>VRYO01002581.1:4050030-4355127 GCA_009812075.1 Sialia sialis | reverse complement strand
CTGGGATTCATCTGGCATGGAGAGAATACAGCCACCTGGAAAACACTGAATGCATGGCTCTGTCCTCAAGGACCTCCCTTTGGAGACCGTGAACGTGTCTGTGCAGCAGACAGAGCACAGCTCTTCCAAGACCTGACTGACACACAGGCCTCAGTGCTCAGTGTCAGCCACATGTCACTGACATCCCCACCCCAGGACACAGCTTCTGATGGGAAGAAGGCATTAAACTCTCCCAGGGAGGACTGCGTGTCCCACACAGCGTTTCCAAATCAAATGCTGATGGAAAGATCCTCCTGCAAGGCAATCAGGGACTTCTGTCAGCACAGAGAGCACGTCCTCCCCTGCAGCCACACAGGGAAGATCTACAGGAACAGGTTGCTGCAGCCCTTGAAAGTGCAGGTAGTTCCGAACCATGGAAAGGCACGGGCATCAGGTCTGGTGTATGGCAGGAAAGGAGGGATCATCTGCAAACAGAGGATTTGGGATGGGAGAGGAATTGCTTGGGAAGAAGTGCTCAAAGAAAGCAAGCTACAAGGGTTTCTGATTCAAAGACTTGATTCCTATGCACTGGCTCAATCCATAAGGAATGGGGGATCTTGGGTTTCATTTTGTTGCAGATGAATGCTGGCTGGGTTAGTTCAGCAGACTGGAAGGCCTCAGTGCAAGTTAGGGATATTATTGTGTATTTCCTCTGGAAGGAAACCAAAATGCTGTTTCTCATGACTTCAGAAAGGACACAGCTGTAGAACAAGCAGCTGAATCTCAGCTTTACTTGTGGCATTGAGTTACCGATGGTGGGAGAAAAGACTATTTCTGTTTTTCCAATGCAACCTTTAGCATTTTGATCCTTCTGGAATTAGAGGAGGATCTTGAGGAGGGTCTGAGGTTTTTTTGGTCTCCACCCTATTCTGTTAGTGCTTTTGGCGTGGATATAAAGAAAGGCAGGAAACACTTGGAATACTGGACTGCTCCCAAATGGCAGGCACCTCAGAAACGAGGCAGTCAGCTGTCCTTTAGGTGCTGGGTGCCACATAACCCAGCACCCCTGTGCTGGTGCTGGGTGCTCTCCTCTTGAGACTCTGCCTTTCAATCAGTCACAATCCTTGTGAATTAACTGCAGCTGTCCCCCCGTAGCCTCTCTGGGACTGGGAATGCAAACACTAGCCCTCTTCTCCTCAGTGTCTTCTGGGTCTGCAGAATAACTTCACAATCGGATGTGTTACCAACACGGAACAGCTTCAAGTCAGCAGCATGATCTTTGGTTGCCTGCAAGGAGCTTTGTGTATCTCAGGGCTGGATCAGGAAACCTGTGATTGCTCACAATCACATTAACAGAGAAGACAGGATGTCAGGGAGTCACTCAGCAAGTCTCAGAGCTACCATTCCTGTCACCTGTGAAACCAGTCAAATCCTCTGGATGATGGAATGGTTTAATATCACAGGATCCAGTGTGTGTGGCAGGGCTGCTCAAGACATTAACACAGGAAGCAATATTGTTCAATGTCAACTTAACTGCCTGGCAGGTTGTACGGTAATGTGGAAGGATGGGAGCCCACTTGGGGCCAGGACTCAGAGCCCTGCAAGCAGCATTTCTCTTTTTTCTGGAGCTCAGTGCTAAAAGCTTGTATGAGCACAGAGTCAAAACGGCCTTCACCCCGGCCAGGCCAGCATGGGCACAGGTGCCAGGCCAGCACACCTGTCTGCAGGAGGCTTCAGCATCTGCCACTGCTCAGCCCTTCAGCAGCTCCAAAATAGGAACTTGGCAAACAAAGCCAACAGAGTGCATTGCTAAGCAGAACATTCTGCCGAGTCCCAACACCAGGACTGCGTGTTATAGGGCACTTGCCAATTCCTGAGTCAACTTTATTTATTATACACAAGAAAGGTCATGACGAATCTCAAAAGATAAAATCTGTGTCTGTCAAGTCACCTTCCTTATTTTCATTGGCCCAGACCCTCACGTTCCACACCAACAATAACAGGACATGGGTTCAGGAGGCACCATGAGTGCAGCTTACCCTGAGATGGCCCAGGCTTGTTTTGCATTCTTCATTGAACTGATCCAGGCCGCTCAATTCTCTTTATTTGGAGGTGGTTTTTTTCTGGATGCAATCACCACATTGCAGAAGAGCCCTGCATCCATGGAAATCCCAAAGAACAGGCACAAGCTTTCACAGCCCAGATGATGCCAAATACCCAGATGATGCAGCTGCAAGCTCTCCAGCAATATGAAGTGCCCAAGATATGCTTAACTCCCAAGTAGAAGAAATATCCTGGAAATATTCCAGCCCAAAAAACATCCCCATGATCTCATCAACAGCTGGAGCAGCAAGATACCTCATGCACAGAGATTTCTTCATTGTCATTTTGAGCTATTACCCAGGAAAGGTAGAAGATTGGAGCTGCCTCAGGCTCTGGGTAAAGCCTTGCCTAAACCGCAGCAGTTGCAGCTCCAATGCTGTCAGTGTCCAAGCTAGCAGGTTTAAAGACTTCCCTGGGATCTGTAGAAGTTGCAGTCACCTCTCTGGATTGCAGTAGAACACTCCCAGAAACCACAGTCCCTGCTTTGGAGTTCAGAGTAAGAGTCTTGGACCACACAGTATGGATCTGCACTCCACATAACCTCATCTTTGTACAGCTTACTCTGAACTTCGCAGATGGAAAGTTCTTTTCCCATTCCTTGCCTTTCACTTGCTGAAAAAATCACCACGCTGCTCTCAGACCCAAACTGGGTTTAGATTACTTTCTTTGACGTGTTGCAAGGACTCCAAGTCTTGAAATGAAATTCTGATTTTCTGAGATCTAGCCAGGACTTTCCTGACACTGCGGGATCTTAGCAGTGACTGCTGCAGTCCCAAAAGAGAGAAATTATTGCCAAAACTCCTCCAACAACTCTACCCACTGGGTCATTTCTGAGGAAGCATCTCCAATATCCAGAGATGCCCCTCTTTGTTATGCAAACAACACTGAAGAGGAGATTGGGAAGTCAGGAGCACAGACACTCTTACTGTTCAGTGAGACCAATCTGCAGTGAGTCACATCATCTAACTTGATCATCTAACTTCATTTGTGGAATCAGAGAAGTGGATTCCTCAGAGCAGGCAAAAGTCTGTCTCCTTCCCATGAACACACAGAGAATCTGATTTCTCACATGGTCACTGCCAAATGCAAGACTGGAGGAATCTTTCCTGTGAAAGTAAATTGGGTGGTCCACAAGACCTCAGAGGAGGTGCTCAGAGCTTTTTACCTACCTGAAACTTTTTGAAACACCTGTGTGTATTATGCTTAGCAGCAAAGTCTTCCTGTTTGGGTGCAAAAGTGACAAAGAAGATTCTGCTGCTTTAAATACTGTGAAAAGAAGCTCTTTAGCCAAAATCATTATCTCCCATTCCTAGGGAAAACCTACAAATCCTCCACAGCCCCGTCCTACTTCATCACTCAGAAATGTCAGCAGTCCCCCAGCGCTGCAGCCAGCTTTTGTCTACAGCAAAAGCCCTGCAGGGTCTGATTGCTCCAAGGTGTGGATCTCTGAGCAGAGTTTCTGATCAGGCCAATTGTGTTGTTAAGCTGGGAGCTCTCTCTGTTCTTCCAAGTTCTCTTTCTTAGGTAGGAGCATTGTTCCCCTGGGCTCCTGCAGCCCATTGTTCCGGAGCTCCCGGCCTTTGATGCTGCAGAACAAAACGCTCAGTGTTTGTGAAAGGAGGGAAAATCAAAAAGCTTCTCAATTACACACTTGGGTGAACAGCTGGGACAATTGGCCTCCCTTGTGGAGGCCTTGAGCACAGCTGCAAAGTGACCCAAAGAGGGAATGACCGGTGGTTGATGGCTGGCTGGGGAACTTTCATTTCAGAACCTCCCAATTCCAAGTGCTCCTGGATTGAACAGACTTCTCCTCCTTAGACCCACATTTAGTAGCTGCCAGCTGGAAGAAGCTGGAAATTACTCCTGCTTCAGCATTGCTCAGATTTGACAGGAGAAACACCACAGCAGCATCTAGATTTCCTGCCTCCATTTCCAAAGTAATTTGGCTGGCAAGAACTGGGCAGAAGTCGGAAAGGGTGATGGTCTGAGGTGCACCATCAGGGCCACATGGAAAGAGAGCCAGCAGGGTGGGATGGCCCAGTCACAGGTTGTACAGTGCTGCTGCATGGTGCAGTTATGGACCCTCAGTCCTGCTCTGGAACACCTTCCTGCCAGCGCAGTGGTTTGGGTGAAAGCAGCTCTATTTTGTGTCCCATTCATAGCTGTGAACAATTTCTGACAGATCCTGGGATGTTAGAGATGGGAGGAATCTTCCAGTCCATTTGGGTCTGTCACTTTAGTCCATACTAATCTCTTCTGTGAAAGCACAGGCAGCACAGGGGGAGAGCTCTCCAGAAGGATCAATCAATGGAGAAAGCTAATCATATAATAAAAAAATACTTGCACACAAGATCCAGCCAGCCGGATCTTCCTGGGACAAAGGCACTTGCACTCTCTTTTACAAATATATTTTATTATTTTAATGCTTATTAAGAAATGTAACCAAGACAGACTCCGCAGCACCGGCGGCTCCTCACTGCCCAGCAGTCTGATGACTTCACAAATATGAAAACTTCACAGATTCAAAAAACCTTTGGTCAATGCACTTTAAATACATTTGCATGCAGATTCTCCCACTCCCTTCCCACCCCCCGCAATGGTAACTGACAGAGGGAAAACAACACCTATATCATAAAACATTTAAATTAAAAGAGTAATTGTTTCATACTGACAGCATGTGCAGCAGGGAGTTCATAGTGTCTTGGTTTGCAGACCACAGAGAACCTCTCCACAGGACAGGGCAGGAGCAGCTCCTGAGACAGTGGCATGTGAGACAGTGAAGGATATTCTCAGATCAACAGGTTCCAGTCTTGTTTTTAACACATCCTTGTGTGAACAGCCCCGGCAGGCAAGGTAGGGAGTTACACACAGCATTGCCCCAGTCTGGGAATTCTCATCTCCCAGGGTCAGTCGCCTCTCATGCAAACGAGGAACTGGTGATTTCTGTTACTCTTTGTGTGTTTTGCCATAAAGACAGCCAGAAGCTCAGGGCTGGAAACTTAAAATGCTGAAATGACTCAGTGCAATTTGATGCCCAAACTGACTATCAGGCAGCTGAACATAGCAAACACCACCAGAGAGTATTGCATGCAGGTTTAATGCATTGCAGCACCACTGCAGCCTGTTTGTCCTTCCACACAACTTGGCTGGAAGGATTTGGTTTTAGGTAGGGCCCATGCTCATGAAGCAGACGGGGATTTGTTATACCTGGAATGTGCTCGTGAAATGGGACAATGTATCTGGAAAGGTCATAATCCATAAGAACCATTCCTGCCTCAGTCAGCACAGACCCTACAAAGTCAAGCCAGGGAAGGCTGAGCCTTGCAGTGACCCCAGAGGGCTGTAAGCTGTACATCCCTTCCTGAGTCCTTCCTCAGCAAGTCACACCTTGGTCTCAAGCCAGCATCATCTTTACACCCACATCCCAACACATCCCTGCTCCCCTGAAATCCTCCCAAACACCTGCTTTACAAATGCTCCTTCACTACCAAGAATTCCGGTCCATCCTGACCCTCCAGTCTCCCACACCTTAGAGAATTCTCTAGATCCACCAGCATCTCCTGAGGCCTCTTCAAAAAATGATCAAAGGCTCAAATCCTATGTCCACTTGCAAGTCCACCTGCACCCTAGCACCAGCTGGGACCAGTGAGAAATCCTCTCTGTCTCCAGTATTCCCAGCTGTCCCATCATGCCAAATTGCTTCTTGGTTCAAGAGCTGCAGTTCAAGCCTGCACAGAGCTTTGAAATATCACTGGTCCAAAAGGGACTCTGCAGGACACAGCACTAAGTGCATTTATTTGCACACAAAAAAAAAAACAGTGCCCTATTGAGGAGACAGCCCCAAGAACTCTTGGTAAAATTACTCCTGGCAACTGATCAAACTTTGCTTTCTCCAAAACTCTTGTAAAGCAAATAAGCTCTGGAGCCTAAGAGTCTTCAGGGAATGGTGAAATTCATGGAATGCCCTCATGCCAAATGAGGCACTACATCTCTCTATGTGTCTTCAGACTTTTCTAGCAAGAAGTTCTCATTCAATGAAATTAGTCTCTGCTGACCCCAGCTCTTGCTCTCTGGACTCCCTGCACCTGGGATTCCCAAGGTCTTCTCCAGCCTCTCCTGACAGTCACCTCATTCTTCCCTTTGTCTTGGCACTATCTTTGTTTATCCAGAACAGTTGGATCAGCTAAATGTTCTCCAGATGGAAGACAAATGGGGATATGAGTGGTCCTAGGAAGTTTGGAAGGCAGGTACTTTTCTCAAGAGTGGAGAGCTGCCAGGAGAAGGAGAACACACTTAGTTGATGGAACCTATTGCTTCTTTTTTTTTTTTTAAGGAAAACAAACAAAAAAGCAGGAAGCCCTGAAATTATGATCCCTAGGAAACAAGAAATATGAAGTCCTAAAAGGCTCCTGCTCCCCCAGCAGCTGCTTCAGAAACATCCTGTGAGGGTCCATCCTACCATATGTTTGCCAGAAGGACTAGCATGTGTGCAGCTGCCATCCCTTCCTTCCTGTGACTGCTCACAGCCCCACAAACCACACTCTGTACCCTGCCCTTCCTCCTGCACCAGCCCACCCCCTTCTCACACGCTTTTCACTTCAAGTCTGGATCACTAATATTGAAAGGGACTGTATACAGTGTGATACTGCTCAAGCAGCATCACAAAAGCTGAATTCAAACATCTGCACAGTCGGTAAGCTCACTTGGTGATCTGGTTGGGCAGGAAAGTTCTCCAGAGCAATCTGGAAAGCAAAACAATCCTAAGTTTGTCCATCAACATAGATCAACTTGATTCTTGGGGCAGCCAAGCAAGGAATTGCCAAAAGTAAGTGTGGATATGCTCAGGAAACAACAGAAAGCAACCAACCCACACCAAGTGTCCAGTCTGACCCAATGCAGTGCAAACCATCCCTGTACAATGGCAGCTAAAGCTCAACAGGCAACACTTCTGCACTCATGTGTGTTCCAGCACATGAGCAGTGCTGGTATTTTCCCACACTTCCTTCCCTGCTCTGGGTCTTTGTGGACCTAATTGTTATTGACATGAGTGCCGGATGTAATCTCGTGTTATTCTTAGAAACATTTCAGCTCCCGGCTGAGGTCTGGAGAGAACAGCCCCCCATTTTCCTGAGTTCTTCTGCCACTGTTCCAGGAGGTCAGAGAAGCCACCACACAAAAAACCTACAGAAATATTCCATCAAGAAGGATCAGGAGTAACGAGATCCTGAGTCACCTACAGAGGAGCGAGGTGTGACGTCAGCCACAGGGAAATGGCTCAGTGCTCCTTACTGGAGCTGCAGTGATAATCCTCTCCTCTCACGTCACACTACAGGGGAAGAGCCCTGCCAAGAAAGCAGCAGTTCAATTAAACCATGAAGCCTATTGTTTTACAAACTGGCCTGTCTTTCTGCTGAGGACTCTGGTGGCAGCCACATCTTTTTATTCATCTCACAGTAAGCTTTGTGCTAACCCAGAGCAGCTACCTACTCAAACACATTCAGCATCACAAACTTCTCCCCACATGTGTAGAGAAACTGGCAAAAAAAAATTTCTCTCCTCAAAATGAAACTGATTTTTCATTTTAACAGTTCACAATATATAAAATAAACATGGAATAAGAACACAGAAACCTAACCTGCTCTTTCTCAAGTATGAAAATCCAGTTTCCCTTGGCTTCTGAAATGCTAATGGACAGACACAAGGGGGAACCAGATTGGGAGAGAATTTTTCTGATATTTTCAGCTAGGGAATAAGCTTCAGATCCCTGGAATTACCAGACTTTGAATTTCCCAGTAGGACCACTACTGCCTGTCTCTCCAGCAGGCTGGTAGTACTGGACATGGATTATTTGTCTGAAAAACAAAACCCAGACAATCTTCAGGTAGAATTCAAGCAGATGTGATTTTCTGCTGTCCTTGACCTGCCAGACTTCCTGTGACACAGAAAATGACCACACTGCAGTGAAACACCTCTGTAACAAACCACAGCAGTGTGTAAACTTGCAGCAGCACAGATTTGCCTGCTCTCTTCAGCAGAAAGTAGAAGCTGTGGTTTCTAAGCTGAGTTCCAATACTACTGACACCTTTCAGCTTCTCAGAGCAGGAGCATCTTCTAACCACAGGGACACATCAGGCTTCCCAGGAAAAAACTGAAATCACAGAAGAAAAGCTTCTTAATAGAGCTCATTGGAATTCCAAAATTAGGTCAAGGTATGTGTGGGGATTGCTCTCTATCCCAAGAAAGAAGAAAAAAGTCCCTCAGCCTGCTGAGTGAGGATGAGGATGACTGAAATATGGAATATTATCTCCCCTCACACACATCTGGGGCCGTGGAAAGAATTTGCATTCTAAGAGCTCAGGAGAAGCACAGAGACGGGGGGAAAGCAGAAAGAGCCACCAGCTTACAGAGAGCTCACACAGCCACAGCCCTTGACAGCCCTGCCCTGAGAACACAGCCACACAGCCCACACCACATCCTGCCAACACCCCTTCTGCCAAGGGAAATCCTTGGCAAGGCTCAGCTTTGGTGATTTGTTGGACAGAGTGGAGCTCTGGGAGGTTATATGTGCCATGTGGAACACTGAGCACTCAGGGAACAGATAGGAGTTCTTGCCCTCTTTTATAACTTTAAGTAACCTTATCACCACGTGGAAAAAAACCCCATTTGAGCAACCTGTTGCAGTATAAGCTTTAAAAACACAAACTGAAAGACAAAGTGCCATGGTTGAAAGTATCCAAAGTTCCCATCAGGCAAATTCCTTCCCTCTCCAAGCAGCTCCTGGCATCCTTCCTATAGATTTGGCTATCTCCCCTTCTGCTTGTTGCAGGGCCACAGTACTAAGAGGCCCTTCCCAGCTGATCTGTGTTATTCAGGGAACACTTCCAGCCATGCTTCTATTTCCATTGGTAAAGACAACGAAACCAACACTCAACCACAGGCACAGTGCAGGACAGTGTCCCGAAATCCCTGCATCAGCAGTCTCCCAGTGCTGAACTTGGAATGCCATCCTCGACCCTGGCACTGCTCTTGGTGACAGGTCATTGATGGTAACGTGTCCCTCCTTCCTCAGTCCACTTCCACGGTCTCTTGGCTTTTCTCCAGTCTGCTCTTTAGGATCATCCAATGTCTTGCACATGGACCCCTTTCTCCACAGCAATCTGGATATACTGCTGTCCCCCCGCCCCCCAACCTCCCTTTCTGCCATGGCAGAGGTCACCAATGGAAAAAAAAAATAATTCTACCAGGAAAACTTTGAAAGTCTCATCAGGAAACATCGGCTGCAGCAAAGGCTGCTCTTTCCAGATCTGAGTAAGACACCTGGGCATCAATTAGCTCTTCACTATGAAGCTCCCTGTTCAGGCATGCATCTGAGAGAATCCCATTTTTGCAGGAATGTGGGAGATGCCCGTTTGTCTCCAAGTCCAGAGCATTTCCATTCTGGTGCCATTCCAGGCCAGCTTTGCATTTGTTTAAGTCCTGCTTTTCGGGATCCCTGTGGATCTCTCCGTTGGCATACACCTCCAGCGCGTACTCACTGATGCGTATGCTGGCGTTCTCGGCGTCCCCGCCGTGGGTGGAAGTCCTGGAGCTGGCTGCCCCCGCCTTGAAGGGCTCCTTGCGGCCCAGGATGTGCTGGCTGATGATTTTTCGGAAGGTGTAGCGGAACTCCCTGATGCGGTACGCGTAAATGAGGGGGTTCACCACCGAGTTAGCGTGAGACAGGATAATGGCCAGGTACATCAGCCACAGGGGAGCGTGGGCACAACTGGGGCAAAAGAGGGTAAAGCAGTTAATAATGTGTAGGGGAAGCCAGCAGACTGCAAAGAGCCCAACAATGATGGCTAAAGACTTGGCTGCATGGACTTCCTTCTGCAGCGTGGAGCGGGAGCGTTCCCCGTGTACCATCTTGTTCTCCATCTGCTTGAGCTGGCGCCGAGCTGCCATGAAGATTTTCAAGTAGATACCAAACATGAGAAGGAGGGGCAGGAGCACGCAGGCAAAGAAGTTGTAGTAGACCATGTACTCCATGGTGACCACGGCCTCGAAGAGACACGCCACCATGCTGTTGCTGCAGTTGATGGGAGAGGACCAGTTGGAACCTGTCTTTTGGTCCTGGGCATGCTTGTGCCAGCCCAGCATTGGGGTCAGGCCGATGATGAAGGACAACACCCAGCAGATGGCAATGATGCCCTTGGCTCGAGAGCCGGTCACCAAGCCATTGTACCTGCAAAGCAGAGAGACGGGAGCTGCATGAGTGTCATTCAACAAGCTGCTGGCACCCACACAACCTCACCATGGCCCCATGTTCCAGAAGACAGCAAGAAAGGCACTTGCTTCAGATGGGCCTTGGCCACACAGAACCCTTGCAGCACACCAAGGACATGGGGACGCTGTCTGCCACCTACTTCCCTCTCCTTTCCTTTAAGCAGTGAGTGGTTGACAGAAAAGCAGGGAAATTAATTTTCATCTGTGCTCCTTCACTCCACCAGTCCACCTGGCATGCACACAGATCCTGCAGCCTGGATAACCAACAGCACTGCTGTGACCCTGGTGGTGGAGACCACTGAGTGTCTCCTTCCTGGCAAAGGAGCAGCCTTTTAGCATGGCATTGTCAGGTCTGCCTTGCGTAGATCTGTAAACCAAACAGCACAAAAGAACCTGGAGGCACAGTGCATCCACATTCTGTGCTCCAGGAAAATCCTGCTGGCTCAGTTGCAGCAGCCAGGCTGGCACTGCCTGCATGGCACCTCACTCTGCTCCTCAATGGCACTTCCAGGAAGACCAGCACCACCAACCCTCTCGAAATAACTGAGGCAAGTCAGCAGTTTTCTCACCAGCCCAGCTAAGTCAACCTCATGTGTTTCTCAGAAAGGAGGAATTAAGCTGAGGACAATTCTCTGACTACAGGTGTGCCATGGGCTGCACTGCACACACCAAAGGGACCTCAGTGGTACAGGTATTGATGCCTGGCTGAAGCCAGTGCTCTTAAGAGTAAACTCTCCAAAATCTGTTGAAAGAAACAATAAGCAGCATGGTAAGAATCTGACAGGGCAGTGGAGAACTTGGTTTGTTTGAAATATCAGCCAGTTTCCAAGGCCTCACAGGTTACTGCGAGTCCTGAGCTGACTCCACCAGCTCTTCCCTCTGAAAATGTAAATTAGGGCAGCACTTTAACGTTTCAATGCAATTTCCTTCCCTGGGTAATGCTCAGCATGAGGACATGGCTGGGTTCCCACATTGTGCAGTGGGTCCCACACTGTGTTTGACCCCGTGTGTCTGATCGGACGGCAGCGCTGGGCTCCCAGTGTTTACCCTGTGCTCCTTCTCCCTCTGTCCCCAGAATTCTCTCTGAAAACAAACACTACAAGAAATAATACAACAAGCCACAGAAATCTTTCCATCTCCCAGTGAAATAATTACTCCCACAGGTTCATGCTCCTATCCCAACACAAGTTCAAGACAGTGGAGAAGAGTGGCTGCTTTTGCACTGTAAAGAATGGAGGTCTCGCACATGCTTTAAATCCAAGTGGGCCTTGGAAAAAACAAGACCCATCAGGCTTGAATTTCCCTTTCTCGGTTGCATTTCAAAACCAGAAAAGAGTGAGTGGATAAGGGAGCCAACCACACAATTCCCAGCACACAAAACACACCTAAATTGCCCTTCCAGAAATGAGGAAGAAATTCAGCTGATTCTGAGGGAGAAAAAGGTTTTTCCCGGCAATTAGTGGATCCTGCCAGTGCTTAAAGGATGCAAAGGGCACAGCATGAATGGTAGCAGAGAGCTGCTCCATTCAGACCTCATCAACACATCAAAACAGCATCTGTGCTTTGAAATGTACACTCAGGGAGCAAGAGAGTGGCTGGATGCTCTTAAAGCTTGGAAAAACAACAAAACAAATCAAACAAAACAACATTGACAACAACAAAAAAAAACCCAGACCAAAAAAATCCCAACAAACAAACAAAAAAAACCCACCCCAACAACCCACAACAACCATCAAAACCCTGCAACCCTGGAATTAGCTACATCTTGTCAGATGAATTTTGAAACTGTGCAGCTGTTATCCCACGACTAGAGATGTCCCTTTCACTAAAAATACATTCACTACTGCTGCAGACAAACACCCCCCACACTTCCCCCTCCCTCTCATCCTCTGGGATTCCTATGCCAGAAGCTTTGCAAGGCTCCAGAGCAGCACTCATCCCGAGCAGCTCCCCAGCTGCAGTGCATGTCCATGACACCCTGCTCAGTGTCTCCCAGGGCCAAGAGAAAGCTCACAGCATCTCCTGACATGCCAGTGGCCTTGTGGAGCCAGGTAGCCACTGAGAGGTGTTCATTTGTTCAGGAGAGCTTGATTTCTGGGGTCCACAGGAGGTGGTGTTGTAGTCCAGATGGGCTTTCCTCGACTCTTTCCTCTTATCCGCTTGGAGATGTCACACAGACTCTGTGTACATCTTTGTGTATTGTCTCAGGATCTTTCCAGGCTCAGCAGCCAGGCCAAAGCCTCTCTCCATGCCCTCAGAGCTCTGCAGGGTGAGTTCAGGGCTTCCCAGACACATCCCCTGTCCTGGCACCATGCAGGAGACACAACCTGCTGAAAGGAGCTGCTCACACCTGCAGCCCATGCTCTGCATAGCTGGCAGGTGACTTTGCAGCGTGTCTGATGTGTCCAGACATCTGCATTATCTGTGCACCAGCAGTTCTGTTCCCTGGAAATAACACACTTGCTACACAAATAAAATTCCAAACAGAAACGAAGTGAGTGCAGAGCACAGGGATGCTCATGGTGGTGCTGGGTGTGGGGATAGAGTCACCTGTCTCCTCTAAAAAGCAAAACCAACTTTTGCAAGCACATGAAAATGTGAAAGTTTTCCCCAAAATAGTTTCACCTGCTCTGCTGCTCTCCCAACCACCCAGCTGGCAAAATGACTGAGGGGGAACAGCTGCCCTTGGTGAATGCACAGCTCCTCTGGGCTGCCTGGAGGAACCTGGCTGTGGATGTGCCACTCTGGGTCCTTGGACTAAATTCTGTGCCATGAAGACAAAGATTCCTGCACAGAATCTCTGAGACTGGGAGGAAGACAGCTGGAAGACTGTCCAGAGTGTCTCCAGGGAGAAGTTAAAATCTTCCAATACATTGGGTGGTATGTAGCTGGCCTAACTCACCATCATGGTGTGCAGCCATCCTGCTGCCTGTCTCCAAAGCCTCCTGCAATCCTCTGTCAGGTGTGAAGCATTTTTCAGACACCTCTACTGCATCACTCAGGATGCCTGTGCTCTGCTGAGGGCTTTGATCTGAATTGCAGCACTGCTCAAAGGTGTTTAGCAAATCACATCCACTCAACAGCCACACTTGAGGCAGCTGCAGCCATCAGGGACAGAACCAAGCAGGATATTCAATCCCTGTTACATGAATGTGGAAATGAGAGACCCTGGCAATCCCAGATCATCCAGGAAATCTGTGGTAGGAGAGGAAATCAAACTGAGACCTTCCCATGTACAAACTAAATAACCTTTCCCAAACCTCTCAATCCAAAACCTTCCTCCTCTATTGCCAACTGACCTGGTGTTATCCATGCTGTGGAAATGGGGGAGGTGGGATCCCACAGGTGGGCACAGGTACCCAGCATTTTTTCTTCTCTAACCAGCAGAAGCAGGAATGATGGGCAGACACAGTTCTGCTCATGACCTGATCAGCTTCCTGAATAAAACCTTGGTAACAGCAAGTTCTGTGCAGGCCATGAAGGCACTGCTTTCAAAGCCATGCCCATGTTAAAAGGAGGGAATTACAGGCTGAACCTGCCCTAAATCTGTTTAACATGAGCATATGTAGGAAATGCCTGCCATAAAGTCAAAAGGTTCATGGTGAGCAGGGGAAGAAATTAGTCCACATATGACTCAAAGTGACAATAAAACATTATAACCCTGGTTCACTTGTTTAGATGCTCACATATGAGCATTTCAGAAGGGAGCCCCAGGGAATTAAAGCAACTACTGAGACAGGCTGTTCTCAGCACAAAGGTCCCTTGCCCATCCTATACTTTATTCAGGGCTGCTGTTCATCTCCCCTATCCTTCCCAGACTTTGAGAAGCCAGTTCTCTATGTCCTCTGGCAGAAACATTTGTGTAAAACCTGGAAGAATCCAGCAAAGTGCTTGAGAACTTGTGGAAAAGTGACCAAATTCTACAAAACATTTTAATTGTTTAAAAGGCAGAACACATAAGATATTCACAAATTAGTTTTTATCTATTTTAAAATTTTACCTCTAAGTGTCTTTTCCCATTGCAGTTTTTTGGAGGAAGGTCTCTTCTCCACAGAAAAATAATTTCAAAGGTAACTAACAAGGTACTGAGAGGTCCAAAACCGAGCAGAAAACTTCTGCCTTCTTAATACTGATAATTTATTTCTGTGGGAATACACATCCTCAGGTGCAGTTACCTCCATTAGGACAAATCAGACATGAAATACTTAAAGAGAAACAGAAGAACAAAACACAGTTTTGGCCCTTTTTGGTTTCACTAGAGTGAAAGAAGTCTGGTTCATTAGTGATGCAGCTAATTAGGAATACCCGGTGATACCTTTCATGTCCTGTGAGGAGAGAAGGGGCCTTCCCAGGTATTAAAGGATGGGGTGAAAACAACAAACTGTTAGTGGCAGAAATTTCCTTCAAATTGTTTGACCCATTTTGCAGAAAAACAGGTATTAGAAAAAGAAAAAACTTGAGGATGTGGGCAATCTAAATGATACCACATCTTCTTCAGATAACCAGCTTTCACTTTCTCAGCATGTGTGAGGCTATAAATCTAGTGCTTATTCACCCATAAATTCTAAAGGGGAAACACAATTGACATGTTCATCACTCCTGCTGTGAACAGACAAACCAGCAGAAGACAGGGAGGAGGAGGGACCCATGGATTTACCTCTGGGTTTCTGCATCCAATCAGTCCCTCTGTTCCTGGGGCAGAGGAGGGTGTGCTCTGTTTTTTCCAAAACAAGATAGTGAAACCCGTGTCATGTTCTGCACTGATGTACTCTGGCTTTCTGAAAAGACTCTTTACCTTGGCTGTTCCAGGAAATTACATTTTCAAGACAATATAGTTACAGTGATAGCCCCAAACGTGGGCAGAAATCCAGATTTTTAAAATCCCTTTCCTGGCAAGTCATCCTCTAGCAGTAAGAGTGCAGCAGACCTCCTCAGAGTCAGCTCGTGAGAGATGAAATCAAGACATCAGCCCTTCTCAAAATCATTTCAGAGGCAGCTCCCAGGGGCTACTCAAAATGTTTCCTTGTACCATGTATCATTATTTTGGTTTATCAACTGAAATCATCTACAGCAGAACTGTAGAAAAGCGGAGACAGTCGAGGTTATAGGTAACTATTATCCCCAGAGTTTTCTCTGCTGGAATGGAAGAGTTATTCCTTACATCTACATCACAACTGAGGCTGTCACAGGTATGACCAACAGGCTTTGGAAACCACCCATTAAAGGCAGTGTTAGAGCAGCACAGACTTGCTGAGGCCAGGCTTCAGGAAAGGCTTGGCTGCCCTGGCCCACATGGAAAGGCAATTTCTGCTCCCCAGGGCTCCCATTCTGGTTTTGAACAGGAGGTTTGTGTTAATTGACATAAGTGCTGCATGACCACAGTATTCAGAAGAGACAGAACTAAATTGTACAGATCAGCACAAATGGTTTAAGCTCAAGAAGAGTGAGGATGTCCAAAAACTCAAGAGCACAAAAATCAGAAAATTGTTCTATTTTTTTCAGCCACATTGGTTACTCAGGAGGTGAAGGCAATCTCTCCGTTCCTGAGAGCATGCTGCATCCTCCTAAGGTCAGGAAGGAAGGAGACTCCTACAACTCTCCTGCACCAGCCTCTCCAGGGGCTTCCTCTCTGTCTCTGGAGCTCAGAGAGTGACTCGGAGCATTGTCACAGCAATGGTGACACAGACACACAGCCCATCCCAACAACGTGACCTGCAAAACTGAACTGGGCAGCAGCCCCTGTGTGTGGGGCAAAACTTCCCCTTGTCCCATGTCAGCCTCCCTGGTCACACACCAAGCAGCAGCCAGTCTTAATCACTAAAATGTCCTTTTCTTTCTTTAAACTTCACAGACCACAAAATCCCCATCTGCCTCCACCCTGACCCAGCCTATGCTGTGCCTCCAGAGGCAGTGCCCGAGCCAGTCCCGATCTTCCTCAGGCACTTCCCTTGGTAGCCTGCTGCTGCTTCTCCCTCCACATTTATGGGTCCCTGAGAGAAAAGCCCACCTCCCTACAGCTGCAGGCAGAACCTTCCTCCCCATGGGGAGGGGACAAGCTGAGCTCACCCCCTTGTGCCCTCTGCCATCCTCCTGGTGCCTCTGCCTGCAGCTCAGGGCACGCTTTGCCTAAGTGTGGAGTGGCAGGTCCTGGGGAGCACCTCTGTGGTGCCATTGACACCCACCAGATGACAACAGAGAACAGGAAGCAGACAGAAAATCCACCAGCCAAGGAAGACTTTAGGACCAAGAAAAATTGCTTTCAAAATACAAGAGAAAAAGCACTGATCCTCCTTTAAGTTTTCCCTCCTTGATACATCTCCAGACCTGTGGATTTTGGAGGTGTTGAGCCCTCACCAGCCCGTGCTTACCTGAGGGGTATTCGGATGGCAATGATTCTGTCGATGGCGATAGCGAGGAGGCTGAAGATGGAGCTCTGAGTCAGGACCAGGACAAAGCAGGCAATGAAAAGGCAGCCATAGAAGAAGGCACAGAAGCCAGTGCTGATGGTGATGGCAAAGGGGATTGCCAGCACACCCACGGCAATGTCAGCAGCAGCCAGGGACACCACGAAGTAGTTGGTGACGTTCTGCAGGTTGCTGTTGAGATAGACGGCCCAGCAGACCAGGATGTTGCCCAGGATGGCCAGCACTGCGATGATCAGCTCCAGGATGATGTAGGCTATGTCTGAGAGGAAGTCGTCCTTCCCATGTACTAGCATGGTGAGAACAGCCAGGCCCAGAGCTCAGCGTTCATATCTGCAGAGCACTGAACAGCCAGGACACCTCCAAGCTGCCTGGGCTCCTGCAGTGCTCGCCTGCCAGCCTGGGAAGGCTGCTCACACACACGTTTGTCTCCCCATAGCTCTTCAAGGACTTTACAGGAGCTGCGTGTCAAGAAAACAAGCCCAGGGTGTGCCAGCTCCAGCCAAGTGGATTAACCAGGTGCAGAATGATTCAAACTCCAGCAGACCAAGGGACAGGAGAATCTCTCTTGGACACAGACAGTGCTCCCCAGGCCTCAGGGTGCAGCAGACAGCACAGCCCAGCAGCTGTGCTGTACAGCAGTGTCACAGCAGCTCCGGTGCTTTGTTTCCTGTTGACAATCCCCCTTCTAGTCATGGCTTCCTGTCATCTCCATACCTACTGGCAACATCCTCTGCTCCTCTTTTTCACCTTTTCCCACCAGGACTTGGGAAATATTCTCTTCAGCTGAAGCGAACATTAAACTTCTTTACTTGCAGTTTCCTCTAAAAAGAGAAGAAAACAAAACACCAACCACATACACTAAGTAATCAGCTGTGTGGAGGAGATGGAGAAAGCAAAATCTCATTAAAGAGGCACATTAAATTGATAACGGATATTAAACTGACCTAGAAGAATACATTATTGGCAAAATTCTCACATTTTGTCTATCCTGAAAGCTGCAGGGCCAAACCCAAGTTCAGGAAGCATTTCAGAGTGATGATGAGAAACAAGGGACGTTTTGTTTTCGAGGCTACCAACTGAGCTGGCACTTGAGCAGCTGCTCCATAGCCTGCCCTGAAACACGAGAGCCTCGCTAATTATGTCCTGGCAAGTGCTGAGGCTGCACAGAGGAAAGGTGGAGGAGCCTTTCACACACACCTGTCTCACCCTGATCACAAACACCGGCTCTGAGCCATCACGTGCTGCCCACCCTGGGTGCTGTGCCACAGAGCTGCTGCACAGCCCTGCTCTGCAAGGACAGGAGCCCTCATTCACAGGGAACCACACTGCTGCCTGTGTGGCCACACCTGCCTGGCCTCCATGGAGCCAGGCACTGCAGCGAGATCCATGGCAGGGAGAAGTGTCCAAGGTGTGCCAGACATCTTTGAGGACATTGCTGAGCATGCCCACTCTTTGCAAGGCTCCCCTCCTGCAACTCCATTATTTTTGTTCATGTGAATCTGTGTCCTGTAAGCAAACATTTGCTCATTTGCACTGTCTGTAGTGTTTGTTGCATCCAGGAGAGCATCATCCTTCACCTCCAAGCAGCCAGAAACACATCTACCAAAACACACCTCTCCCAGAAACACACACCCAGCCAATGGCTCAGGGCTGCACTGGAGCTCCTGCACTGTCCTGGGACAGCTCTGGCACTAAAGCTGGTGCTGCTTGTGAGGAAACAATCCTGCAGCTGCATTTCATACAGGCAGACACACATCACCTGCACGCCCTAGCAGGTCACCTTGTACCTCTGCTTCAGATATGGGTGCATTTCAGCAGAGTTTCAGCTAAAAATACAGAAGGGGGAACGCAGTTCCCTGAGCTTTGTGCCACAGTCAAGAGATAATTGCCTGCTGTCCTCGCCTGTCACTTCCAGAGTGGGCTGCAAACCTTATTTAGCAAGCTTTAGCAATAATATTTTCTCATTAATTTAAGAAACAGCTTGATACATCAGAGGGCTAGGAGAGAGAGGAACACAGCACTAAGTGATATATCACTGAGCTCAGTTTTGGATGCAACATGAACCTCCAAAACACAAGATTTTTGAGCCCCATCCACCGGTGATCTGGCGTGGTCTCACCCGTCAGGGTTTGATGCCTTCACAGTTCACTCCATTTTCAAGTCAGAAACCTAATTTCTCAGGATAAAATAAAAGGGTAAAGACAGTGATAATAAAAGAAAATATGATTAACTTGTGATTCACATCTGATCTCAGGAATATAATCTAATTTTAGACCTTTCATTGATTTAGAGCTCTATTGCTAATGCTGCATTTGAAAGGAAAGTGAATGATTCTTGGTGGTTTGGACGTGCTTCAAAACCCTTGCTTTTCTCTACCTCCAGCTATCTTGTTTCTGTGTTTTGTTTGGTTTTAGAGGAAGAAATCAACAGAAGAGATCAGTGTGTGATCTAGCTATTAACAAGATGATAAAGATCATCCATTTAATCTTTTTTAAAGAAGAAAAACCCCAAGAAGTCTCTATTGTCTATGCTCCTAACAGCAGAACCTCCAGTTTTTCAGTGACCTCCTAAAGATGGCTTTTACTTTCTTGGATTTCAGGGATGTCAGTGATATGCCCCTGCAAGCATCTGCTTGTCCATTACAAATCCCAACAGGTTTGTTTCAAAGCAGTGATACTGAAACCTCACCCTTCAGCCCAGCTTCCAGGGAAGAGGGTTAGAATGAATATAAGATAGAAATAAAGATCTGGAGGCAGAGAGAACAGAAGGAGCAGGATGAGAAATAAACAATGCTTTGTGCATGTGTGTGAGCAAGAAGGGAGGGAAAAAAAACACAGGAAAAAGCTGGTAGGAGGAAAAAACAACCTAACAAAGGAAAGAGTGGGCAAAACAGGCTCCTAAGAGGAAGGGGGGTGCAGGACACGTCTGTGCCTGGACTCTGAGGTGGGTGTGAGCTCCTGAGTCCTCCAGCAGGACAGGGACAGGCACAGAGTGGGAGCACGCACCTCTCCCACAGGCTCACACCTCCCCTGCAGGACAAGAGCACGTTCCAACTCCAGTGCCAGGCCAAGTATAGAAAAAATTAACCATTTATTCTGACAAACTACTGCTAAACCCACAATAATCCCCCCACAAGCTCCTCCGAGATGGAGTCAGAAGAGCTGAAGGAAGCTCTGTTTGAGAGAAGCCAGCCTGGGAACTGGGCACCTTCATCTTGATGCTCAGAGGAGTGACCTGAGTCCTGCTCTTGCCCATCATGGTCACAGCTCATTCACCTCAGGGAAAAGGATCAAAGCAACATTCCTGGATATTCTTCCCCATTTGAGAGCTCCTTTCAGTAGGATCATGAATCCATACCAATCCTGGATGCATTCTGTTCAACCTGACTCTTTCAACTCTCATCTCAAACTCCAGCAGGACATGGAGGAAAAGTTACAAATTTCACTGTGGAGGTTCCACACCTCCCAATGGCTCAGCACAAAGCTGAAACTTCCTACACCTCTGCCTGAATCTGCAAGAGCACAGTGCTGGAATCTGAAGTTTAATGACTGCATCACACAATGTTTCCTGACACAACAGATCCTTCAACCTTCTGCTTTGACTGTTTCATGGCCTGATGTTAAATTTGAATTTTTTATCTCTGAATTTGTTTGTCCCTTGCTTCCCATGTCTCTACACAAACAGTGGTGTGGTTCTTCATCCCAAGCCCCAGTCATTTACTCAGAAGCAATGGGAATGTTCTGTCCAGAAAAGGACAGCCTGTCCTCTGCTCTCACATGGGCCGGAAAACACTCGGAGTTCTGCAGAGCCAGCACATCTCAGGGGAGGAATGGCTGCAGCTGAGCAGGTGTCCCAGCCACGACAAAACAACATTTTGTGTCTGCTTCAGCGCTGCTGAGCAGCCACTGACATTAGAAAAAACAATTCCTGGCCACACAGCCCCAGCCTCACCTGCTGCTGGCAGGAGGTGCACAGCCCAGGAGGGTTCATGTTCAACCTGAGCTCACCACCTCCCCTCACTCCTGTCCCACTGTGTCAGCTGCTGCAATGCTCACCTGGCACAACAACTCTCCATCTCAGGGTATTTGCAACGTGCTGTAAAACAAGAACAGTCTTTCTGCTTATACAGCTAGCAATCCACTGCACAGGGACAAAATGAAATAGAGACCACCCAGAGAAGATGACCTAGGTCCAAAGGCAAAATGAAATTTATTGTAGAATTGTCTACTTCATGCAAGACCCAAAGGCTCAGCAATCAGGTCTAATAAGAAAAAATTAATTAACAATCTGCTTTACTCACTGGGGAAGTGTATATTTAACATCTCAGGCCCTTGAGGGATCAGCATGGCAAGCTTCTTGAAACTTCAGAAAAATAACCTGTATCACCCAACAGGCTGGACAGCTACAATTAGTATTTCTTCATAAGCCTTTGTTTTATTTTGTTAATTCCTTCTTGGTACCTCGGGCTATGTTCCGGCCTTTCCCCCATTATTAAATAAACCTTTTTTTGTCATTCACAGACCTGTAAACCTGCTGCTCTGTTCATTTGTGGTGACTTGGAACACTCTGTTCTCTCTCATATTTCAGTCCCAATGAGAAACTCCTCCTTGAAAATTCAATAACGCATCTGCACAGAACGTTCCCATGAAGCAGTGCTCCAGCAGAGCCCAAGCAAGCTTCAGTTTGGCATCCAAAGCTCACTTTGGACCAAGGTGCTGCCCCTTCTCTCTCCTGAGTGCCAACAGCATCGAGCTGAGCCCTGCTTGCCTCAAATCACCCAGCTGAGAGAAGCTCACCTCCTGCTCCTGGCCCTGCAGGCTGATCCATCCTGCTCTGGGTGGCTTTGGCTGTGTCAGCTGCTCCAGAGCAGACACCCTCTGTGCCTGCCAGGCTCTCAGTGCCTGTGACACTTCAGCTTGACAGCTCCTCTCACATATTAGCAAAACCTCCAGCAGATCAGCAGCCCCTAGGGCACCCAAGAGAGTCTGTGGGCACGTAGGTGACAGACTGCAGCTTCCCCAGGCCCCACAGGGGCTGGTTTCTGTGTCTGCTCTAGGATGGGCAGCAGAGGCAGCTTCAGGGGGCCAGGGGGGGATGTTCATCAAGGCTCATTCCACAGATCACAATCTTGCATCTCCTTCTGAGACATGACCCTTCCCATGTACCAGCCACATGCAGATTACTTAATTCCCTGAGGAAAGATCCTTCCATTCACATATGGCCCTCAGCAGAAAAATTGGTGCTGCTAAATCATTTGTTTCCTACTTTCCAAAGCCTGGAGGGGGAGATGCTTGTCAGTTTTTATCCTCTCTTTGAAATCCCCTGGCTCAAAGAGAATCTCCCTATCTTTTAAATCAAAGACTCCAAGAAATCTTGTCTCTCCCCACCACTTCAGAGGACCAAGTCACAATAAACGAGCCAATGTGCTCACAGGCAGAACACAAATTTGCAAAACAACCGGGGCTGTAAAACATGATGAAAACAGGTGTCCTTTGGGGAGAACGACAGGCAAGGCAGCAGGAGCACCTCTCTGTGTTCCTCACAGGTTTCCTTTCTGCAGTTTGGTATTTTGTGAATACTTCACGTAGAGCAGCTTCCCCAGGTCCCTGGCTGCTCACACTCAGCTGTGGGGAGCATCCTCAGCCCTGCCTCCCATGGCAGGATGAGGAGCTGGGGCTGGGTGGGGCAGGAAAGAGGAGGAAGGAGGCATCACCCACCTAACCATACATTTTCTGATTCCTCTCTTTGCTTTATTATTGGCTGCTGCCTAAATGATCTTTTAGGTCATCTGCTTACAGTAATAGGAGGAAATTAAATATTAATAATAGACTATTTCCCTCTAGACTGCTCTTTGTTAACAAAGGATGCAAGTGAAACAAAGCAGGCAAAATTATCAGCACACCATGGCCTTGGTTTTCAGGTACCTGGAGCACTTGCCCTTTCCCTCAGCCCTCCTTGCACCCCTGCCTGTGTGGACACCATTGCAAAGTGCAGAACACAGGCAGGTGTGGAAATTTTTGTTCTATCAAGGGACTCCCCATACCAGTCTGACCCTTTCAGGCATGTTTCAGATTTTATCCAAAATATCATCTGAGCCACTGGTGCTCTGACTGCAAAAATGCCAGGCCAAGGATTTTTGGAAGCAAAGAATTTGTCTCCTCTTGGGAAGTGAAGTCTGCAGTGGGGTCTGAGCTTTCTGCATAGGCTTTGCAAGTTCTCCTGAGATAATAAGTAAAATGAGAGCTTCAGCTTTGCTAAATTTGGTGTCATCCCCTCTTACAGGAAAGCAACAGCCCCCAAGACTTAAAACCTTCCCTTCACATACTTGTGAAAGGCAGAAGAAATGGCTCTTGAGAGACCTGCACTGTGCCTGAACTTTGTCTGTCAGTTTAAAAATGGGAAAGAGGGGCAGCAGTTGTGTTTTACATTTCCATCCCTGCTGCAGTCCAGGCCCAGAAAGGAGGCTGTGCTCCAGCAACAAGCGTGGTGAAGCTGGGTGCAGAGCCTTGACTGATGTACCGGAGACACCCAGACTGCTGCATCAGTGACAGCAGCTGAAGCTGTGACAAAACCACGCCCTGCCAGCCTGTCCTGAGCCTCCCTTCTCCTGTTTATGCCCATTAGAAAAAAAATTAAAAACCAAAACTGCCCCAAAAGTGAAATCCCACTGGACAACAAGCAAAGGTTTGATAACACAATGGGCTGGCTGACAGGAATGGCTAATCCCAAACCAATATTGCAGCTTTGCCTCCTGCCCTCCAAGTGGATTAATTTTTCTTGTGGTAGCGGAAGATTAGAACAGAACACATTTGACAATATTTTTTTCCTAAGTGGATGTTATAAATGTTTAAAAGCAAGGGAAAAAACCTCACAGTAATTATTCCAATTCTAATGGTCACAAAAAGCCAAGGAGGGCAAAACCAAGTAAGGATGAATGACCAGCAGTTAAATAAGCCAGATCAAACAAACAGAAGGGAAAACAGCTCCCCTCTGCTCACCAAAGTCTCACTGGGCAGCAGGCATCATGATATATTGCTAAAAGACACCAAAACATGTTGGATTTTTTGAGCAAATTACTTGTACTCAGGATGTTCATTTATCTATGGTGGCATTTCTAAAAATATATTAAAAAAATAAAAAGAGAGGATTTGGATGGGCTTCCATAAGACAGACAAGTAAAAAAGACTAATTAAAACCAGGTACCATGGCCAGAAACAAGTTACTACTGCCAATATCATCCACAATGTCTGTGAGGAGCCAGTTTTCCTTTCCTGTGTGAGGGAAGAACTCAAACTCTGCCTCCTCACAGCCCTGCTAAAGCCAGCTGTGCTCACACATGAGGAACATTTCCTTCAAGGACAAAGTAAGAGAAATGAGGAAACAGAATATAAAGAAGAGGTGACCCACTGAGAATACAGGCAAGGGAAGAATTTACTCTGAAGATAGTTATCATATTGCTAATGCATCCATTCTGGCCTATTTTAAAATAATGGAGCAGACTTCACTCCAGATGTGACTTTGCCTCTTATTCCTGTACGAAGAGAGGCAGTTGAGAATTGGGTACATCTGTTCGTTTTCTCGCATTTTCATCCAGCCATTCCCAAACCCTATTTGCCTTCTCTTAGTACAGGTTTTCTCTCCACCATGCCCTGTGATCCCTGCTCCTGCTGCAGTCCTGCAGGCTGCCAGGAGCGTTTGCATAAACTCTGATGGTGAAACAAAAACTCACCCCAGTGCAGGGAGAGCTGTTGTGGCACATCAACCAACTTCCTTCTGCAGCAGAGATAATGTAATAACTCTTACCATCTCTCTCCATGTGCCTTAAAATGATTCCCCAGCTGTCCTTCCCTATCCTGATGGAAGCATTGTACAACACTGTTCATCCCAAAAGCCACAATAACAAATTTTCTGTCCCCGGAGCTTGTTTCCAGCAACTTTCTCTCATCCATTTTGTGGGGAACTGTGGCTGCTAATGCTGATTTGCTCAGTGTCAGCCTCACCATCCTGCCTGTGCTTCTGTCGCAGCCTCGAAGACATTTGAGACATTTCTGGGACTCTGCCACCCTCTGTGGATCAGGAGCTGATGCTCTGATGATGCTCCACATGTCCTCACTTTGTCATTCCCTCTGCTCTTTGCTGTGACTTGCACCACACTGCTGTCACCCTTGTGAGGTGACTTGAATTTCCTTGCAAACCTCGAATTTCCTCTCTCAGAGCCACATCGACACCAGAGGTGCTCAAAGGGACTGGGTTTTCCCCAAGTCCCTGATTAAGAATTTCCAGTATCACTGTGCTGATCCCAGAGTCAGAGTTCAGCGGGTGCTCGGAGCACTCTCAAGTCCTTTTGTCATTTCCTTGGTCCCTGCGCTGCGGTCAGACCGCATCCGCTGCAGCGACAGCCCCGAGCGAGCGGGGCAGGAGGGCACAGAGCTGCTGGGGAGCTGCAATTCTCACCTCTGAGCTCTGTTCTTCTGCATCAAACCATCACTGGGTGACGAGCTCTGAGCACAGAGCTGCTGGGGAACGGCAATTCTCACCTCTGAGCTCTGTTCTTCTACATCAAACCATCGCACTGGAGAACCAGCAGCCGTTCATAAATCACTTCAGAAAACATTTCACTGCATTTGCTGGCTGTTCATGAGCTGCTGCTCTTGTCCAGAGGGAGCAGAAAGGAGAGTGAGCAGCTGTCAGGACCCCACTACTGCAGACACCTCCACCAGCTTTGGGAATGGGCACTTCTGTCCTATGAAAACTTCACATATTCTACAGTCTCTGCACAACAGGACATCATAGAAAAGGTCCATCTGTAAAGATACTTCTGGTCATTTCTCAAATGCAGGACGACCATGATCCTCACCCCTCGCCAAACAAGGATAAACCAAAAAAGACCCCCAAGGCAAATTCCTTAGGGACTGTGACATTTGACTCCAAACACGAAAGATGTTAATACAGCAGAGGTGGATCCCGAGGAGGTGCTCAGAACAGAAACCCCAGAGTTTTTAGGATGGTTTCTCCCTTGTGCACTGTGCCCATCTCTTGCCTGCTGTAATCACAGCTGGGCTATATGGTGACCATGGGGAGGAAAAGGAAGATTTCCCTCTAGGAATGGGGTAGGAAAGTTATGAAGAGCCCTAAATGAATCATAACAGTCAAGCAAAGTTTGGATCAACATTTCATAAGACATGGGATGACATAAAAGAAAGTATTTATGTTTTTAGGTGTTTGACAAAGTTAGGTCCCTCAGTTTTAAAAGGTCTGCTAAAGAGGCCTGCATTTTGGGATTATCAGAAACAGCCCCTGATTATCCCTGACTAGGCAGCCATCGGCACAGGTCATTTGTTTTGCCAAAATCCAGGCTGCAGAACATTTTACAAACTTTTTAAATGTCAGTGTGCTTCCCCACACGTGCTCCAGGAGCTCTAATGGCGCTGGTGCCAGCCCAGGTCAGCCTGATGTGATTTTCCACCGTCCCATTGAACCTGGGCACTGATCTGTGGATCGGACGTATGTGGAAACTGTAATTATTCAAATCTATTTCAATTACGTGCCTCTCTGCTAAAAATTTTAGTAAAAAGACCTCTTAGCTGTCTTTTATCCAGTGGAATGTTTCCCATGGAAAATCCCAGTCTGTGCCCAAGTATATGGATCTCATACTGAAACCAAAGTTGTTATCTTCACAGAATATGACATTTTACCACCTACTTCCCTTAGGTCCTTAATCTCAACAGCTGATTCATAGCAGGATCTGACAATCCTGTTCTATAGGGGGAAACTCGATAACCAAAATGATAGGGCTGTTTGTAGAAGACTTTCCCAGGACAAGAAGCAGGGTTTGCACAAGAGGCCAATATAAGAGAACAGGCAGAGAGAGTAGATACATTTCTGCTGCCCTAGTTAGGAAAAATAAGTGGGGTGGGGGAAAGGGGAGACAAGAAGCAGGAGGAGAACACAACAGTACAAACCCAAAAGAAAGCATCTCCAACAAAGCAAAGCCAGGAGAACAAGAGAGGAGACTCTGAAGGCTGAGTACTAAATGAAGGAAGTTCTAACAGGGAAAACCAAGCCTCACCATTGCCGAAGGGATGCATTCAAAGCTCGCACTGCGCTCCGCTCGGCAGCGCTCCTGCCCTGCCCGGGGGATGCTCAGACGGGACCCGCGGCTCGGGCTGCGCTTCCAGGGCTCCGGCAGCCAAAATCCCCCGGGAGCTGTGGAACAAGCCACCAACAGCGGGAATCCTGCGGCATATCAGCCCCAGGGTGCAGTGCCGAGTGCCTTCCCTGGAGCTGGGAGCAATCCCAAATGCTAATGGACACACAGACAGCAGCCCAGCATGTCACCCGGCACGTCTCCAGAGCTCCAGGAAAACCCCCCTTTCTTCCTCCCCGTGTATCAGAGAGGCACAGGAAGATTCCCTCATCCCCTGCATGCCTCTCCCTCCCCCTGCCCCTGGCTCAAATCATCCCGGCAAGAAGTTTCCCTCCCTGCTAACTTCTCCATTGTCTCAGATGCATTGTTTGCAAATGTTCCCTAAAAATGCTCTGTAAAGCATTCTTCATTCCTGTTTCAAGTCTTTCCACATCCCTGTGTAACACCTGGACTTTATCTTGTTACCTGTCAGATAGCGATAAACCTACTGCATGCAACCCCTGACTTACCATCTAAGATAAATACAATTTGTCTTGTAGCTGTCATTTCTTTTCAAACCCTGCCTTCCACAGCTGCATTTGTAGTGGTAATAAAATTACTTTATTTGGGCTTGAAATGTGTAACTTTTAAGGAAATAAAAATTTTTAAATCCCCATCAGCAAGAGCCCCAGGATGAGGGATGAGAGAGATCACACTTTGCCCACTCACTTTTACCAAGTACCTGCATTTGGTGAAGTGCTTTGAAATACTCTTTGCAGAGTGTCTGTGGGCTGCCCACTGTGGTCAGGGTGAAGAACAAGTTAGAACAAAAGAGATTTAAGCTGGACATCAGAGCATTTCCTGCACCAGGAACGTGAGGAGTCTCCACTGCAGGTCCTTAGGAGCAGGATAATGATGTCAGGAATGGCAAATCCACAGCTGGTCCTGCCTTTGGGCGGAGGTCTGGGTTAAATGACCTCCAAGTGCCTCCTAAGGATATTTTCCATAACTGAAAATTGTATGTGCCATCTGTCCATTGTGATCTACAGAGATTTACTGCAGAAAAAAAAAGTGCAATGCAACCAATAATTATTCCTGATACAGATGCAACTTTTGTGAAGGGAGAGGCAGCTTCTGACTACAGAAGGAACTGAAACCTTCAGAGCATTAATCACCTTCTGCATCTGCCCACACCCTCCTGCCCTCCCAAGACAGAATGCTGCCAGTTCTTCACCCCTAACAGCCCAGCCCTCAATATTCCACTACAAAAGCATCTCATTAAGTGATGCTTCAAATGCTCCCTCAGCACTTTTGTAATGAGCAGAGAGGCAAGGAACTGGTGCTGTTTTGTTCAAGTAGCTTCTCCAAGGCTGTTCAGGTGACTGTGCAAAAAAACCTGAAGATGGTCCATGAAGCAACCAAACCTTCTGGTGCTAAATACCAGATATCCTGATAAAAGGGAATAACCCTCCACTGACCTGTGAGGATCTTCTCTGATTTCTTGACACACAGCTCAAGATCTCTTTCCTGGTTTTTACTTTAGACTCCAACAAAAAAAAATGTTTAATAGCCCATCTCCACTTTCAGATGGGAATCACACAATAAAGAACAACCTTGGGAGTTAATCACAGTCCAGATCAAATGGAAAATGAACAAGCAGAGCCATAATCAGTTTGAGCTGAAGATAAGGACAAACTTTGCAGGACACCAAGAGAGGTGTTGGCACCAGCCTTTGGATGGAGAACACCTCGCTCCCAGCTGTGCAGAACTCAGAGACTTTCCCCACATTGCCCCTTGTCCCATCTCATGTGGGCAGAAATGTCAAGTGAAGAGCTGAAGTGCAATGAAAATGGGGGGAAAATCTGTGAAATCTTAAACATCCTGTACAGACAAGAAATCATCCAGCCATCGGTCAGCCAGGCAGAAAAGGAAGTGGTGAAGGGAGAGGCTTTCCCCTGACACAAGATGGAAAAGCAGCCAGGCTCAAACCAAGGGGGCACCAGACCCTTCTGAGAAACAGGACTGAAAGGAAAATATTCCCTCCAAACATTCTGCAGGGCTGAGCTTTCCCCAGGGGTTCTTAGCAGAACTCAACCACACAGCTCTACATGAAATCCATCACTGAAGATTAAATAAAAAGGATGAAGAGCTTTCAAAAGTTGTTCATATTCAAATGCAATAACAGCAGCAGCCCTTGTGGAAACATCCTACAGCAAAATCAGAAATGCAAACATGGGAGACCTGGCAGAGGCTTTCCAGACCTTTAGTGCCTTTTGCACCCATTGACAGAAGGACAGAGACTAAAAACATCATTATTGGGCCAACACTCCTAGACCTGGTACAGGGTGATGCTGATTCTATTCTTTATGTATAAAAATACATATGGAAAGACAGAGAATATATACACATGAAAATTACAGGCATGGCCACCATTAAACAGGAGATCTGCTTGCCTTTTTTTTCACACCCTAAAACAGGTAATTTTTATTTTATGTACACACATACAGGTTTGCAGTTTGTATCCACATGTTTTCTCTACAAATTCAGAGGTTCACAGCTTTCCTGGTTAATCCAGAATTTAATCCGCTTGCCACATTAGACAGGAGTTTGTTTCCATAGGTTTTTGTGGTGCGTGATTATGTTTATATTGACTTTTTAATTGAGATTCAAAATAAGGTATTTCCTCCACAGACCTAACCCAACTGAAATATTTCTCACATCCCTGCTGGTCACTTTATCTAATCTCCTTGTACCTCACTTGGGCAATGTGCTTCAGGGGTATCTCTAACTGCAGAGGCTGACCACGCTTTCTCTCTCTCTCTGTTAGTTTCCCTCATGCAGAAGAATGAATTTATCAATTACTCCAGTTCTTGAGTTACATGTGCCTGAGCCTTACAAGCCTGATAAGAAACCTGAAAACAAATACATCCAAAGACTGAGTTATCTAATAGTTGGCCATCTGCTTAGGAAAATCATTTTAAGTAGTTACAGCAATTCTATTAACTATTTACCAAGTGAGTCATGTTGTTCTCTTTAAGTTAACCCTTCCTGTCTCTTGGGCCCAGCGCCCCAGGCAGTATTGAAGAAGGTGCTCGGCCACCTTTCCTCCTTTCAGGCTATGGCAAAGCTGCAGTCCCCCTGCACTGGAGACCCCCTAAACCCACTGTTCAGGGCACCAAAGAGCAATAAAACAACCGTGACTGTCAGACCACACCACCCACCCGGCAGAACATTTCCCGGCAGGAGCATCCCCGGCGCGGGCACGGCGCAGCAGCGCTGACACAGCGGGACGGAGCGGGGGCAGCTCAGTCCAGGGCAGGGCAAACCCTGCACCCACACCCTGCCACAGCCCTGGGGACACCCGGCAGCCTCATCTGTCCCCCAGCACTGGGCTCACCCCTCGGGGAGCGGCGGCTCCTGGCACAGGGAAGGGCGCTGGGCTCAGGAACTCTCGGCACAGAAAAGGCAGAGCTGGGGCTTTGGGGGGGACACGACCGCGCAGGTTTGAAGCCATCTAATCAGTCCCTGCCCTTTTCCCTTTAACACGACTGTGAAGTGCATAGAAATCTCCTTGGAAAGCACTGCAGAGAAGTTTGCAGGATGAGGGGTGCTCCTGTGGAATCACTATTTTTTGATTGAGCACAAATATCTGCTGAAGGGCCGGAGGACGGCTGGGTGCAGGGAGGCAAAGTCCAGCACCTGATGTTTGAGGGAAGATCCGTGGAGCAAACATCTTGGAGCGCGGGGGTGTGTCGAGGGACTGACAGCTGGGAATGAGCACCGGGTGAAAAGCACCGGCTCCACGGGGGAGACAAACACCGTCCGAGCCGGGCCACGAGGAACAGGCAGCAGTGCAAAATCGCCCCGTCCTGGGGCTGGGGGCTCGGCTGCACCGAGAGGGCAGCGGGCGGCTACTTCTCAAATTGGCGAGACAGGCAGGAGAGGGAGCGGGGCTGCCGCGGACGCCGTGAGGGAGAGCGAGGGAAGGCGAGGGAAGGAGAGGGAGAGGGAGCGCACAGACACTGCCGGGGCCGGGGCGCGCCGCGCTCGGGATGCTCCAGCGGGACGAGCCCGCAGCCCGCCCGCCCAGGGGTCCCGCTCTGCCCGGGAGCTGCACCCCGGGCCCCGCCGCCCTCCCCGCGGGCCCGCCGGCTTCACCCACCTGGCTCGGGGCTCCGCTCCGCTCCGGCCGCGCCCGGAGCCCTGCGGCGGTGCCGGCGCTGCCCCGCTCCGCTCCCGCTCCGCTCCCGCTCCGCTCCCGCCTCCGCGCAGGACGCGGCGGCCGCGGCTCCCCCTGCAGGGCGGCGCGGAGCGGCCACGGGAACGGGACACGCGGCCACGGGAACAGGAATGGGAACGGGAATGGGATCGGCACCGGGACGCGCAGCCACAGGTACGGCTCTGGCTCCCGCTCCCGGCCGGATGGGATGGGTTGGGATGATGGGTTGGGATGGGATGGGCGCTCGGCAGCCCCGCAGCTTTACCTGGCGGCCGGAGGCGAGCCGGCAGCGCGGGGCTCGGTGCCAGCACGGACAGCCCGGAGCAGCATCCCCGCAGCGGGGCTGGAGGGGAGAGAGCACTTCACTTACTTGAGAGTCCTCGCTCGCCGTGAGGGACCTGCAAGTGACAGCAGCGGGCTTTGACTGGGCTTGATCTGCATACAATGAAAGGAGGAAAGAAAGGAGAGGAAAGGAGAGGAGTGGGAAAAGGGAAGGGGAGAGGGCAGAGCGGAGGAGAGGAGGGCTTTCTCACTACATTATTTTAAGCATCTATTTCTTTCCAGGCTGGAAAACCCACCCAGCGAGTCGGAGCCTGCAGCTGCACCACACAGGGCTGGGTGGCTGTGGGGACACCGGGGCAGGCTGCGCACACAGAGAAACTTCACTCTCTTCTCTTCCCAGCTGCCACTACTGCCTACGGAAAGGAACCCTGAGCACCAGCACTCTGAAGAGTTCTCTGCAGATACTGACCCTGTGACAGCAGCTTCCCATTCCCAGCGGGTAGGCGGCTGTGGATCCCCCAGCACACAGCACATTTCCTGCCGGCGCTGCCCCTGGGGCTGCTGTCCCCAGCCAGCTCCGCTCCTCCGAGGGACCTGGGGACAGCCATGACTCATCTCGCAGCAATTCTGAAACAGGGACAGGACCTCTCAAGAATTTGATCCCACTGGTCTTGGTGGGGATCTTCTAAGCTTTTTAACTTCTATTTTTCAAGTTTATCTCTTAGCAAGTAAGTAATCTACGTGTTCCTATTGGGTGGACGTTGCAAACAGGAAAAACCACCAGCGTGACTCCACAATCCCCACCACTCCATGGCAGGTCCCAGCCTGTGACAGACTGATCCACCCCAGTGACAGCCAGCCAGGCCCGTGTGTGCAGGGACTGCCACAGGCTGGGTGTCATGCAGCGAGCTTTTATTCCAGGATTCCCTGCTCCAAGAGCATTCCCACATCCCTGACACCCAGCACGGCTCACCCTGCCTTCCCTGGCAGCAGCAGCACGAGCGATGCTTTACATTTCCTTGGTACAACAAGACAGTAGGAAAGAAGGAGCAGAACTGGCACCGGCCCCTTCAGTGCTCAAAATCTATGAGCATCTAAGCATTAAAAATTCAGCACTGGCAGCAGCAGCAGCTGGCACCTGAGCTGCCCTCCCCTGCACTCTCACCCAGCTAGGAAGGCAGGCTGGTTCATGGGCTGGCTCAGCCACGCAGCTGGGAACTACAGAGCACACTGAAGGCTGCTCCAAACACAATGGGAATCCTCTGGGGAGGAAAAAAAGTAATTTTTCCCAGGAAGTTACAGAAAAAGCTGGAGTAATTTACCACACAGTAACATGAAATGATTTTTAGGAACACATACACTGACTAGGCAAGTCAAGAGAAAAAGCAAAGGTGGGAGATGAGAGAACTAGAAGCCTCATCAAAACATGCTGCATAAAGGATAGATTTAGAAATGCCACCTGCCTACATGATGTTTACCAGAGCTTTTTTAAAAAATGCTGACACTAGGAACGGGATACTCTTCATGCAATGGCCTCACACCTGCCCTGTACAAGAGACAGTATTTTTCCCACTCCTAGTTGATATTCCATGAAATTTTATGCTGGGCAATTGTTTTTGAATTAGAGGGGCAAGTCAGCATCAGCTGCCTGCTGGGCTCTGCAGCATCTGCTTGGTGTTGCCCCTTTCCACGGCAGTGTCTCCTGTACTGCAGATGCTGCCCCTCTCTTTGGCCCATCTCAAAACCATCCAGATTATTCTATCCCACTGAAATCAATGAAAGCTGGAAATCAAAATACTTTTAAGGAGCAGGGATGAAATTTCTAAATATTTTGTCCCTGAATACATTAAACCCAAAGCTGTCACAGTCAAGCCCTTCTCTGAACTGCCAGACTGGTTTATTCCAACCATCCCATCCTCAATAGATCACCTTACAAGCTTCCCAAGTCACAAATATTGATCACCAGAAATGCATCATTGGGTGTTTCTTTTCCCAGCTGCAACTCTGATGTTTGCAGCTAACCAATTTTAAGAGTATTTGATGTAGGCTACATAAATTTTCTTTTAAATCAGCAAGTCACAGAAGATCCAAAGCAAATGTCCAAGTACTTTCACAGAACTGGCTGATAATGGCTCCCTGACAGCTTCTAAAGCTTCTTAAAAATTACTTTCCTCCCATAGAAGTGTTCTGATACCAGAAGCACCAAACCAATGGTTCCTTCCCTCACTGGCCATTCCAGTTTGGATGGATATCAGATCCCCACTGTCACCTGCTGATTTTATCTGTGCAGCTGGGAACTCTGCAGTGATCCAAGATGTTAAAATCAATATTAACATCTCCCAGTGCTACTCAGCCAGACCCTCTACGTCTTCAGCCTGCTCATTTCTCACTTCTGCACAAGTAACTGTGTTTATAATGAGCAGCTGCTGTTTTATGTCCTATTCAGCAGTTGGATAGGATAACTTCCATTACTATAATAAGATCTGAATAGATCTGTTACTTTTCTTTCAAAAATGAATCGGTTTTCTAGTGGCTCTATGCCATTGTCCCTGTCAAGTATCAAACCATAATTCTTGTGCATATTCCATGTGCACTGTCCTCACCTCTGGTTATTTCCACTTATGCCCTCCCTTACCAGTGGCCAATGACAGTAAATTGACAGTAAGGAATACAAACAGCTTTTATATATTCTGTTTGTTTTTTATAAGAAATGCAGGGGTGGCATTACCAGAGGATGCAGCTCCCCTAGGTCACTCTGGAGAATCAACCAGCATTACTGTGAGTGCTGTGCCCAGGCACAGTTTCAGAAGGCATCACATGAAGAGCCAAGCTGAAACCTCCTGGAAACAAAACAGCTTCCAGCAGCCTCCGCAGCCACGGCAAGGTACACGTTCAGAGCTGGCTCTGAGCTGAAAAGAGTCCAGGACTGCAAGGACAGAAATTAAATTTTCTGATTCTCCCATGCAGAGCCAAGAAAGGCTTTCTCATTCCTGGAAAGCAGAGCTGCAGTAACATCCTGTTCACTGTCTCACTGAACAAGCCAAACTCCTGAGTTTTGGGCAGCTGAAAAGCAGTGATAAGAGTATTTACACTCCTCAGACTCAGCAACTCAGCTCAAGCAGAAAACTCTAGAAAGCCTGTGGAGAACAACCCTTGAAATGCTTCCTTCCAAAAGGTGAGAGCAAAGCAAATAAAAACCTCATGCTCAAGACCCCATGTGAAACTCCCCCTTCTCTTCCCTGGCACTACATGAGGGACACCTTGGGCACATAGGGACACCCCTGGAACACAACACAGACCCACAACCAAACACAGCCTGCCAGTCTGGGATGCTAAAATCATACCCAGCCACTGAGGCTTCCATGGGGAGCACTGAAAATGATCCGTTTGCCAGAGAGAATCTGGAAGAATTAATCTTATTTTAAACAGAAAAATTATTTCTGTCTTTACAAAGACATTAATGCTTTATCAGTTTTGAGGCTTTTCTCTGCAATGAAATTTTTCTAACCAGACTGAATTATTTAATATGTACAAAATGACATTTAAGAGATACATATTTTGCCAAGCACATCAAACTGAGTATTGCATTAGCACACACATTCAATGTTGTTAAACAGGACAATTAAAATGGTGTGTTCTGACTTGCACATATCCCATTCTCACAAACACTGCCTAAATCTCCTCAAAAGCAATGGAAGACACCTGGTTAGTCTAAAAAAAATTGATGAGAGCATAGTTACTCGAGATCCTTTGGATACACCAGTGAATGGTTCAACATTAAAGATATATAGAGATACATACATAAAAATAAAAATCTGTATGTGTGTTTGCATATATGTAATTATTTAACTCATTGTTCAGCATTAAATATTTGATAGTATTTTTAAAATCAACATTGGGAAAAGCTTGATTTTTCTGGGATGTCTTCTTTAACAAAGTTACACATGCAGAATTGTGTTGGCAATGCCCATGACTAAAATCATAATGAAGGACACTCCCGTTCCAGAGACTGAACCTTTTTGCACAAACTGCTCAATTCCAGCACTGGAGGAGTTCAGCTTTTCCCAAAGGCTTAAGGAAAAGAAGCTGAAGTCAAGTAAGATTTGCCCTCACAGGGAAATGCAAACCATATCCCCAACACAGTCTGAATGCAGTCTGGGTTGGGATGAAGGAAAATTTTCAGTAATTTCATGTCAGGACTTGACTACTCTCTGTAAAACGCACTGCCCAAACAGACTGTGGTTTTATTTCTCCCAATGCTATTCAGCATGACAGACTATGAGATGGAATTCAATCTAAATTTAAGCACTCTCTGTAAGCTATTAATAGAAGAAAAACTGGTAGCATGAATCATCATGTGGGAGCTGCAGAGCAACAGCTAAAATATAACTTACCTTTACACAATAAATGAACTGTTGAAGTTGAAAGGCCCAGCAGAAGTCACTTGATTCTTCTTCACTTGAACTATTCCCATTTTATTTTGAGGAGCAATGAGAGGGCAAACCTTATTTAACTCGACAAAATGCACATTGTGCATAACCCAGCTTTGTCACAGCACAAATTGGAGACAAAAAGTAGCTGCTGACCCTGCTCCCCAGCACTCCCTGCTAGGGGATAGCATGTGCTGGAAATGCTGGTGCAAAATGACACAGCTTCAGAAGTTTATGGAGTTGAGCTCATGTTTTAGCACCCATTTCAATGCCAGCTGCACCTCTGGCCAAGAGCAGAACGGCCCCAAACCTTCCTTTTACATCTTGTCTCTGCCCAGACCAAAGCCCAGCTGTATTAATTTCTCAGAGCAGCTTTTTTGGTGGGGTAGGGGGATTCTTTGCAGCTCCTGAACTGCAAAGCTGACAATGCAAAGCTGGGATTTTGCAGAGACAGCCCTGGCTGTGCCCAGTGCAGCCCATGGACTCTGAGTGTGGCCCCAGGGAGACACAGCCTTAACTCAACACAGTGGCATTTTGGTGCTCTATGGGATATTTATTTTTGAAAAATATGATATTGTCAACAGCTCAGTGAAGTTGTCTCCAGACTGTTATGTCTCCTTCTCAAGTTTCTTTCATTTTTAAGAGCTTAACTTTTAGGCTTCTGGCGTGAGGAAAGAGCCTAAGATGGTTTAAGAAAAGGACATAAACAAGGGAGTGAGCTATGCACAGCACTGGAGAGAAGCACAAATAGTGCCCCACACTATAGAATCAATGCAGATGTCTGAGAGCAAAAATACTGTGGTGAGACACTACTGTGTAAATACTGTGAGGAGACACTACTGTGTGCAACCCTCTTTTAGTGAGATTAAGAAGGTTTCAAAGAACTGAAAATCTTGAAGGACAAAGACCATTTAAGAAAAGACAACATCGTGTTTTTCTAAGAGGGCATTTCATGTACAGAAATTCATTTCTGCAAAAAGGGTTAAACAATGGTGACACAGGAAATAGCAAACAAAGGTTAATAAAAACCTTAGCCTGGATTAGAATTGGTTTCTCATCTGTTTCTTTAAAAATTTATAGGCAAATATTTTTCTGAACTAAGACTTGCATGGGAGAAGTTTCAAATCAACTCTTCTAATAGAAATGAAACTAATAAAAATATTTAATTAGACATAAATGCTCTTCTAATCTTGAGCTGCCAGGACCAGAGACACTAATTGGCCAAATTGCCCATTCAAAGTGCTGGGCTGCAGCACCAAGCAGGAATTCATAGAGAAGGTACTGGAGCTCCCCCAGTGCCATCATACTTTTATCAGCAAATGCAAAGGAGAATTCACTCAACCTTCAGCACTGAGGATGGAAAAGAAAAGCAGCTCGTGATAGGAGACCATCTCAACATGAAATGCTGGGCTCAAGGAAAGATAGTGCTGAACAAACAACACAGACAAAGCAGTGAGGGAGCTGAGAGGGGCACAGAACTCAGCTCCCTTGGTGTTTGTGCTTTAAGTTCCACCAGTAGTGCTGGCTGTAAAGAGCTTCCTAATTAAGAAGAAAGTTAAGAAAGGAGTTAGCTTTCAATGATAAGGGTCTCCTCTAAAATAATTCTGTGTGATAATAATGCACATCTTTGTGAGTCCCTCTGATCTCTGCCCTTTGCAGAACTCTGTCACAAGACAAGATTTAATCCAAGTCTCTGCTGTCCATCAAAGCAATTGTGAAACCCTTTAGAACAATTTCAGAAGTTCTGTATTGTTAACTTAGCTCCTCCACAGAATTTAACTGCAGAAAAGCCATGACTCCAATATCAGCTTCTGTGATTTAACACAGTGGAGTATTATATTGCTGAAGTATTTATTTTACTATTCCATATAGCTACAGCGTTTTATTACAGTAATGTCTTAAAAATTATTGAACCAATTTTATTATATTCAACTTAGACATGCTTATGGAGCTGGTTTTACATTTTTAACAAAATTTTTTAGCGACCGCTTGGAAGGCAATCCATGAAAATACTCCGGTGAGGGAGTTTTATTTCAGTGGCTGTGGGAAAGAGAAGTTGCAGCTCTCCAGACTGTGCAGAGCCTGCAGTTTCAGCATCCCCCAGGCCAGGCCCATGTCCTGCCCTCCAGATGCCCATTGCACAGGGACAAATCCCTCATGGTGCTGCCATGAGCTTGCTGCAGAAAAGAAAAACATCTATTTTCTGATGTGAGTCTACTACACTACACCTCTGAAACATTTATTTGTAAAAGAAGTATGAAAACTGAAGATCCATGCTTAGAAACAGGATATAAATCCATTTTAAGAACTAAAATGTTTTCTTACATCAGTCATGTTCTTAAACCACACACCTCCAGCAGCTCCAGACACTGCAGGAAGGTCTGCAAGGAGTTCTCAGGGAGAGTATTTCACCTCAAGAAAGGAAAAACAAGACACCTTCTTGCAGAGTAACATTACTGAGACACTTTTCTGAATTGCTGAAGAGTCAGAAAACATCACACAAAATCTCAAAAAAAACCCCCAAAAACAAGTGGAATTAAAATACCTACACTAGCCAGTGTCTTTCAGAACAGTATTTACATTAATTAGGAGCTCAGTCCAAACCTCTGGATCCAGTTTATTCCAGAGCATTTGAAATTAAAGCTCCAAATGAGCATTTGAAACCAGTTACAATCCAGAACAATTTGAGACCAAACCAGATTTAAGGTGTTCTAAGCTTTATTTTCACCTGGAAAAATGATGTTAAGGCTTCTGCTTTAAATAGTCTGAACAGTTCTAAAGTCCCCAACCTCTCTCCAGCCCAACTCTTTAGAGAGTAAGCACACAATTGCCTTACTTGGGTTGGGCTAAGGAACATTTAAGTAATTCTAGTCCTGCAATGCATTGCAGAAGTTGCCTAAACTGAACATATTCTATGCAATTTCCCTCTCTAGAACAATACAGGCTAAACAGATGCCTTGAACACATCCCTCTTACCTGGGGTATTCACTGTCTTATAACTTCAACCCTTTGGGGGTAGGTCCTGTAGAAGTTCCCAAGAGAGGTTTGACTTCCAAAGAAATCCTCAGGTTGTGTGCACCCAAGCCCTTGGTGCACACTGCCTCCTGCAACACTCCTGAAAAAGCAGTGCCAGAAGCAGTGTGAGCACAGCCCCTTGTGCAGCCCTCACCCAAGAAAACAAACACACATTCTGCTATTTGCAACCTTTATTTCATGAATAATTAAGAAGAAAACATGGCAACATTGGCAAATTGAAGGCATACATACTAAATACTCATACAGAATACATTATGGAGAAAGTAAATGCCCAGGTCTTTAGTGGTCCTTGCAAACTGAAAGCATATTGGGTTCTCCAAAAGTTTAGCTTAACATAGGCTTGCTGACTTCTCAAGTTCCAATCATTACCAACTTGTGCCTTTCAAACCAGAAACAGGGTGAAATACAATTGGAATACTCATTCAATTTTTCCTCAAAAAGCTCTATTTCTCCACTCTAACCAAAAGCAATCAAAATGTTTTCTCCCCTTGCCATGTAAATATATACACTAACACACCAGCCTAAGTACTCAAGACACAAGCCCTTGTTGAAACACCTTCCATGTTCCTCAGAACAGGAGTACAGATGTACAGATGTGTTCACACACACACGCATTTGGGTACATCTGTACATTTATGCAAAGCCTCTCTCCATGTAAGATGTGTGTAAACTATTCAAAAGGGTTCTGGAAAAAAACAAAGTACTTGCACTTGTTTAGAAGAATTTCTAAACCCATACACAGACTGACATACAACAGCTGTGTTTCAAGGAAGACTAAAACCAATACAAACCAGAAAAGCTGGATGGATGAGAAGAGCTTTTGTATCATCTTTAAAGGCCATGGAAAGTGAGCTTTAAATCAGCTATTCAGGGGATATCATTACTGGCTGCAGTGCCATCTCAAACAAGGTTAGTTCTTATCCAGGATAGTGCTGTGTCACACTGAGGCATCAGCAAAACTCTGCTCTTCCACCAAGCCCAAAACTCATCACACTCCTGTCAGTTCTGCCTCACACCTGAACAGGAAGTACCCTCACCCAAGAGGTGCAGGGTACCAATTAATGCCCTTCTGGGTTTGATCAGGAGTTGTCCAGTATTAAATGGGATCACTGATTCATTTCAGATACACTGAACAACTCTTGATCATTACTGACCTAAAGTGAACTTACAGTCTGGAGGCAAACTAGTCTGTGCCTTGTTTAGTAGTGTTATACTTTCTTCCCATTAGATAAAATACAGAAAAGTCACATTTCTGTTCAAAAAAACCCTTCAGATTCATATAAAAGTGCTACTTATAGACAGAAAAATTAACCTTACAATACACAGAAAACCAAAAGTTTCTATCAAACTGAAATGTTGAAAGTTACAAGGATTAATTACTTGAGAATGTTACATGTATTTGTGCCCTCCTAGCTGAACAGATTTCCAAACAGCATCCTAACTGAACATATGCAATAACTGGAAACCATTAAAAACCTCCAGAGAAATTTCAACAATGGAACAACCTCCCCCTCCAAAAAAATACAAAAAACCCAACCCAAACCAAACAACAAAAAAACCCACAAAACACCCCCCAAAAAACAAAAAAAAACCCCCAAAACAACAACAATGAAAGAAGAGCCCCTTTCTCCCCATTTGTTGAAAGAGCTCAGAATGAAAAATGGATTATTCCATTATTGCAAGTGCAGTCCACAGAACAGGCCAGTGAAGAACTGTGGAACTGGGACTGCCAATGGCTCCTGTGCAGCAGGAAATGTCTGCTGGGCTCCCTCACTACCACACAAATACATCACTTACATGCAATTCAAATTCTACATGGATCACTAGGGAGAAAATGCACATCATACTCTGCTGTGCTGGGGCAAAGCAGGTTCCAAGCCTTGACTTCCCCAAGCAACTTCCTCATCAGCTAGAACTATGCAAAATACAAAAGCCTTAGAAAAGTGCAACAAAACTAGCTTTATGACATTTTCCTTTCCATTTCCATAAATACAATCCCATAAAAATATTATTAAACAGAAGTACACTTCCCAGTGGAGACCTAACAGGCCACATTTCAGCTCTCAGTAAATGATTTTGCCTAAACTGAAACCCCCTGAAAATAGGGGATTAAAATGAAACCAGCTTAATTGCATCAGGCTGCTGTAATATTCTGCCAGAAGTCTGTCCTACTGCTCTGCATCCCCAAGTCCTGCTGGGACTGATGGGAACTTTCTGTGCAACTCTGTGGCCTTTGGGGAAGGAATATTCCAAGCAAAAGCTGGTGGCAGTTGGAATGTGGTGTTCATAAGTTTTACTGAAGTTTCATTGGGAGGAAATAATTGTAATATCACAGAAGGAATTAGCCCAAGGAGATCAGTGGCTTTGCCAAAACGAGTTCAGGGGTGCGGCATCCAAACTACTGGCAAGTGTGGCAAAACCATAAAGAAAAAAGACTTGTATCAATTAACAGAAATCAGAACTGTACAAACCTGACCTTTTAAGTTATTTAGCATTCATTATCCACAGCATACTTGCTACATATTTCAGATGCTTAACATCTTGGGTTAGATAATTATAGAGCCTTGTACAAGACTGATTCTAAAATCAGGGAACACAAGAGAAGAACTTAGCTGAAGGAGGGACACAGCAAGCCACACAGTAATTTAAAACCCATCCAGCCACTCTCCTGTGAAAGCAGAAACACAATTAAAGATACCTTGCTAAATAGGGACAATTAAATGTATTAAGAGATGTCTGTGCTCTGCCAGACAACACAAGCTTGGGAGAGCACCATGGCATGTCCAGCACTCGTGGTTGACAAAGACACTTTAATAGCACTCCTCACCAAGGAATTTTTCAAACTGGCTAATATTAGCTCAAAGACAGGGATACATAATGGTAGCTTAAAGAAAGGAATTGCAGAAATAGAGCTCAGCAGAACATAAAAATCAATCAGAAATAAATATTTACCAAGTCAAGGGAAGGACCACAAACAAACTCTACAGCTAACTCAGTCCACACATGAACATGACTATTTTAAGGTCTTGTTTCTAGAGCACTTCAGCACTCAGAATAGGCAAAAAGCATGAACATGTACAACTGGATTGCTTCCCAGAAGGAGCTCAGGAGTCCTCTTGGGGCTGTGCTAGTTGTAAGAGGCAAACAAGGAGTGAAGTCAGCACAGGAGTCACAGAACAGATGAAAGGTGTAAATGCATCACTTCAGCCTTTGGAAGGGACTGTCACACACCTGAACACCAGGCAGGGTCCCAAGCCCAGGCACAGGCAGGAAGAAAAACACACACAAGTTCTCCAAATCTCCAGCTTCCCAAATAATCTTGGTTAAAACTAGGCTGGAATAGGAATTGTGCCCTGGGCACAGAAATAGAATTGAGTGAAAATAATCTTCTGGTAATGCAAAAGAACCCAAATGTCTGGAGTGTTGCAACTGAAAAAATAAGAACTTAACACTGAGATCAGTGAGAGAAATAAGACTCCAATGTCACAGCCACACAACTCACAAGGCAGATCCTCAGCAGCTTTAACCACTGTACTGCACCATTAAGGGGATCCAATTTATTTCTCCTCATGCACCTAAAACCAGAGCACCACTGCTGCCAGGGACATTAACAGGAGTTTACACCAATAAATTAAAGCAGAGTTAATTTAGCTCTGGCAAATTAAGGGCCTTCTAAGACATGAAGATGGACTTTACAGAAAAACACAAACAATGGAAATATTTCATAACATTGGACACAAAAATTTTAAGAAACACTACATGTAACTCAAAGAATAAGTTTTATGCAACAGAGACAAAAAACTACCTTTAAATCAGAATATGTCATAATTATATACTGTATTCTGGATAAACTATCCACAAACACAAATTTACAAGTGAAAATTTCACTCAGTTTTTCAGAAGCATGGAAATGAGACTTTTTTTGGAGATACTAAATTAGTGTTTCTATTTAAACAGACATGCAAATCAAACTGGATTAAACCAAACCAAGTGAACACCAAATCAAGTGTAACACCCATGGATCCAGAGCATGGCACAGTACCTGCATCAGGATGTCCCACAGCTCCCTTTTGCTGCCCACCCTACCAGCTGGCCATGAGGAACCCTGATGTTCTAGAGCAAAGGAATTTGCAAGGCACATAGTAAAACAGAAATGGATGACAACATATTTTGAGTACATTCAGAAATATCGTCTGGATTAAAAGGAAAATAATTCAGCATAAATTTGCACTTCACATGAACAAAAAACCAGGCTGTTTCAGGATTAACTATGAACAGAAACCAAACACAACAGTGTATTTATTCCACATCCGGAGGGGCTACTGCTATTTTTCCTCTTGGACAACTGAATGTGGATTGAACCTTCAGAAAAGAACACATTGCAGAGGGCAGCAGGGATTGTGTTTGCTTTAGATCTTCCATTGCTTCATTCCTTCCACTCAGCAGCTGTGCAGCACCTCACACAAAGGCTCAGATACATCAGGACACAAAAACCTCTTCAGGAAGCCCAGGGCTCTTGGGCTGGATTCCCAGAGTTTTATCAGACAGATCACACCAAGAAGAAGTTTACAGAGCTCTGAAGTTGATAACAAGATCCTTACTACAATTACTGCTAGCTTTTCTCTCTCTCCCTTTCTGAAGACCAGCAGCTTGTGTTTTTAACAGAAAGGATCTGGCAAACATGATTTCCCCTTTGACAAATGGTTACACTCTCAGGGCTATTGCATTTAAGGACTCTGACAACATTGCAGGTAAATGAATATGACTATTGGATAGGAAAAAAAAAAAATCAGCTCAAAGCTTGAATTACCTCACCAAAACAGGTCATGAGTGAATTTAGATCCAGAAATGCTATCTTTTTCATTAGAAAAATATTTATTTTTTTTTTAACTCTAAGGCAATGAATAAGACAATCATAGATAAGGATATCTGTTCAGAGGATAAACAGAAGGGTTTTTTAAACACTGATTGGCAAAATCTGGAATTTAATAACAGGAGATAGAAAGGACGACAGCAGTAATGTGTATTTCCACCAAGACTATTCTTATTGAAAGTAGTGAAGTAAAAAAAAATTGAAGAAATATAGAGGAGAGGAAAATGTATTTCAGACTTCTATTAAAATCTGTTAATGAAGATCTTTCCCTTGAAACCTCTCTTGTCTTTAGATTATGTTGGCTCTTCAAATGCACCAATTAATAATCTGAGGGTCTCTACTTCTAGTTCTAAAGAGCTGTAAGAATGGTTGAGACAATGCTGCTCTGAAAACTTCTCCGAGGGCCCTCAGCACAGGTCAAGTAGTTATTTTGCAAAGTTCCATCATTCTCACAGGCACATATCAGTGTAAATGTGTATTCTAACACAATGCTAGAGACATGCTGAATTATTACTCTTCTCATGGGCTATGTTCTTCAGATGATAAGGTTTGGGATTTGGCAATACTTTTGAGTTAAATCTGTGCTTTTATACCATGAAGAAGTTTCACAGATGCCAAGCACAGTTGCATTCACTGGGTTAACATCTATGACATTCAAACTGTCCTTAACAGTCGTAAGAGCACCATAGAACAGATTTATTTTCTCTACAGTGGGGTTACTGCTGAAAGAGCCTGTGCTTATAAATAGCAGCTGTTACAGAATCACTGCTCAAGTTGGCTTCTGCTTAATATTAATGAGATGCTCCGTGGCTGAACTGCTGGTAAGTGTTCAGAAAAGCAAGAGGCAGAAGCACTGAGGGAGTGAAGTCTCCCCTGGATTTGACAAACAAGATTACAGCACACAGCTGGTGACAAATGGAGCCATGAAAGCTTGGGAGCCATTAACATTCCACAGCAGGCCTCAAGTGCCAGCAGTATCAACTCAATGATCGCTAAGGCACTTAAACTCTTCTGCCCAAGAGTTGCTAAATGAATTCAGGTACATTTTCAGGAAAAAAATAAAAGAAGTTGAGCAGACTAAAGTTTCTCAATTCCTTCCTTGTGACAGTGAGTCATTTCCACGCAATATTTGAGACTGCTGGGTGTACACACATTACATCAGTTCCTCCAAAGTCCTTCCCAGAGAACATCTCACCTTCTGTCACTCAGATGAGGATGTGCAAGACCAATGGAAAACACACAGAAAACATGGCAAAGCTGGATTTGGAGACAAACTACTTCATTATTACATCTTATTAAGAGTATCTTCTCTGCAGAAGAAATGCTATCCCAGTTCCAAACTTCTACCACACATACCCACGACGTGTGCTCATATTGCTGTAGAGGAAAGCCAGGGCTGGCTGCATGTGCTGCACAGGCAAAGGAGGAAGGGAGCAAAGAACAAGCCAGACAAGGGGTGATCACTGATTCATTTCTGTTGGAGTGGAAGCACAGGTACTTTGCACAGATTCCTTGAAGTGTAGCGTACCCTGAAAGCCAGGAGCTGCATGTGCTAGTCTTTACAATCCATAAGATAAAGATGAAAGCCACATCACTGTGACAGAGGTAGGCTTATAATGAAGCTTTAGAATGAAGTTTTCTTCTGTGCCAGATTTTTCGAGGTATCAAGAGCACTTTTCCCCTCAATTTGTCATTATGGAATCAAAGCTTGTTTTCCTGGAATATTGTGCACATTTTAAAGGATGGAAAATAGCTGTATAGGCAATAACTAAGTTACCATTAAGAACTCTACTGTATTGGACTACCATATGCTGTGGGTAGAATATTCAGAGATTCAGGATGCTACAGAAAGTTCAGTAATATGATGCCATGTAATCCTTTTCCTTCTCAAAGCTTTATCTGTACATTCAGTCTCCTGTATGCCAAAGGAAGCATTCACCTCACTCTCTCAGCAAAGAAAGTTTCAGGAAGTCTGACTGGAGAGGCAGCACAGAAGTAGTTCAGGCTCTTTAGGCTACATAATTAATCTGAATAGCTTAATAACTTGGGTTATTCCAAACACTGTGGCAACAAGTTCTTGCTTTTAAACAGTTGTTTCCATGCTTAGTAGCTGAAGCAATCTGAGGCAATCCAAGATAGTGTCACTGAAGTTTGAGGGGACTCAAATGTTGCCAGTTTTCAGTGAAATGGGGATTAGCATTTCAGTAAGATTTCCATCTGGTAGCTCATGTTGGTTGTATCCCATGGATCTGTTGAGTGATTAGGGTTCAGGTTTCAAAGTATTTGTAAATGGCTGTAACATACAGCATGACATTCTGCCAGTCTGGACGCTCAGTTCGCACCATCTCATTGATGTCCTGTCACAGAAAACACATTGGTCAAAACCAGCAATGGAAACCCTGAGAGCAATGTGGCAGTGTTTTCACACTTTCCTGGGAATGGTAAATCTGTCAAGTTTCCACCATTTAAAGCACTGATGATGAAAGCTCTGGTTTCTTCCATATATCTCGGTATTACTTACAACATGTAATGAATAGCATATCTGCAGACAGTTCTTTTGTTGACTTAAGATTGAAATGCCTGATGCTGTGCATGCCCAAGCTGTCCCCCACTGAGCACAGCTGGTACAACAGTCAGACTTTAGTGTTCACATAACCCTGCACCAGCCTTGCAAACCAACACAATCTACCCAGGAGCTGTGAGCCACAGAATCAAGGCCCAGATATTCCTTAAAGTTCAGAATTCCCATCCAGTAAGCATCAATAAATAATTGACTCCCATCTACCCTCTTCAGCACATGCACAAAGCAAAACAGAGTGATGTAATTCCTGTTTACTGTAAGGCCCTGTTTGAAAGCTTTGGATGCAGGAACCTCCTGGACTCAAAAGAGAAGTTGTGAGTTCTTTCAGCTGAACACTTTCTTCAGAGAACGAATAACTTCTACTTTCATTCCACTCCTGTTTACATACAGCAGCTTTCACACCCCTCTTAACCCCTCACTCATGTAAATATGGATGAGAAAAAAATCCCCAAACCTTCACATCACACACAGTGTGAAGGTAGGTGTAAACAGATAGTAACTTCTTAACATGGACACAATTTGCCCTTAGACTGAATTCCATACAATTTGCCTGTTCAGAGTATCTGTAATGAAATACATCACAAAAAGGAAGGGCAGACAGCAACCATTTGGACTAAGGCTGAATTAAGCAAGAATTTCTGCAGTTATTTTCCACAATCTCATTCTTACATCAGCACTTGGTAAGAAACTTCCACATCTCAAATCAGTGCCAAAGTCAAAGTATGAAAGCCCAGGAGTTGCACTGCCATTGTCAGCAAACACAATGCTGGGGGGTAAAAGCACTGATAAGGATCAAGGAAAGTGTTATTTTTAAAAACTGTTGTACTGTTAGTTGCTAACTATGGCAGCTTTGTTAGAATTCAGGCTGCAAAAGTATCACTTAAATCTCATTTCTGATAATGGCCATTTCAGCTGAGTTTTTGTGATCACTCACAGGGGCTTGGGACACTCCCAAGTCCACACCTTCAGAAATACTCCTGTTCCAGTAAACACTCTACTATTGAAAGCTAATTCTTTTACTCTAAAATTTGTGTAAGACAACTTTTAAACAATCACTGAAAAAGCCTTGCATCTATTTGCAATGATAACAAATTAAAATTCTAAACTTTAAAAGGCAAATCTCAACTCTCACACTACACTGAGAAAAAGGAACAAATTACATTCCTTGAGTTGTAGCCCCTGAGTTCAAAAAATCCCAAATAATTTGGAAGTAGGTCAGAGGCAGGACAGATCTAATGGATTCTTGAAAACTGTATTCTCAAATTATTCTCAAAAAAATTCAGTGCCATTATTAGTATTTATTTTCACATTTGGAAGTAAGTGTTGGTGAACCTCCCTTTTAAAGATTAACCAGTCTGTATTTCAGTCATTATTTGGTGCAATAACCACTAGCTGAGCTCATCTGCTGCTATTTTTAATTATAAACATCCAAATCTTTTGAGACTGCAAATAGAGTAATTTTGATTTTTCTAATGGGTCATAACTGATTCAATATATATTTAAATCTTACCAGAGTAGATTTGATGCCAACACTTTCAGCTGCCTGAAAAGCCAAAGTGAAATTTCTTCTCTGCATGAGATATGAAAACGTGTTAGAAAACAAGGAAATACTATTTCAAACACAACAAAATGGTCTTAAGAATATTCATAATAATGCTACTACTTTTGCTTCAAGTGGAGTCTATAATTTGACTACAGTAATTTAAAAGAACCATAAGAATGAATGTGTTTTAATATCATCCAAAAATTTATAAAAATTTTTATTAATTGCCTGTTCAGAAGATAATGCTGAATATCATTGTCAGTGAAGAACAACTGAGTTATAAAATATTAAAAAAGAGATTATTTATTCTCTAAAAAGCATTAAAAAAAACCCCTCTACATACATTATGGAAATAATCTTTTGTTTTTAGACCATTAATTGTAGATCCTGGGCTAACCAGTAGGTAGGAACCAGAATACACAAAGATGATTCAGAAATTTCAGTAACACTGGGATTTGCAGAACACAAATTACTTCACTGGTCTTTATTAACTCCCATTAACTAAAGCACTGCAGTTCTGGGAAGGGGATTTTTGGTGCCTTACCTTGTCCTGGCTGTTCAGTTCTTGATAGGGAATGTGGGCTGGGAGGTAAGTGTGGAGAACTGCACAGAAAGCCAGGCCATCATTCCAGCTGCTGCTGAAGTTCGTGATGTCAATATTCTTGAAGGGAAACAAATAAAAGCAATATTAAAATCGTAACCTGCAATTATTACGTACTACCAATTCATCAATACTTTTTAACACTTCAGAAGAAATTGGCAGAGAAAGTGGACAGTCCAACACCAAAGTTCTGTGGTAAGAACTGCATTACTAACAGAGGAAAACAAAATAACATAGAGATAAGAAAATCAGTTATTTTATATATTCATTTCAGGTAATATTAAGTCCTCCCTCAAAACAAAGTGCAGAATGTGTGCTTGAGTGTGTGTTAAAAGCTGCAAAACGTGGTGCTAGAGAAGGTTAATGGATTTGGTGCAGCTGAACATCCCAGGAGAAAAAAGCAAACAAAGACATGTACCCCCCATCCCTGATCACACATTGTGCTCCTATCTCTGTTCATGTACATTCCATTTTCTGCTTCTACTACATTCATACCCAGACAAAATATCTATATGTTGAGGAAAAGCATTTTCTCTTCTAAACAAACCATTTCTCTATAGAAACTGACGTGAACAAGACCACAAACAAAAGTTAACTTCCATTTGGAAATAGAGATTTCCAGCAGATTTAGTGCTGACAGTAGCAGAGAATCTTTGGGATTGAAGCTGAAATTGAAAACTGCTGTCTTGCACTCTTGATCTTTTGGTTCCCGTAGGAAATTCAGTGGCACTGGTAAATGCATCTCCTGAGACTGTATAAATTATTGTAGAGTCAGCCCAGTCCAGAAGAGTTATGAACAAGATGCCTCAGTGACCTTTTAAATGACTGTATATTTGACTGTTGGCAGTCAAACAATGTTAGAGAGGCTAAGTGGATAGCAGTCAGTTTAAACTTTAATTAGGAAACATCCAGTAACAACAATATATCATGTATCTTTTACACTTCCAAGGAGAAATATAAATATGCTTTAATATCTAATTCACTTAACTGGGCTCAAGTAGAAGCTTACTTAGATTTCACAAACTAAAACCTCCAGTCACAGAAGTGCAGGATCACAATCACCTGAGCCAGGAGTTTAGCCATCATCATCATCAGCTGTCTTGGACAAGACAGTAAAACTGGTCCTAAGGCAGAAAACTCCACCCAGAGCCAATGTTCTGTGCCAGGCAGTCCAGGCCACTTGGACTTCATAACGAACAACCACCACAATCTCCTCTGACAGAGGGAAAAAACAAAACTCTGGGCATTTTCGAGAAGAATGTGAGGGAAATCTCGGTTTCCTGCTGAGCTCCAGCACTGCAGCAGTGGCTCTGGTGGCAGTGTACGTGCTGGGGCTCACAGTGCCCGCGGAAACGGCGCCGCAGACCCCGGGCTGTGGGAACTGCTCTGCACTCTGCTTCCTCCACACTCTGCTGGGAAAATCCAAAAGCAAAGGGGAAAAACATGAAGGGAGGGGAAAAAAGAAAAAAAAAAAAAAAGCTGTCTCTTTTCTCCTCAAGAGAGACAGGAAATTGGATTTAAATTAATGCCTGGTTAAAATTTTCTCAATGTTACTTAAATTAAGGAAACATATGCAATGCATAGGATGAGGTTTTAAGGGGAAAAAGGGAAAAATGGCAGATTGTTAAAACCAATAAAATTCTACATGTGTCCATTTAAAGAAGTCACTTTTTGGAAAGTTCTTTCCTTCTAGCCTGTACCCAGCAAGGCCTCAGGTTCACATGTGTGTCAGTAAGAAGAACAAAGGTAGGGAGAGGGGTTTGTGTGGCAAGCTGGCTGCAAAAACCAGATGTGAGTGACCATGTTTGCTTTCCTATACACTCCCCTGAGGGAGAAAAACTCAAAGCTGCTTTTCACCTCTTGGCTGAAATGTTCCCCCTCTTTCCCTGAGATGACCAAGTGATGTGGGAAGGGGAGAAGGGAAAGATGTACACTAGTATTGCCACAGTGAAATTACATCAGCAAAAGTCATCTTCCCTTAAACATTACAATTGTACAAAGTAAGAATCTCCCTTTAACCATTAGTAAGTATCCACAGAATGCTGAATTTTTAATAGAAACACTGGGGGGAAAGGGGCCACTTAAAGTGCACTGACAAGTTTGGTTGGTTCTCCAACAAAACCAAACTCAGAGTACCCTATTTTTCTAAATCATCTTGTAGGGTCCAGCTTTTATTATTAAGACAACAAGCAGAAAACAAACCCATCATCCAAGAATTTTAATGTATCCAGAGAAGCTGAATTAAATACAACGGAAGGAAACAATTAAAAGGGACTGGTTTCTGTTTCCAATTGCTCTAAGCATTATGAATTATTATTACCTCTCAGACTAAAAGAAGTATAATATTGGTCAGATAGTAAAAACAAATCTAGAAATGGGACCGATTGTCATTTAAACTGAAAATTTAATTTTTCATGTAGGGCTTTGAGCACATAACTGGCACATTTAAATGCAGCAAATTTTATTTCCTAAATGCTTTTAACTACTTGTGGTTTTTTTGAAAAAGCTTGGTCAGTATAATGAAATCAATCTTGCATTAAGCTCTTATTTCTCAAAGAATTGATGGTAAACAGAACATCAGCCTAAAATCTCTGACATAATTTCTTCTTTGTTACTGCTTTTATTAAGTAATTGGCTCTATTAAGAGAATTCTGCTGGAATCTAATCTAGAATTATTCTTCAAGACATTTCAGACCACAAAGTATTAAAGCAACTGAAGGACATACTTTCAGATAAATTGTCAAATGAGGAATAAGCTTTTCTGGAGATAAATGAGCTAGAAGGGGATTTATCATCCCCTGTCTATTAATGATTAATAGGTAGGATGGGAGTGAACCACCTCTAGTATTTGGGGTAGATGGTTTTTTAAAAGGCAATTCTAACAGAAGTTAAGCAACAGACTATTGTCCATAAAAAGATCTGTGGAAGACCTTACTTTCCAACCAGGAGTAAACAACAAAATTAAAAATTTGTAAGAGTTTCTGGAGACAGAACATAAAAATATAAAGTGAAAATCAGATGGTAGTAGAACAACCTGGTATATCCACAACCTAGAAGCATTTCAAGCATGACTCCAGCCCCTATTGAACTGGAACCTGCAGAGTAAGAGCAGTCACCACAAAATCAGATTGCCTTGAGCTCATATAGAGAAAAAAAAGACTAAAACCAGTATTCTCCATGAAACTTTCTACACTGCTTAACAAACTGGGCTCTGTGTCAGATCAATCCAAGACCTCTGCAAACCTATGGCTTTTCTAAAATTCACCATTTTCAAGTGGTTTCAACCAGCACATTGCTAATTTTAAATTTTTCTCCTATTGCTCTTTGCAATAATTCTATATTAATAAAGGGTCTTCAAAAGTCAGTGAAAAAATATTTTTTAAAAACCAAACAACAGATGGTAACTATTACAACCCAGTAACTCCTTACTTTTTTTTTATCTCCTCAGAAAACTTCCATAGCTAAGAAACTCCACAGACACCAAGAAACCCAAGTAGAGAAAATATGGCTTTTAATATGCAGCTACAAGTCAAGAACAAAGCAATTGTAACCAGTTTTTTAGACATGTCCCCAGCTTCAATCTCCCTGAACTGTGGACACCAGAACTCCAGCAGAGGAGCATCCTGCACAGCAGCTATTTCTCCATTCCTTGCTCTGCACAAGGAGAGATTCCCACCTCCAAACTTGGTCTGGCTCTCAAAAGAGTCAGGACATGAAGAAAATAAAAACATGTGTCTATGTCTCTGTTGTATTAGTTAATTAAATAAGTGGGTTGAGAAAGCAAAACCATCAATATGATTCTGCGCTCTAACATATTAAAGCCTTAAAACAAGATTTGAAGTTCAAGTGTACAGACCTTGGCAGGCTTCTTCCCGTGGCAGAAAATTACTAGTAAAATGCTTTTAAAACCTTTTAAAGATATCCAAAAAAGCAAAGAGTATTCATTAAAGAAGATCATAGAGGTAAACTCCAACAGAACTGCCATCCACACCCCGCTGAATCAGGATTCACTGACTCTCAAATCATGGAACAAAGCCATGGCTGTCTACTTCTGGCAGTAGGTGAGAAATAATTCTAGAATAGACTTAGCAGCAGTCCCAGCTTCTCAATCCCAGCTTCTGGAAAGGCAAATATAGACCATCAAAACCCTTACACACTGACTGGTTTCTTTCCATACCAAACACATGTTATTTTTCAGTATGGGCACAAAGAAGAGCCATAAAAGGAGGAGTCATTCTCACAAAATCCAGTAATAGCTTCAGACATTAATGCACTTAGAGGTACAGACAGCTTCATAATTTATTCTAAATTTTGTCATAATTAAGTCTAACAAGTTGACATTTTTCTTGTATCAGAATCCAATCCAAACACAAAAAGGAAGCATGTCCTTCCATAACTCAAGGATTTTTGTCTAAATCATCAGTTTAGTCCAAGGAGAGAAGTGTTTTGGCATCTTGACTACTCTGATGAATCAACCAGACAGCACAAAATGCACACTCTGGAGTCAGAATTTGAACACAGGCTTACATAAGCACAGTCATGTCCTCTTCTTGTGCATTTTTAGGATCAATATAGTACTTTGAATAGAATATGACAAAACTTACCATTGATAAGTTGAAAAAAAAAGGCAAAGAGCCATTTTTTACTTCTAGTTTTGTTATTCTACACTTATTGCTCAAGCACAAATGCAAACATTGCTTGATTTCAAGGTGCATTGAGCAGGGGATCCAATTTTTTGTAAGACATGTAGCTTTGATCTGTACAGGAGATAAAACTTAGGTCTTTGCAGCAAAAGTCTTTCCAGAAAGCAGCGCTGCATGAAATGGAGGACAGGTACTACAGGGCTACACTAAGTGCATCTGTGCCTAGGAAGTGTGTAAAACTTAAAGAAAGTAAAAAAAAAAAAAGTCTATTCTTGTTGCTACTTTGTGACAATTGCTTTTTTGGTGTCAGGCTTCTGGAAGTGAATTATCTCTCAGAATGCTGACAAAAATGGAAAAGAAATTGAAACACTGGTGGAGATAAGAATGGGTAAGGATGTGTGTATCCTGTTTGATGGTCTTCTTTTAACATGAAACATGCATGCTCACATCCTTTCTGGGACTTTTATTAGCTGTGTACTCAAAATGAAAGTAGCCGTGCTGCAGTCGGGGTAAATGCACCAGAACAGCTGGATGGGATTACTTTATGCTTTGAAGATATCTGGAATTTATGACAGTTTTATGACACTGCACATATTTTTGAGGAGCCAGGAGGATTCTCTCCTCTGAAAAATGCAGTATTTGGCTCTGTACTGTGCAGCAGTGTCAGATCTTGAGCAAAGCTAACACACAATGAAATTTCAACTATTTTGTGCCTGTTGATCTGAAAACTAAAGGTGATTTGCTCCTCTTTTATCTGAGTGCTTATCTTGAGAGCAGCTCCCCTCTCTCATGGCTTGGAGATCTGTTCAGCCCAGAATACAATGCAGCTCAGGAACTCTGTGTGTGCAATTGTGTCAAGACTGAACAGGCTCTGGGTGGAAGTTAATACAGAACCTGCCTCTGCCAGCCCTGCACTGACCTTCTGCAGATCACCACTCTCCAAAGCTAAGCTCCAAGGAGAAATCCTGCCTGCAAACAACATTCAGGCAGCACCCTCAAAGCTACAATATAATAAGGGATGAAGTCATTCAGGCTTTCACCCCAGTAATTTCTCTTATTTTCATCTGCTGTATCAACCTGATTTTTTTATTGAGGTCTTGCAAAAACACTTGGAACACAGTTAAATATTAACAACTACATTTAAAGGTGACTATTTATTCCCCTCCAAATTTGCTTGAATAAATCAAGAAAAGTGTACAGTGAAGTCATTTACAGGGTTTTTAAATGGGGTTTATTCCACTATAATGGACTGAAATTAAGAGTTTCACCACACTATCATCTTTGAATTATTTAGCATTCACAAAGTTTCAAGCTTCCAAAGCACAAATAACTACTTAAAACTTTTAATCAAAGGCTTGAAAGCAATTTTCTAGAAGGGATATGAAAATAGGAGTTATTCTCTTCCTTTACACTTGAGCAGACAAAAACCCCATACCAGTTGTACCAGACAATTCTGTGCTGCTGTATTCTACACAAGTACCTTGTGAGTAAAGAAAACCTTCTCTCTTTGAAACAGGACAGACTTTGGTGTGCTTTTTTGGTTTTATTTTTTCTTTAGTATTTTATCCTGTTGCTAAGGATAAACCAACTCTACCACTCCTGGTGTTTAACAGGCTGATCCACTGGCAGCTCACCTATAACTCTGTACACCTTCAAAAACATTTTAGAAATTAGGATTTGTCTCTGGTTACTTGTGTGGTTACTACAGAGCACAATATAATGCCAGAGATGAAAGGCAAGATAAAGGAGCAAACACATCTCTGTTAGAAATGGAGCTTTAACTCAAGGTCCATGGTTCCATCTTCCCTGGGAAGCACCAACAGCTGAAATAATTTTCTATTAATACCTTACATGCATTTATGCATAAAGACCTGCAGCTGGGAGACATCACCTCCAGGTGACAAGGAGAAAACAAGACTAAAAAAGTGATTACTGTTGGCAGAGGATGAAGAAAACACATCCTGAAAAATGCTGGCTTCTAGGCTTTTACCTACGTTTTGGTAGTTTAATATGAATAGAAGAAAATGAAGAAAATAAATATTCTGAAACAAAAGGCTTCCAATCCTTTCATTCCTTTTGCTTGTTTACAAATGATGGTTGCAATCTTCCAGGTCATTTTAGAACTCCGTGTGCAAGTCTCTTCCCTTTAGCCTGCCATATTTACAGCTAATATGGGCCAAGTTGGTAATATTGGATAGAAAATGGTGACTGGATAGAAGGTGACCTACTGTTCAAGGCTGGGATATTCAGGACTTGTGTTCTGTGAGGGTCCTGCAGCAGCTCAAAGACAGGAGGGCTGGGCAGGCAGGCTGTACCTGCAGCTCAGAAAGCTGGGGCTGGCTCTCACCCAGGTGCTAAAGCAAACAAAACCAACAGTGGTACAGAGGAGAAGTAGATATTCTGATGCTAAGAAATGCTGGGGAGAAAAGGGAACTGTGGTAGTGAGACACCAGGAAGGGCTGGAGGTAAGGAGGGTATCCTGTCCATGGCTGGATGACAGGGAAGGAAAAAGAGCTGAGTACCTTCAGCAGAACTTGAATGAGGGAGATGTTCATCACCCTGATGCTTGTTTACTGTTTGTCAGTTTGGACCACAAACAGTTTTAAAATAAAATTAAAATGAAGCAGAGATTCATTGAAAATAAAGAAAGAAAAAGATCCTTATCTGTTATTGATAACATTGAGATGCCAGAAATCTGGATAAGCACTGTTCACAATGAATAGAGTGCTGTATGTTTAAAACATTAGAACACCACTAATACGGTGTTCAACCAGAACTGAATTTCAGGGGATGCTGAAAATTATCAAATTCTGTTCAACAAAGAAATGAAAAATGAGTGTGCCTAAAGCAAAAGCTATTCTTCCCTCAGAACTACTTAATATAACCTCCTGATACCATCTCTCAGTTCCAATGAAGGCACTGCAGTGGCTCTGCAGATGCTTTCTCAGTACCGTGCTGCAGGTTTTGAAGCAAGTACTGAAAGTCTCAAAACCCATCCTTTTACCAGTGTTTATATAAAACTCAAGGAAGCAGCAACCTTTAGAATCAGAAGCATGCTCCTGAATGTGCACACAACTACAGAGTGAAAAGTTTGGAATAATTTCTATCACTTTTCCTAACCAGATTAATGAAGCTGTCAAATTCATCTTTCATTCCAAGACAATATGGGAAAATATTTTTGCACTTAGTTCGAGGATTTATAAAGAAATGTAACATCCTGCCTTTTTTAAGACGTGGGGAAGGAGAAAGGCTCCTTCCACAAAGCTGCTTATCCTCAGAAATAGCACAGTTGAGTATCAGACGTGCTACAGGAAGAGGGGGAGGGCTTATATCACAGCCTGTCCATTGTGCTGAAGGAGGACTTTTCCTATGGATGGGCCACCATCCTGTTATGTGGCTCTCAACTTCCTCCTGCATTGTGAGGCTCAAGTCATGGAAAGAGTAAAGTTCTTAAACTGAGGATTGTGTTGGGAACTCCAAACACTTTCAATACAAGTTAACCAAACAAATACATCATGGTCAGACTATTAACATCCTGGTTTAGTTTGCTGAAGCCACTATTCTTTTGAAAAAATAATGTAATCAGGAGAACTCTGGACAGTTATCTTGTTAGTTCTTTTGGCTTCTGATAATATTTGGACCAAGTGAAATAAAAAAGTCTGCAACCACAGTGGAAAGCAAAGTTCAAAATGCAAGACAATGCCACCTTCACAAAACAAACTGTCCCTAAGAGGCTAAATGGGAGTGCATTCAAAGATCCAAAGAAAACCTATGATAATTGCCTATAAAAAATAAATCTCTGAAATCTGAGAAGTGCTACTCTAGCTGTATTGGAGAAACATTAATTTAAACATTAAGATGATAAAATTTCAGCTCCAGTTTCCAAAGTGCAACCTACAAAAGGCTGATTCCAAGTGCCTCACTGGGAGGGCAGCTGCTCCCTTAAGAAAAAGCTGTGGAGCAAAGTGACAGAGGAGCTGCTGGTGCTGGAGCAGCACCGGGAGCACACGTTCCAAGAGGAGGGTACAGGACATGCCAGGGCACTCAGAATATGCACTCAGGTGTGGAGCAGCCTGGCCTGTGCCATGGGCACTGAGCACAGCCTCAGGCAGCTCTGCAGTACCTGGTAGCCCTCTGTTTTCTTCTGGCACCACTTCAGCAGGGCGTTCCTCTTGGAGCCTCCATATTCTCTTGCCAGGGCAGACAAGGGATCTTTCCTCTCTTCCCTAGGAACAAGGCCAGAAGAGTTTGTAACACAACAGAAATAGGTATTTATTAAGGCTTAAATAGAAGGACAAGTTCTTGGCACACTGGAAGTAGCAGGATACAGCACTTCTGACTGAAAACCAGAACACACAGGAATACCTGCAAAAGACTTTTGAGTTAGTTTGGAGTAATTCTTTCATTAGCAAATCATCCTTGTTTCTCCTTTAAGCGTTTTTAAACTAGATCTTTCCATCTCAGTGATATTTCTTTCTAAGAGTTTGAAAAATTAAACTCACAACATAAGTTCCAGGCTGAACCATTAAGCTAACTCAAGTGACTTTATTTCGTATTTAGAAAGAAAATAAACTGATGCTATCTCTTTTGCATCTCGTGGCTGATTACAAATGTCACCTTGAAACAACAAGTTTGCACATGAGCAGCACAGTGCTATTAACAGAACACTTGCCTGAGACCTGGAGTTCTCAAAAAAGAAGGGGGAGATCTATGTAGGCTGATCTGCCATTTGATGAATTAGCACAATAAAAGCAGTCAACTTCAATTCCAGTTTGTCAAGCTATCTTAAGTAATTTTTTCCTTAAGAAAAGATTGGGGAAGAAAAGAACAACCTAGCTAAGTTGGCCATTTTTTTCATGAGCTTTACATTACAAGCATCTCTTTATCAGGCTTCAGAAATGAATTCTCAGATTAAAAAAATATATATTATAGAGGCTAATACTTTTTTAGTGGCTGGTTACATGATACAATATTTCTATAGACATTATATAAACAGTCTTTGACAAAAAGAGCAAATACTACTCCATTACAGATATTAGTTACCACATGTGAAGTGTGCCAGCAGTTGCTCTTGTTTTTAATAATCTCCATTAGGAAAATTAAAATAAGATAACTATCAGTGAGCTGCAAAGACTTCCCCATCTGCCATTTTTAAAGAGTCCTATCAGATGTAAGCAAAGTTTTCACAACATTCACAGAGATAATAACCTGAGTTACTCTTCCTGAATATTTCCCAAAAGACCTAGGGATTGTGTACATTCACTCTCAAATCTTCAACTCTTTGTTCTTTACAGCCCATAGGGTGACTGGAAAAAGGGGTGGAATGTGGAAATACACAACATCAGTGGATTCTCTGCTGCAGAATTACAGGTAGCAATTCTCCAGCTCCTGCTAAGGGAAAAGAAAGCATCCATGGAATGTGGATTTCTTCTGTGTGTGCTATAAACAGAACACCAGAGACTCTTCCATGTATCAGCATCTCTTGGTCCTGCATAAAAGAGAATGTGGCCCAACACACAAGGAAATGTTTCAAGGCACTGATTTAAGTACATGTACTGCAATTTGCTTGGCCACTCTTCACTGACATATGGATGGGCAGGATCTCAAAATTACTTAGAGATAACAGCTGAAATTCCATGAAAATTTATGCCCAGCAGGCCAGTAAACACAAAAGTAACTGCTATCTTTGATGCTGAGCCTTAAAACCTAACTGCTCATCTTGATTTAACATGACAAGGAAGTCAATAATTGTGTATTTTAAATTTGAAATAAATTATCTGTACCTAAACTTCATAGGCACCACACAGCCAGAATGATGCTTCAAGAAATTCTGTACCTCAGTTCTTAAATCAGTACAAATATCAACAATTTACACTGGTGTATTTTTTCCTTTGGTGATTGAAACAAGTAACAATGGGATTGCATATTCAATCTATAATGAGGGTTACACAACAGTATGAGAACTGAAGAACAGAGATCTGGGGCAACAATAGAACTCAAATAAAAATATCCCTGTGTCTTTACACTAAACACACTGTTTAGCCATGAGGGAGCTGTACATCCCGTTCTCAAATTCCAGCAAGAGCACATGGTTTATATCAGGTTCTCACAGTTATGAAAACACTGCTGAAGAAAATAAATCAGCTTCAAGTTGTATGGAGACAATGAGAAATGGCTTGACATCCAAATCTTACATGTTCACATGTTCGATCAACTGCATTCCAAATCAAAGAGCTAACAAAGTTTCAACTAGAACAGGGAACAGTAAACTGCAAGTATTTGTTCTAGTGAACGACACCAATAACTGTTTATCTTCCAATAACTTTCAGAAAAAGGTAGGGAAAAGCAGAAATCTGCTCATGTAACAAACTGAACTCCAGCAGCAACACTCCGAGTGGCTCCAAGGGCCACTCTCATCACCACACACCCACTGCTGCACAGCCCATTCAGTCCTGTGTAGCACTGAGCATTGCAGGCAATGGCTGGGCACACAGTAATGATTTCATCATTCCAACTGTAACAGTAATGATTTCATAATTACAGCTGCCCAGTTTCACCCTGGATTGCCACACTACCTACTCCAGTCTGTAGACTGACACCAATACAACTCAATATTACCAGCTCACAGTTCATACACAGGTGGTTTAAGTTTTTTAAAAAACTTATTTCTGGATGTACTCAGTTTAAATTTAGGTGCTAACATACATATTAATTGCTGGTACTAAGGTACCCACAATTAAACTCAGTTTAATTTCTGCACAATAAAAAGAGGGCAGCACTGAGGCCTGTCTCAGCTGATTTCAGGAAAATCACTCTCAAAACCAGCCACAGCTGAGAATACCTTAGAATTTTATACATATTGCAAGTGTCTCTGAACATTAAGGGTTTAATACTTCTGCTGTACAAAAGCTTTGTCAGGAAGTTCTGTGAAAAAATGGTCTTGACAGAGTTACTTAACCTTTGTCTGCCAATTTCCCAATCTATGAAGCAGAGCTGAGGACATACTTCACTTGGATAACATGAGGATGAAATACTTTGAAGTCCTCTGACTGATAGTACCACAGAGAGGAAAAGTTTTAAATTTAACACAGACTTATCTTTTGTCTTACTAAGCAAAGGAGGTTGTCTGGCCATTTGTTGCTCAGACTTGCACTATGACTCCATCTGTGGGACACAGAAAGGCCCATTCACTCATGGTTATTAAAAAGGATTGCCGGTGTCTGGGATTAAGACCTGGGCACGCTGCTTTTTGTCTTCAACTGGGATTACATAAATTAAGGTTTATCATAGTCTCCCTGGGTCCAAGCCAGTCTGCATGATCTGCTCCATGTGCTGCAAGCTCCCTGAATTTGGCTTTGAACTGGTATTATTATTTAGTGACATGACTTAGCTTGCTTTTCTAGTGGAGTATAAAGTTCTGATATTACCTCATAAGATTTTAAAAGCTTAACTTTTAATGTAACTTTAAAACAAGTGCTGAGCTGCAGAAAAGCCTTTCTGAAGCTCTCACAGATTACTGAAGATCATTACTGTGTGGGGCTGCAGTCTCAGCACCAGTGTTATATACTAGAGGTGTGCAGACAGAACCCAAGAAAGGATTTTTACCTTATTCTGCTCCTGGTTGTAGGAGTGACTGATGCCGTAGGAGAAGATGAGAGGGACAGCTGTGGTGAGGTGGTGCCCATGGCCATGAGAGATGCTGGGGATGCTCCATCAGGTGCACTGATGTCCCGCTTGATTTCCTCACTACTTCTTCGAGACACTAAGGGGGGAATTGCCCATACATTTTTCACTTGAAAACATAAAGACTTACAAACTTGCTCTCAGACAAGCACTAGCTCAGAAATCACACACAGAAACCTATATTTAATAGTAGGTGCAAACATTCTTCTTAATGCTTTCCAGTTTGGAAATATGAAGGATTTAGACTGCACTAGAAGCATTTATGATCAAGTGTGATGGATGTATCTTAATGGAATATCACTACTTCCATTTGAAGGATTTAATTAACGAGAAGGAATTTTAACAGCAAAGCATTTGTTTTCCGCTAGTCCATACAGTTACTCTGCAAAGCTTCAAGTAGTTAAGGGAAGAGAAAACCAAATGAGTTTAGAGATGACAGCTGTTTTATTTCCATTTAATTTTAATGAAGAATTGGCATGTATGTGATGCTCTGGACATTAATTAAATATCATCAACAAGAATCTCAAACATTGACCTGAGACCAGTCAGCCACATTCCACAGAGTTTGCTTCATTTTATCAAAGGAAATGATTTTTCTTTCAAATGAAAGCAAAAGCATTGTATTCCATAAAACCAAATTTGGAATTGGTACATGGTTCTCTACATAGAAGTGTTTCCAGTTAGAAGTATGAAGTTTGCCTTTATACTTAAATAGTTACCATTGCTCACGTTTGTGCAAATCTAAGATTTAACTAAACATAAATCAGGGATTTATTTTCTAATGACCTGGGGGCAAATACTTTAACTTACAAATACCAGACACATGAAGTTTGGGTTTTTAAGACAAATGAAAACTATCTAAAACTTGCAAGCATTTACTCAAATACAGGGTTTTTTTTAAAAAGTTGATCTAAAATCAATTCTGCCTAGATTATGCAAAGCATCATTTTCACAGTATCACACTATTTGTGCTGTAATTCATCAAGATTTGGTTTTAGAAGCCCCTGCTGATACTGAGACATCAGTACATACAGCTTGATAATAAACTAACACTCTGCAAAAACTTCTATTTAGCAAGTCTGGGGTTTTTTAAATGCAAAGTTAACATCAGATGTCCAGCAACTACCATCAGCAATAGAGAAGAATATCTGTGTGTTCTGCCAGTCCCAAAGGAGACCTGTAAGTACGTGGCTGAAATGGGAGTTTCTAACTTTCCTGATCACTCAGAAGCCATGGCATTACCTGAGATAGATTTGGCACTTTCCATAGCAGGGACTCGCGGCAGAGATGCCGGCCGGCTGGTGGAGGATGTTCTCAACAAATGTTCTGGACAAACACAAGGAGGGGGGAAGATTTCAGTCAAATCTAAGACATTCAGGTGTGAGTCACAAATATTGCCCACCTGTGCCCAAGTTAGGCTGTTTGAGGGAGGGCAATTGAAGCCCTAAAATTGCCCATTGCCCTCAGTGCCTGAAGGGCACTAAAATACACCATGATCACACCTTCATCCTTCTGCCCCTAAAGCCTCTTGCTAATCCACTCACCCTGGTCATAAAAAATAGGCTGAGAAAGAAAACCCCATTCATCACGTGGCCAAAAAAATTCAGTATGTCCTTCACAATGTTCAATGGTAAAGCAGTTTGCTTTGTACCTCAGGTGATTTCTTTTTTCCTCCTCTCTGGTTTGTTAGATTGACATTTATTTGGCTTCAGGGTTTTTTTTTCATTTTATTATTAAATAAAACTACACATTTTTTCCTTTCTTCCTCCATGCAGTGGAGTCTAGAAGGTGGCTTCACATATTGTATTGCAAGATTAGTTCTGCCTAATGCCAATGAGTAAAAAAAAACCTACAACAAGATTAATTTTCTATAGCAACAAATCAAAGCAATTTCCTATTATGAAATACTGCTTCAAGTAAAAACTGCAAACAAAAGGTTTACATACTCCTACGTAGAAACATTAAGAGTAATTTGAATATAAAACCTCATGGAAACAAGGATTAAGAAAAGTGAAACCCCATTTACTAATTGAAAATGTGACATAAGAAATATACATTGCTGGTGAAATACATTAAAATATATCTGCATGGCTGTAAACAGGAATTCTGTCTGGCACCTCACTACTGGAACACAGTCCTGCTCCTGCTTTCAGTGAGTGGGAAAAAAAAAAAATCACAAAAGCCATGTAAAACATACCATTCATTTTGTGTTTAAGCTTATGTCTACCCCTGAACTCTGTAACAATTAAAGAATCATGTATTATCTTCTTGGAAAGGCATTTCAGTATTCCTAAAAATACCAAAGTTTCTAAAATTAAAACTGCAGCTGCATCGTACAAATAGCCTCAATATGGATTCAACAAAAGCAAGAAGGAAATCTGGCACATACAGACTATTATGAAGTGCTACAGAAAAAAAAAAAACCCAACCCTTCAGAAAACATCAGACCTCAGGAATACCAAATTGAGAGGAAATATTCAGCCTGGAGTCATATGGGGATTATCTAGAGAAACATCTACACACAAAAAGCCCCTAAAGCAGGCATAAATCAGAGAGCTACACCCAACATATGATAGCCATTCATTCTCACAGGAAGAGCACATTGTGAGCAGTGCTTTGAGAGACAAAACAAAGTTCACAGAACAGGGGAATATTGGGAAATATTCCATTCAATTTTTCATCTGGTTCCTGAAGATTCAATACTTAATAAGTTTGTTTTATTACTCACATGCAATACAATGCAAATCATCATCCTTGTTTCGTTTTGGGGGGGTTTAAAAACCCCCAGCCAATTACACACAAATACTGTAACCCCAGAGGTGGGGATTTTTAGTATCTGGGGTAGCTGCAAGATATAACCCTGAAATTATCTTATCTTGATTTTACAAGTGATCTTACTTTATACACACAGCGAAACTTCTCAGAATAATACCAAGTTCTCAGAATGCAATTGCGCTGCTGTTGGAAATTCAAAAAAAACATCTTTATGTTACACCACCACATGTGATGAAACACAAGCAAAAAGAACTTAAACATGACATAATCTATGACTCTATTAAGATATTTTGATAACAAAAAGTATGTAACACGATAGTGTTTTGGATACTAATTTGAAAAAATCCTATCAACAGCAGTGCTAAACGCAAAGTTTAAATGAACTTGAATCAGTACCTTGAACAGGAATTTCTGCATAGCTTGGTCTTTTGTCTGTCAGTGTAGCAAGGGGTTTTGAAGCTGAGATTGGCCCACTTATGGAATGCCTCTGAAATGGAAAAATACTTGAGTCAGACATAAATGGAAGGTAAAAAAAAAAAGTGGAATTGCAGAATCATCTTTAGAAATTCAGATACGACATTATTACTAATTTTTAAAAACTACAAAAATAAAGGAACCGTTGAAAATTTTTCCTTCTTTACTTTAAAAAACTTTACTTTTGCCAATCTGACTATGCCTTGATCCTCTAACATTTACTTCTTTAAACTGAGACCTGGTTTTCAGACCAATGTTAAAAATTAAGGCTGTGAATGCTCTTGCAGTTTTCGTATTAATTCTCATCTCCATTCATATTTTGTTTGAAAAAAACCTGTTCTGGTTAAACTTGCTGTGTTTACTTAAACCAACAGAACCCCCTGAACAAAGCCAAGGTGTTAGTGCATGATTTGTGTTATTAATATAAGCTTTTACAGCTTTGTGTCTTATCATGGAAAGTTGGGAGAAAGGTGTCATGGGGACAGCGACCCAAAGAACTCTTTGCTAAGAAAAACACCACTGAAAAAATGGGTTTATTCAGAATGTCAGGAGCTTTTGTCCCCACATATTTAACTGAGATGCTCTGGGAACAAATGGAGAGACACATTTTATTATTTGTTGAAGACGTAATAAGAAAATTTTTTTTTTGCCTTTTCGGGTCACTTTAATTTTTGTTCTCCTCTAAAGAGCTAAGAATTGAGCATTTTGTTTTCAAGTTTTATATAAATATTTAGCAATATATGGCTTTTACACACAATTCAGTAAGCACTGAATAGGACTAAAATAAGCATTTTAGTCTCTCACAGTGAACTGTACAAAGCAATAATTACCCCTATAGTTACTGAAACAGATTCAGTTGCTGAAGACTCATGGAAGAGCGCCCACAATTATTTCAAATTAATCATTTCAAAGAGCTCATTGCAAATTATAGTTCATTCTTTATTCCCCCTGTCCTTTCTATTAGATTCCAATATTTAATCATAATCTGTCCTCTAATGTGTTTATCATGAAAGCTCTTTCAGATCTCCATCTGGCCCAAGGTTAAATGAGTCTTATCTTCATAAAATACTAAAGGTCAGATGTTTCTCATGCCAAATTATGTAGGCAAGACAGACAAATCTAGAATTGTGCTTAAAACAAGCTAACAGAATATACTTTACAGCATCCCACAGCACAGGCAGGATTACAGGGCTACTTTACTCAGAGTCCAATTAGAGTTATGCTTTTGTGCCAGAGAACAACTGCCAACCTACATGAAGAATTTAATCATTTCATATATCCCATGTCCTGCACATCCACAACAAAGATGACACCTCTAAATGTGCAGGTGAAAGTGACTGTGAGCATAAGAATGCCCACAACAGCTTCCCCTAAGAGCTGGTATTTCACACTTACATCACCTACTTTAAAAAACCCCAAACATTTCCTAACTAAAGGACAAGAACTGTACCCAAGTGAGCCATTTCATTCCATGTCCCCACCCCAGGAAACAGCTAAAAGAGATCATGAGGCTAAGATTAAATGTTTAATTTTTGTTAGCTTTGGGACTCGCACTACAGAGAGAGGGGAGTACAGAGCTTCAGCTAAGAAACACAGGTACAGAGCTGGATAACCAAATACCTTTATCCCTTAAAAATAAACATCCTTTATGAAAATTGTCAGAAAGTGGCTGACTCAGTTGGTGACTTGCTGCATATTGGTCTTGGCAAACTGGTTGTCTCTTTGCTCCTGTTGGCACTGCAGACAGGGCAGTCTAGTTCAACTAAAAACTATTTAGTTTCTTATTTGCATTGTTTAGCTCCTTATTCCATATCTCACAGCTTCCAGCAGTAACACAGTGACTGATGCACTGCAAACCAGAGGAACACAGACCAACTGATGTTTATTTATTTTCACCTGCCTTCATTTATGTAGCAGTGCACAGATGTCTGGGACACGCTTTAAATTTGAAAGAGAACTACTGGCAGCATGAACTAAGCCCTTCCACTCCAAATATTTGGTTTCTGACTCGTCATCCTTGTGTCTGTTGCCAGCTATGGAAGGAAGCATGACCATCACCACTGCCCAGGTACCTCTTCCTGATCCCTTTGCACTTCATGTCAGTGCACCTGGCCACTGCAGAATAAACACAGCTTTCCACATATTGACTAGTGAAGATATAGGAAGTCTCTGACACTAAATTGTTTGGACCCTGGAAGTCTATAAGCTCAAAACAAACCAGGACATTCAATGGTAACCTGTAAATCTGAAAACATATATTTTTCTGAGAGTCCTCCAGCATCAAAACAGAAAAAGAAAGTACCCAACCCAGGGGAAGCAGCAGATAGACTCCCTTGTCCTTATATTCCTCCCCAGACATCTGCTTTGGTCACTCCCAGTGGCATACCAGAGCAGCTAAGCTTTGGGCTAACCCAGCTGGGCTGTTTTCACATTCTGAAGAGCATTCTCTTCATGCCTCTCTTCCTAAATTGTTCTGCAGTACTGCTAAGAGCCATAGTAAAACACAGCTATGTTCCACTGCAGGCTTGGACCTGAAGCCAGAAAGGGTTTTGTTTGTTTGTTAGGAGTTGCAAAATATATCCAAGAATCTATCTCATTATACATACACACACAGTTGTAAAGAAAAACAAACCAAGCAAACAAAAACTCTCCAAGATGGAGGAAATTCATGACACAGACCAAAGACAAAGCACATAGTTGTTGCATCTGTACTTGGACAATGTTTTTTGCAACCAATCCATCTTATGGAAGTTTCAACACAGTGATAGATTCTCATGTAGGTGCCCATGTAAATATTTCCCCTGTGACAGCATTTAAAAGCAACCAAGATTAATGACAATAAACACTGCAACATCCATACAGACCCTTCCTCAAGGACCTTAAACCATAGATGACTTCTTGTTGGGGCTTAGGTTTCTTTTCTTTTGCTCCCTCTTACCTATAGAATTTTTCCTGTAAGATACACTAACCATTTGTTATATATACTAGTAAAGAAATGTTATTCCTGCCCTCCTATCTTTGCCTGAGAGCCCCTTCATTTCAAAATTACAGTAATTCAGAGGGAGGGGGCTTACATTCTCCAATCCAAGGGAGGGCCCTGCCTTCTCTAACACTTCTATAAGGTAGGGACCAATAATCTAGCTCACATTGTGATTACTTATTAAAATCTTGCTTTTCAATTGCAAGAGAGCACAAACAAAATTGTTTTAAAAATTGACATAGAACACAACAGTAGAAAATGAGGCAGCAATATGAAAATAAAGAAAACTCAACCCCCTTGTCTCTTGAGCAGAAAATATTCACATAACTGAGGTCATGAAATCCAATTGCCTTGTGGATAATTACAAGCACTTTGAAGAAAACCACCTATCTTCAGAAACACAATAGAAGCTGTTTTTATTTACACACCCTCCTCTTTGTTTTCCAGGCAATGTTTCCCACTAATGAGTATCCAGCTGTTAATGACTTGGGTCTATACCAGAAGCTGAATTCAAAATTCAAGTCATTCTGGCAGATCAAGAACATCAAACAAGAGCTGTAAATCTGAGCAGCTCTACAGTATTCTGAGATGACTTTGGTTCATGGTTAATTTACAGGTAAATAAAGTCAGATAAGCCTTAGGCTTCACCAAAAAGCTTTCTGTCTCCCAAAGGTCTGGTTCAGCTCTTTGGAACATGAGATTAAGTCTGTCTCCTCCTACAAGACTGCAGAAATAAACAGAAATATAAAGACAGATCAATAGGAACAAAGCATCTGTCAGCGAACTCATCACATTGCACTAATTTAGAAAACTGCTGTCAAGAGTGACTGAACCACAAGAAGTAGCAGAAGCTCTCCCAGAAAAACCATTTAATTCCTTCTTTTTGCTTTAAGGCTATCTATTTGTTTCATGAAATTCACTCTTAAATGAATAAAAGCTGCACTAGTCTGAGAACAGGAGAACAGCCAGTCTGTTCCAGGTATTGTTCCTTGAGGACTAAAAGCTAATATGGCTACAGAATCCTCAGTTCAGGCAGAGAGAATGTTATTACCAAATCATTACACTGACCTACAGTGAAAATCCCGTTTTGGAAGTTTTGGATAGCAGTATCTTGAAGGCAACAGGAGAATTATGGATATTAAAGGAGTAAAACAAAGTACATTCTTTGATTTTTTTTTTCTTTATGAATATGGTCCCATCTGCTTTGTCCTTAAACTCACAGCCAGTGAGATAATAAAACCAGCAAACATCCACAGAGCTGAACATCAGAGTCCTGACAATGCCATCTCAGTGCACCCAGGCTGCAGCAAAAGGACAAAGTTTCAGAGGGGGCAGCACAAAATACACAGCACCATCACCCACTGGCCAAACTCTGTCAATACAAAATGAACAAAGACCAGAAATCTGCAATTATTTCAATCCTCCCTGGTCAGGCCTGCATTGAAAGAAGCATTTACACTGATGATTGCTGACAGATTCTGCACAGACCTTAGTCCACTACCAAAGGGGATTACTGCTGCTTCCCTGCCAGGCACAGGACTAAGAACTGACAAACAACAATTCTAAAACCAAAGAATGCAAATAAACTCTTCCTCTCCTGCTTTTTAATAGCACAGAAACAGCAATGGTTGCAAATATTTAACAAGAACTTCCAAATTTCCAAGGTAGTTCTCAATAAAAGACATGTTAGACTGAACAGTTTAGCAATTACTTACTTAAGGCAATATTTCATCATTATTTCCCCAGCAAGTCAGCCAATATTTGTATGTTACCACCTGTAGTTTCACACGATCTTCTTCACAGAGAAGGATTAAGTGCAGTCATAAAACACCCACCTGCATAGGGGATACAGCAGCAGCTGGGGGAGTTTTCATGGGACTTGGGCTCAGGGGAGTGCGAGGAATTGTGGCAGCAGCAGGGCTTGGAACTAGGAGGAACATGGAAAGGAAGCCATGGTGAGCATGACACTGTTCTGCAGTGCAACAGGAGACTGCTGCAGCCAACCCTCACCTTGCACTTCACATTACTAGTTTTACCAGATCACACTCTCAGAATTTCAATTAGCAATTGACTGAAAAGTCATTTGAAAGTATGCCTACACATTTACTCCCCTGCAATTACCTTCACTCGCTGTCTTTCTATCATCCATGGTAAAAGCCTGAGTTTGCTGGGGGTGGACAAGGCTAAGGTGCAGGATACTATTACCTTGGCAGATGTAAATCATGGCATTACTAGCTCTCTGATCTTCAGACAATTAAAGAGATAGCAGCAGGCTCCAGGCTCTGCCAGTAACACAAGAAAGATAAACTATATCACCTGCTTCTCCTTTCTAGTTTCTAATCAAAGTCCACAAGCACTAGATTACTGTATACCTTAAATTTTGGGATGAAACAAGTAACATTTTTAGAAAGGCATGAACACAGAAAAATTCTAAATTGGTGAATCTGTGATCTGATGATTTAACAACATGTTTAGACATGAATGCTGAGGTAGAAGGCAGATACTAGCTTGAAATGAAATATTCCAAAGAAGGGAGAGGGGATTTATCATTTAACTAAACTAACTCTGGCAAGAAAGCACCTTTCTCCAGTAACACACTAAAAAAGCCTTCTAAACTAACACCAGAAAAGTAAAAAACTGTAAATACCTATGAACAAAACAAGCAAGCACAGAAACAGAAGCATTTACAGAATGGTTAAATAACAGAGATGGTTCTGTATCCTAAACTTCCTGGTTCTAAGCAGTGAAAAGCAGCTTTGCTGTGCACAGTACTCTACTGTCTGCTAACTTAGTCTGCTTCAAGCCTTTTTACACAAGACTTATGGTGGCTTTGCTGGACATCAAAGTCAAACCCCGAACATCTGGCAAGGGAAAAATTTTAATCCATACAAGGTCTCATAGGCAGTTAAAGGTGAAACCCAAGTGTTTCTCATTTCAGAATTATTACTTGGACTCCTTATTCTGGTCATTTATAGAGAACACCACTTCTTTCCACAATCAGAATCACAGTCAAGTCCACTGTCTCAAGAGTGAGAATTCTTTCATTTTAGAAATTATCTCCTATGTCTTTCAATAGGTGATACTGGCTGGATCTTACTTTTAACTGTCACCAGAGCTCTGAGTATAAGTTATTAAAAGAAATAAACTCAGTTCTAGCTATTACATGGCTTTTAAAGTGCTTAATTTGGTACATTAAGTTCACATTTTAATAATCAGGCTGAAATCAGCTGTACTCCCAGCTATAATTATGTGTCATATGTGTTTATGTATTTCTAATATACAGGAGCACTGAATCAAAGCATCCAGCATATGAGTCACAGGCAATGCGACAGCAAAGAGAAAAATAAAGACAAGACAAAAAAAGGATGCTAGCACTTAACTGCAGTGAACAATCTGTTCTGCAATCCAGTTTGGGTTGGTTTGCTTCAGCCATCAGTTGGAGGTCAGGGCAGGATAAAGCAGTTTGCCTGAGTTAGGTGAGCCATCATGATGAGATGACCACGTCACACAGGCAGAGGGGCAGCCTGGAGCAGCTGCTGCTCTGGCTGCAGGCACTCACCTTGGGAGGAGGCACTGTCAAAGGACTTGATGAGCGTTTTCACAGTGGGAGTTGGCTCTGAGGAGGTGGAGGATCTGCGACTCAGGCCCATGCCTTGTCTCAGAGCTGCCAAATCTCTCTCTACTGCATTCATGTAATTGTACACTCGGCCACGTTCTTCCTCCTGCCTGAAGTCAATGCTCATTTAAGGTATTTAAAAAACATTTTAACATGTTAAGTTTTAAAAAAATCAACACAAATAGAAGCTGAATTAAAATCTATGGTCCAAATGGGGCATTACATTTACCTAGCTTTCTTTCCACTGTAATTCAGAAATAGGTTATCAAACCAAATTTTCACTGTGAGTCGTTACTATTTGTCAGCAACAGAGCTCAGCATCTGGCAAAAAAAGTCTACCAAATCAATATTTGGTATAAGTCCTAATTCCTACTCCTATCTCACACACACAGATGGAAAAATTTGAGATTAAGGATTTCATCATTCCACATGAAAATAATCATCTCAGAGGGGGGAGGCTTTTTCCACTGAATAAATGGAAAACAATTTAATATGAAGGAGGCACGAATATATTTCTGGTATACGTCTTAGGGCAGCACCAGCTTTTCCCCAAGTTTCACAGCCTGTGCCATCTCCCATCCTACTAGATGCTGAGCTAAATTCCCATCCACACAGAAAACAATTGATTTATATATACACATCCCAAGCATCATTACTGTCAGCTATACACATATCTGACCCCTAGAGGCAATGCAGTCAGGATTTAAATGGTGCTGTCCAAGATGTTCCTACTGAAGACTTAAATACTTCTTAAAGACATAACTCAGTTTCTAAGTATCTGGAGCACCTAATTCCAACCACAATACATCACAATTTGGATTGTTTTTGTTTTTATATGGAAAGCACCTCTAATTATCAGTGGAAAACAGTAAGTTATATGCAGAACTAGATGCAGGTTTCTTCTCAGGTAAGAACCCAGCTGTGTTTTTAACCACACCAAAAGCCTTGGCTGCTAATAAGAAATATTAATGACTGTACAAAAAAACCAATGCTGCTTTTTTTTCCACACTGTGGGAAGCAAAATCATTTTTAGCTGTCAAACTGGAAAAGTCCCCCACTTCAACCTGGGTAGATTAAGTACACAGTATAAAGAAATAAACACTGCTGTTGTAAGTGTGAGTGCAACTATTCTGACCACTGAAAGCAGCTTGCTGAAATACGGATCCTCACAGGGAGAGGATTTACAAACTTCTGGAGCTCCAGTAATTAAGAAGCAGGATTTGAAAGCTGCCCCTCCCTGCAGTGGTGATACCCTGCTGTCAGCTGCATACTTGCGTGACTTGATCTCCTCCAGCTCCTTGGTGAGCTTCTCATTCTTCTCCTGGGCTTCGTGCAACCTGCGCTTCAGGTCGCCGATCTCCTCCTGCGCCTCGGATTTGATGTCGTTGGCGATGACCACTGCAGTCTGCAGGTCAGCCTGGAACTGCCGCCATTCCGCTGACTCCTCCTGCAAGCACCCGTTTGGAAGTCAAAAAGAAAAGTTATTCTCATTATTCACACTTTTCCTATGCTGTAAAAGGAAATGATTTACAGGAATCACAGAGGCACCTGTCCAGTGTTGGGCACGGCCTAACTCACAAGTTAAATTGAAGAGACTGTGCTAGAAATAACTAGACTTTGAAAGTTATTAATTTCTTTTCTGGAGACAAATAAAATGTCCAAAGTGGAGGACAAAAACATTTTAACATTAAACTCCACATCAAAATACACAGAAATATTTTCTCCTAAGCCCAACATCACATTTTTGTGACACCAAGCAATTTTTTGCATTGTTTAGTTCTGTAGGTTAGTAACTATATTCTCATGATGCCTGTCTTTCAGAAATAATTATTTTATTGGCACTGTAGCAAATGATATTACGCTTTCACAATTCATATGCTGGTCTTAGCACATGCTAAGCTTACACTTTATTAACTTTTTTGGTTTTTACTTACCCGGAGTCTCCTGTGAAGATTCTTGATCTCTCTTTCCATGTCATGCTTTTGATCCTGAAGTTTTTTAACTGTATCTGGAAAAAAAGGTTAAATTGCCTGTAAGATCTTAGTCAGGGATTTATTTACTTAAAAACTAATAACTGAAAAGACCTACAAATGTTTCTGAAGACTTACTCAGAGAAGACATTTTCATAACTAAAGATTTCTGAAGAAATATAGTATGAGAAGGAATAATTTGCCAGAGGGTGTTAGCAGGTACACACTCCTCTGTGACCGGTAAGGGGAGCAGCATAAGCAAACTCAATTCTTATACAAATCCCAAATCACAATACTAAGCAATAACAAAGTAGGCAATTTAACATGAAAGGAGCCTAAAACACGGATGTCTGGGGGTTTTCCCTCCTCAAACATAAGCTGCAGCTACATGAAGCCTTTTGATTTCCAGTTTAATTCCTGCCACAAAGCAGCTGACATAACACTCGCAGACGTGTCTTCCACAGGGATAAAACTGAACTTGAGTCTCCCCAAGAATCTGACATTCTTGTCTGTCAAGCTACTATTTGAGGTCAAAGCAAACTATATTTACAGCAGAAGGCCAAACAGTCTGTGAGCTTGTGTTGTGAGAGAGATGGTCCCCTAAATCTGGCAGCAGCCACACAAAAGGTTCACAACCCGAGCAGCAGCAGCTCCTGTGTGGCGTCTGACAGACTGGCTACTGCAATTATTATTCATTTGTGACTTTATTCAATACGCAGGGACAATGTGATTGATTACTCCATTCTTAAAACTAGGCAACTAATGAAGAAGAACACAGCAGAAATTTCTAATTGTGTGTCACTTCACTGATCCTTGGTTCCTAGGACGTTTTATTTGTATAGCATGGTGTGACTGTAAAAACTGTAAAAATTATGGAGAAACGGACTAAATGCATTTTTTTGTTCAGGTTCATTATCCCAACACCTGCTGGAAACAAATATTTTTCTTGTACATTAGCAATGCTCTTTCCACAACATGACTGAAGGTGCCTAATACATTTAGGCTGCTCAATACACAAAACCTTCCTCACCAGCCCCAGGGACTTTTTAAGACACAGTTAATTTCTTTACAAGAATCACACAAAGCTCAGCTGGCCTGAAAACATGATAACCTTTCAAACTTGGAAAAGCTGGAACATTAAAAATAGACAGACACTTATGGATTTATCTGCTCCTTGTAAGAGTGCCCATTTTAAGTTGCACCCAGCTGATCTTTAAGCTTTGAAGATAAGCCTACAGGGTGGGCCACTCAAATCTCATGCTACCACGATACTTTAGCAAACCCCTCCAATTTTTAGCTTGTCTTTTTATGCACAACTTGTTTGAGCTAAATTCAGAACTAGGAGGTCAGCTTTAGGTCAAAGTTATAAAATTTGCTCCCCCCACCTTTTCCTTTGAATACATTTTGGAACAAATCAAGTGGTTGTTAATTTTCACTTTTAAAACAATCAGATGAAAAAATGTTTTTAAAAACAAAATTTGCAGTACTACTAAAGCAAGCTGTCTAAAAATAACCACAAACCAGAAACCATAAATGCACCCACAGTTAAAGCTTGTGTAGTGCCATTGTTTTGAGCTTCTGTGAGTTATGAAACGCACCATTAAATTTTAGTGTATTTATGCTTTGAAGTAAAACACAATGGTCTGAATATTCTGCAGGTACCATAAATAATACAGAGCACTTTACAGCAGTTGTTGGAAACAGTGCTCTCTCTCCTCCCCAATCAACCAAGGAGATTAAAAATACCCCCACCAAATTGCAACTGAATTTGAAAAGCAGTGAGAAATCATGACTAATAGAAGTGATTTCACCTCTTCCACCAACTACAGCCTGAAAATTCAAGTAGTGAAAATAGGCAGAGGCTGCCATGTGGAATCTTTCCTTTCTGCATCCTTGCAAACTCCACATTCTTCTCTAACACACACAAACCCTTCCCATGTGCCTGGATCTTTAGTATGGTAGGACAGCCACTTCTACCATTATCCAGTCTCCTTCTTCTAAGGATCATAGACAACAAGGAAGACTGAGACAAAAGAAAATGTAACTACAAGTTAGGGCAAGTGAACAACAAGGAGACTCTTCTGATGAATGAACAGGATAATCAAAAATGGGGTTTTTTACTGCAGGATCCAATTACATCTACATTTCACAAAATTATATTGATCCAAGTCACAGTTTCACAAGCCTTGCCTCTACTTAAGAGGCAAAAAAAAATTATGGGACATGCAAACTACAAATGGTAAAGAAAACCTTTACAACTAGGGCTGGAAGAAGAGATTTGCAAGGCTACCAGAGAAAAGGTATCATGATGTTCTGCATCTGCAATTTTTACTAATTATAATATAACTAGCAGTTAGAATTTATCACTATGAATATCAACATTCAATTGTTTAATTTCAGTAGTTTCTAGGGAAAAAACAAGGCAACTAATACTAACAATATTCAGACATGGGCAGTTAGTTTCAGAAAAAACGCCAATTCCTGGGAAGGGACACTACATCAAGTAATTCTGACACAGGCAGTTCCACAATGGACACTCACACAGTTTTTGTACTGGTTACACAGGCATGCCTCATACTGGGAGAACATTTTGATTCTTTAGCATAGAAATGGCTATCCCAGCACAATCACAAATACACAGCAGTGTAAGAACTAGAGCTTCCTTCTCTAAGGAAGAGGCACTGGGTACAAATACCAAAGCTCAGGCTATTTGTAGATTAATCTTGCTTTTCAGCTCATCATGTCAGACAATATGTCTATACAGCAAGAAAAGTGACTTTTTAAGGGTCCACCATTAGCTAAAAAAAACCCCAGTACTAAATGTAAAAAAAAAAAAAAAAAAAAGTAGAAAAAAATGAACATCCTATTGACTTTTCCAACACTTTGTTAGAAAAGGTCTAAATATGGTAATGTAAACATTTCATTTCATAACTGCTGTCAAGATCTTTTTAAAATGAGATATAACAGAATTAAAACTGTCAGCTCCATAAAAGAACTATTCACTGAACGTTAAATATATGCACCTTGTAGCTCAGCTACCCCTGTCCTAAAAATTTACTGACTGACATAGTTACAGACTAGGAGAACATAGGTGCATCTGGGCTAAGAGAAGAAGCAAAGACTATTTTTGTGCTTCAGAAGAAACCTCTGAAAAGTGGCAAGCTAATCCACAAACACACATTTTCTGCACTTCAGGAGTCAAACCCTTCTAGAAAAAATTTCCCCACAAACTCTTATTAACTGCTTGGGAGAATAATATGTTTCTGTTTCTCCCTTAGTTACTGCAGATGACTAATGTGACAGCTGGGCTACCTGACTGCTGCAAGTTTTTGGGAGTCAGAAGTGAAACTCAGAGGGAACGCGCCATCTAGTGCAGTGTGAGCCTTCCCCACTCCAGTTTCAGCTCAGCACAGCAGGGAGGGCACAAAACATATCGATTAATTTGATGTTTCTTAGACTTTTTACATACAGCAGAATCATAGACTATCCTCAGTTGGAAGGGATCTACCAGGATCATCCAATCCCAATGCTGGCCCTGCACAAATCATTCCAACAACCCCCCCTGTGCCTGAGAGCATTGGCCAAACACTCCTGGAGCTCTGGCAGCCTTGGGGACATGACCACTGTCCTGGGGATCCTGTTCCAGTGCCCAATCACCCTCTGAGTGAAGAAAACCTTTTCCTGGTACCCAACCTAACCTCCCCTGACTCAGCTCCAGCCATTTCCTGCAGTGCTGTCACCAGTCACAGAGAGCACGGTGAGGTCTCCCCTGTCTCCCCCAGGCTGAACAAACCAAGCCCTCAGCTGCTCCTCATCAGGTTTCCCCTCCAGGTCCTTTAAGCTTTGTGCTAAAAGCTCCTCATCCCAGCAGCAGTGAGCTCAGCTGCAGTGACTGCAGCTCTCACCACATCTGGATGGATGTCAGGAACATACTGAGGGTTTTTCATCAATGGAATTTGCATCCTGCTGCACACATCAAAGAGACCCCTATTTCTACAGGCAGACATATTAACAGCTAAAATGTGACACTTCAATACCCAGATTACTGTGGAAAATGTTCCACTGTAGGTTCCTTGTGCCTTTTTCAGTGTTTGAAAAGCCCACAGTGAAGGATGCTCCAAGTACCAGTGCTTGGAGTATTTCTCATTCTTATATTACTTTTGTGTTAATTAATCATTAAACGAATGAACACTCACCACCTCATCTGAGGCATTTTCCTCCTAAGTGCAAAGTCTGTCTTTTCCATTTTTTGTTTAGAATTCTATCTTTTAAATGTTTTACGTACTATCTCCAAGAACCAGATTTTTCAGATGTTCTATGCTGTCAGTACTTAGAAACTACCACGGAAAAACTCCTCTAAGAGGTTTAACCATTAACCCACAATCAATAGAATTTTCAAAATGTCATAAAAAACACACTTTTTAAAGTTTATGCAACTCTTCGGGTGCCATCTCTTCTTACTGCCACTAGATGCCACTCTCCTTCCAGCACAGAACTAAAACAACAGTTTGCTTTCCCCCAAAGGATCACATCAGGACATTGGCTGCTCCAGATGAATTTTCCAAACTATTTCAAGACCAATGAATAACAAAGACTGTTGCAATTTTTGTTGAGAATTTCTCCTCTGGCAGAGGTTTGTCTGCCTGAATTTTTACCAGTCAAAATGAAGTATCTGACAGCTGGTTTGTACCCACAAAGCAGAAGCATCTAAAAATCAGAGATGCCGTGTATCAGGTTTTGCTAGGCAGATACCTAAATATCTACTTGACTGTGGAGCTGTTCCCTGCATGAGTGTATTTCAGTTAATGGACAAAACAAAACAAGTAGAAAAGTGTTCAGCTCTTGAGCCTTTGCTCAAAATTACTGTCTTTTAGCATAGAAAGGGAAAAAAAAACAGAATAAAAACTTAATTTGTGAAGAGAAGCAGTGATTTCCTTTCAAGACAAAGAAGGGTTGCTTAGGGAAACAACACTCACAGCCATGTCTGAAGATACTGAGCTTGAATAAACAATTTAGCTTGCCTAGGACACTTACTTTTCTTCACAGCAGACCAATTCAAAATCCTTTCTAGGAAGATTTCCCTTGTTGTTAGAAGGAATCATGCTTTGGTTTTTTTGCTGTCTTGTTTCATCTCTGAATAACATGGAAGACTAACAGATATTTGAATTCTCTAAGTAGTACTGTGCAAATACAGCTTGCCAGGGTAGAATTGCCCATGCTCTTATTTAGATGGAGACTAATTGCAGGATCCCAGCCCGTGGTAGGAATGTCTGAGCAGGTTTCCAAGATCAGAGAGGAAACCAAGGCACAGAGAGCTAGACAGGCACACAGTAAACATGTTTTCTACTACATGTTCTTCTACTTTGAAGAACAACTTGAAAACAGCAGATTTAATATTTATTCTCGATTCACAGGATTTTATTCCCACACCAACTACCAAGTGGGTCTGGAAAAGCTAAGCCAACTTGATTTTGCTCTTCCCTTAGTGTGTAAGGATTCTGCAAAACACAGTCTGATTTGAATTCAGACATACAAAAGACAAGTGAAAATATTTTCAATATTACAGTGTTCTACTTGAGCTTTTCTTAAATTACCCTTTCTCTCAGGAGAAATGCGTAACACTTACTCTCCAAATCAGAAATGATAAGATTGTCATGAAGCTTCACAGCACGGTGCTGCTCTACCTCATCCTCCAACTCAAAGATGGTTTCCTTCATGTCACTCCTCTCAGTCTCTTTTTCATCCAGTTCTGTCCGAAGCTTTTCCAGAGTCACATTGAGATCCTCAATTTGTTTCTTGGCTTCTTCTTGGAACACTCGGTATTCATCTTCAACCTAAAGAAGAACAGATCTTAGTTGCATATTAAACATACTTCCAGTTTTGTAACTACTATACTTACAATGTATTTCTGCAAACAGAAAAATACAGGAGAAATGTAAGTCTTTGACTATAAACTGTTCTAGTGCAACTCTTTTCCTAGGCCAAAGTTAGACTTTTTTTATTCCCGGGTTGGATATATGAGCATTCCTAGCCTCTCTAAGAGCAGTGCCCTGCATACAAGTGAAGCAACACCAGCACTGGAGCAAGGCTGAGGTTCCACAAGCAGCTGATCCAATTTAACATCCAGCTGCCATGGAAAAGGGATAGGGTGGGGGGGAAACTCTTTGCCCTTCCTTTCTTTTGCCAAAAGAGAAAAAGCCTGGTGTCTTGTGCATCAATTTTAATGTTTGCTGGACCCATGTGATGAGTGATTTCCTTAAGCAGGTGTCACATTTGTGTGTGAGGTGTGGTAGTGAGTTGGAGCGGCTCACAGAGGAGTCTGTCAAACTATTAAGTTGAAAAAATAACAAAACAGGGAAGGGAAGAAGTGGTTGACTTCTCCCTTTCAGGACAAGGGGAAGAGGCTTTTTCATCCTGCCTCAAAAACTGTAACATAAGTGACAGGCTGGGATCAGAGGCACAGGAACATTGAACCAACAGCAAAAACTGCGTGTCAGAAAAACAAGAGAAATAAGGTTGTGGCTTAGGGTGGGCAATGCTGGCAGGCACCAAGTTTAATAGACAAAACACCCTGCTTTTAAGTCATCTGTTGCAGTGGTTTTTAATAGCACTCTCCAACTTTAATTATTAAAAATATTTTAGTATATTTTTCACCTCAAATTAAGGTTGATTCTAACAGGCTCGTGATCATGACTAACATGTTGATTTGCAGCTAATATATAGTTCACACATTTAATTTGGCATAAATTGTCTTCTTCTTTAAATGCATATATAAAGTTATTAAATAAATTGTGTGACTCTAGCTTTTATATTAAATTATGGTAAATACTCTTACAGCTACTGCATAAATTAGAACTATTTGGGTCAAAAGAGAACTGGGAATAAACATTTTGATCCAAAAGCTAACCCGCACAAAGTCTTGCAAAAGGTGTGCAATTTAAGCAGTAAATCAGTGCAGTATCTTAAAAGCTGCTTAAGTTTGGCCACTGAAGTAAGTTGTGGTATTTCATTATTTTTAACAAGTAACACAATAGTTACCCTGTTGCTCAATGTGTCCATATAATTTTTTCAAATGCAGACATAATTTCCATAACAGAAGTCAAGAGAAAGCAATAAGTCCTAACACTACTGCAATCCAATGAGCCTCATCATTAATCTTTTACTTCTGAAAGAACTATAGAGACCATGAGGTCATTGTGCAGCTGGGATGTTAGAATGCAACAGGATTTGAAGCACTACCTTAGCAATGGCATCCTGCAATCGATTGGCGTCATTGCGCGTGTGTGCCAGCTCCTCCTGCAGACCGCTGGCCAAGGTCTCTGCTTTTTCCTTATCCAGCCTGACACTCTCCAGCAGGTCTTGTATGTCTGATTTATCTCCAGAGTTGTGTATAGAATACAGCTCAGCCACTCTCTGCTTTTCGTGCTCTAGCTGAGCTTTCAGCCTGTTCATCTCAATCTGGTCAGTGGCTACTGTGGCTTTGTACTCCTCCAAGGTAGATGCCAGAGCTGTTTTGCTCTTCTGCTCTGACTCAATAATCCGTTCCATGTGGTGATTCCTTTCTTTTAAGGCCCCTATCATTTCTTGGGCCTCCTTGTTGTCCTGTTCTGCCATCTTCAGGGTGTTGCTCAAGTGCTGCTGAACCCCCAGCAGCTGCTCCCTCTCGAAGCGAGCGTTCTCTGCCAGCTCCATGTAGCGCTGCTCCAGCTCCATGTAGCGCCCGCTCTTCATGTCCTCATCGATGACATAGGAAATGTGGTGTTCATCCAACAGGGAACGGAAATACTCGATCTGGCGGCTGAAGTGCTCCAGCTTGTCACTTTGCTGGCACAAAGACTCCATCAGGATTACTTTTTCCTCTCCGAGTCTTTCATTCTCGCTGTTCAGCTCTTGTGTTATTTGTTGCAGATCTGCAAGCTCTTGGAGCGTGGCTTGGAGCTCTTCAGCTGTGCTGTGTTGATTCTCCTCCATCTGATGGATCCGTTCCGTCAGACAAGCTACAGACACTTCACTTGCATTGCCACTGCTTCCCTTCCTAGATCTCTCTATACTTGGTACTCCTTCAGATTCTGAAGATGACGGAGCATCTAAGGCATCATCACTTGATGTCAGTGGCTGATAAACTTCACTGCACTCACTGTCTAAATTATCCATGGAATTACTGTGTTGGTTGTCCATGAGAGTGTTTTCATCCTGACTTAACAAGTCTTCCATTGACCCAGGAGCAGAACCTTCCACTGAAGATGTCAGAGTGCCCCCACCATCACTGTGGCTGCCAGCTGTAATCTCTGGACTCAAAGACTGATAGCCAAAGAGCTTTTCAGAGTTGTCCAGCCTTTGTTCCAAAGAAAAGCCCAAAGCATTTAGTCTGTCTTTCAACATTCGATTCTCATTCTTCAGCTGGTTGAGCTCTTCTCGGATGGCAGTGTTTTGTTCCTGTAACTGCAGCAGAGTAGACTCAACATCAGTTGGCTGATGGACAACAATGGCTTCTTTCTCTTCAGATTTTTCATCCCCCTCAAGATGATCTTCGTTGAGTCCCAGCTGAGCACGCATGTCCCTTAACTCGTTTCTCAGATGCAAGATTTCCACATCTTTAGTTTTTGCTAAGGTCAGCAGATCGTTCACCTTCGCCTCCAGCGCAGCTTTGTCGCTGATCTGATTGTCTGACTTGGACTTGCTCATGCGGATGTCGGCCTCGGGGTTGGTGCGGCTGCGGGAGCGCTTTGCCAGCACCGCGTCGCCGGGGCCCTGCCCGGCCACCGGCAGCTTCTTGCTCTGGCTCACACGGGAGCGATCCCGGATCCTCTCCCGAGAGGAGCTCGACTCTTTATTTCCAGATGAAGTGCTACGCTTCGCTGTGGAACCTGGACCTGGGTGTTTTATGAAAGTTAGGAACATGAATTTAAAATACGGTATCTGTCACAGAAGGCGGTGTGCTTTGTATCAGCAGCACAGTGGTTGATTTTCTGAATCACACTGCTAAATACATTCCATAGAAAATATTGGAAGCAAGCATTAACCCAACATTCAGCATTTTCTGTTTTCTGTATTTTCATCTCATTGCATAAAAATGAAGATAGATTATTACTCCTTGCTTTCCAGATGCTTTACAGCTTTGCAAGCATTACTGAGTCCAAAACATAGCAATGGAAGGCAAGACCTATTTCAATCCATATCAATAACACACCAAATGATTTTACTTTTCCGAACAGTTTCTGAAAGCCCTCTTACTTTATTTCTATAAAGCAATACAAAATGTCCAAAATGTTCACTGTAACAAGTCATCTTAGACATTTAGTGCTTGTGTCATGGATTTTTTTAAACAGACAATTTTAGAAAAATCTATGATTCTCTAAATTAATGCTATTATTTTATTTTATAAAATAGTTGCATAGTCAGTGCTGAAAATAACTAAAAAGAACACCCTCCAAAAAAGCAATTACATTATTAAAAACAGGAAAACAGTTCAGTGTGATTTGACCATTTGAGCACTTCAATAGGCAACCTGGATCCTCAATGCATTAAATGAAAATAAAAAGCCCCCAACTTCCACCTTTGAGAATCAATATATCCATTTACCTGCAATAGTTTTGGGTTTGTTTTCCAGACTGTTCATGGCTGTCCCTGGAGCAGAAGATGCTGTGGATACACAAGAGTTCTTCTTGGCCTTGACACCATTGGTCATTGTCACTCCACCACCACCAGCCATCCCTGCTAAGAGGTCATCATTGCTCTTAGTCTGAAAGAAAGGGAAGAAGCAGCTTTAAGACATCTGGCCCAGAAGTCTGCATAGCCAACACTTCTACTGTTAAAGATTCCTTCAGTTTAGAAAGTACATATTTGACAAGTCATGTGTCTCTATAAGAATGCTGAAAAGTGTAAGTGCACTGCACTGGGCAGAGTCAGTAAACTGAAATGGAACTTTAACTCCTTGCATATGAGTGAGCCTTGAAACTGAACCTTCTCTCTCCCCCAAAAAATTCTTACTCTTCCAGTACCAAGGAGAAAAAAACCCCAAAAAAACAGTTAAAGCACAGTAACATATAGCATAAAACTTAAGTTTGCTTATGCATAAAAATGAAGGCAATTCTTAGATAATTAAACCAGCAAATACCAGAAAGTTAGTATAATATCCTTCAATTGAGTATGATCAAATGTTTTCTGGTGGACAAATTCACAACAAAAAGCTCAGATCAACGAAAAACAAAAATCAATCCAACATTAGCAAAATACAATTTCTAGCTCAAAATACTAAGCTACAGTTTCACTAGAAACTAGGACAGAGGCAGGAGAAAGGCCACCCTCACCATGTACCCTTGCCTTGCTTTCAAGCTCTTTTCTAGGGAGTTTTAAGAGATGTGGTATTTGTTTGATGGACTTTTTGTCTAACCTCATCTGATTGTTCCTGAAACTACTGTTAGCCACAAAAGCTGCCTGGAATGTGACAAGGCAGCAAGCACAGGATTCTCAACAACCAGACCCCCAAACAGAAAATACATCTTTCAGAATAAAGCAAAGTCTAGAAACACTAAGCTCTTAAGCATTAATTGGCAGACTTCATACTCTTTAAAATACAGTTTTTCAAATGGTGAAAATCAAAATATGCTCAACATTTTTCCCATTATATGAGAAAAAAAAAAACTAAAAGAAAACAGCTGTGCTAGCAGCATTCCTTAAGCAACTGTATTATTCAGCTGGATAACACATTTGAACGGTCCTCCAACATCCCAGCTAGAAGGTAGTGCTTAGAAGTTAACCAGTTGCTTTCCATCATGTCTGCAAGTTTGCAACTTCCAGCTCACACACACCCAGTCAAAAACTACATTGCAGACATTACAATTCTATACATTTAGATGAAAGGTACACTTGCTTAATTAAAAAAATTAGTAGCATGTCACTCTGTTCTCTACAGTCTCTTTTTGCAAGTGCCAATTCCAGAACAGCTAGGAGCAGTGATCACAGCACTGTGGAAAGACCATGGATGGGATCTGTGCCGTTTATAAAGAGCAGCTGCAAAACAAAAGGGAGCCCTGGGAGGAAAACACATTTGCTCTGCATGCAATTGATAGAAATATAGACAATTTACAGATAGAAACATCTCTTTTTAAGGGTAAAATCCTCCAGGACAAGAATGTTTTTATTGAATCATGTCAGAAATGGTGTAGCCTTCTGAAAAGGTTTAGAAAAGGCTGGAAGAAAACACATCACTCCACAGATCTAGTGTGACGTGCATCTAAAGCTGGCTTTTCTGCTATGAAAATGCCATTGTTGTTTGCTGTGCAAACAAGGCTTTTCCAAGGGCTCCTTCCTCCCAGGACTCAGAGCAGCTCCTTGATGTGCCATGTCACACAGCCATGCAAACAGGCACAGGCAGTGGAAATAAAACAGGAAAGCAAAAACACTGGAGGGCTACAAAAGCCATAAAGCCCACCCAGCTCATGTGGGGAGGACGGGCTGAGCACAAACTACTGGTGTACAACAATCTAATTCAATTTTGTATCTAATTGAAAGTGATTTTGTGGGCATGGGGCTTCAGGGGAGGGAAACAATCTGTGCAACTCCTGCCTAAACCAAGGCATTACAACAGGAATTTTCTGCTTTGCTGCCGGATCTGCTCACCCGCCTCCAAACGTGATAGTTCAAACAGACTGTGAGCTGTCAGCATTTTTACCCTGCTGAAAGACTGGGGAAATTAGATTAAGCTTTTAGACACTTAGAGTACAAGTACATGTTATCAAGCCAAATAGGTCAAGACGTGACTCAGCTTGAAGAAAAAAAAAAGCTAAGTAAAATACACAGGTTCAGACATTAGTCATCTGCAGTCCTTACTGAACAAAGGAATTTCACCCAGCCATTCTTCTTCTGACTTACCCATAAACTATTTCTGCTCTAGGTTGGAAGGCACTGCCTCCTCTGCAGCCAATTAGTAAACAGTTTCTCAAAGCTGTAATACTATATTCTTGGCAAAGAAAACCATTTAGCAAAGCTTTGGAAAAATTACAAACCAGCAGCTCTCATCTTAATGCTCCACAATGGCAACCGTTCAGAACTTTTAAAATCAAAGTAATTTTGTAGCATATCTTTTTAATTGAAGCAAAAGCAATGGTGTATATTCATCAAACAACTTTGTCCCATTTACTAGGAACCATGCCATCCTGCTTAGCATTAAAACTCCTACATTAAAATATAATTACAAAATCTCATAATTACAAATGCTCAACCAGACCTATTTTGATTTTCTGTATAAAAAACACTTTATAATTATACAATTCATTCTGTTTTCCTCTCACCACTTTCTTTCAGTGCAACGAAACTCGAATAATGACCTACACAATTCATTTCATCTTACTTTCTCAACAGGTATATCCTATTTACTGCATCTCATTCAAATCCCTTTATATATATATAATTATTCCTACCAAAGACTTTCTTTGATGGTTCTTGTTGCTGCATTTGAGTTTTTCAAACATCAAACTTCACAACAATCTAATTAAGTTACTGCAATTTTGCAAACAGAATAGAAGCCTAGACACATGAATGCTGAAAACACACTCTAATTTTTAATATTCAAATATTGGTCTCCAAGTCCTGGCTTTTCAGGGACACTGGATTTTGCAATTCATCTGAAGTACAGCTGCTGTCTAATTACAGCTGGGAGTGTTAGCAGCATCACAAGTCTGTTAGCCGAAGAGGTAAAAAAAAAATGATTGTAAAAGAACACATTATTTGTATTTTTTTACAAATTATAAACTAAAAGTGGCTGGCAGTTAAAGTTCTGTAGTAGTGATGTGTGTGGGGTGCTGAACATTTATACTAGTGCGGGGCAAAGTGGGAGACAAAAACTCCAGAGAAGGAACCAACCAAGGGCACTGAAAGCAGCCGGATAAACAGACCCGGGACAAGCTCAGCTCTGCTCCAGGGTGGCTCCCACAGTTTCTTCCTGTGCTCATTGTCCACACACTTTGAAAACTCCACAAAAAAGGACAAATGTATGAAACAATGCCGTTAAAGAAGCCCACCCAAAGCTGAACACTGGCCTATAGTTACATCATTAAGAGGATTCTGTAATTACAAAATAATATTCAACTTTGCAACATTATTAGTGACTGAATCAAGATTGTTATAGTAGTGTATTTCCACTCTTTAACAGGGGCCTTTCACTCAATATCCAAATCAAAGGACTGAATAAATTAGTAAGCATTGCAATAAAGTTATTTAATGCCAGCTCTTTATTTTTTTTGCCAAAGAATACTAAATTCAGAACACACACCAATTCATAAGCTCTAAGAGAAGACTCTACAACCCCTATGAGGAAAACAACACAGCAAATGTTTCATCAGCAACATCAAATAGAAAATTATGCGAAAAAATATAGTTTTAAAAATACTGCTTCTATTGATATTTCTTCCAAGCCAGAAATTGTGATTTGTCAATACCAGTAAACAAAAAACCCCACAAACAAATAACTTTGTTATGTGAGTACAGAAGCTCAAAGAAGATTAATCACTATCATTAAGTCACATAGTTGGCACAACATCACCATAACAAGTAAAAGACATCCAGCTGTATGAGTAAGCCTGGTTGAACATAAACCTGAGATAAGCCTTAGTAATCAAGAGAAAATTTTCATTGTGCCTCAAACTCATGAATCCTAATCCCACACCAAAACATAGCCAGAAGTGTTACAAATATAAATAAAACTGTGAAAGCATACTGGGTCAAATCTGTTCAGTGTTAGATCATCCTCCTCCTTTATCTCCCTGAGAGGAATGACATAAGAAACTTGATAAGTAAACTACAAAGGACTTCAGCTGCTTTGAGAGTTTTCTAGAAATATAAAGTAAGTAGTGTCAACAAGCATCAAAAGATTATTTAAAGCTAAGAAAACTGCAAGATGAACTTGGTGATGGAAGAAAGGAGGGGCACTGGGAGAAAACCTTCCTGAAACCTGGCTTGCAAGTTCATCAGCAAAAGTATTAACCATTCTTCCACAAAAGAAAAGGAAGAAGAGAAAGGGAACACACCTTTTGACTTCAGTAATCCTGCAGAGTTATTAGAGAGAGAGAGACCTCAACTCTTATACTTCTTTAATTTTGGATCTTTCTTTGCCAGTTATTTAAATGGCCTTTGTGGCTTCCTGTGTGTCAGTGACAGTGGTTCAGGTCCCAGCTGGACACCCTGTTCCTTGCTCTGCTCATTTGTTCCAGGGCAGCAGCAGCACAGCACTGCAGAGAGCAAAAGGAGCAGGATCTCATGCCAGAAAAGGAGGCAGACCAGGCAGGCTCATTCCATCCATCCAACCCAGATGTGGCTGCTCCCAGGTGAAAACTCCACACCAGCACACCTCAGCGTGTCTGTTTGTTGGGAGCCATATGATCCTATACATACTGCCCTGTTTTGCTACTGTAACAGAAAACCTCTACCTTTGAACTTGTTCTGGGAGCAAGAATCAACTTGTGAAAATTCAGCTCAAGCAGTACTTCAGCACAAAGGCCAAAACAGCCAGAAGAATTCAGCAGCACTGACCCAACACAGATCACTCATACAAAAAAGTTCTCATGTCAGATACTTCTTTAGTTCTTTTCTCAGAATTAGTAAATAACTCTTATCAAATCCTGTTAGTCCCTGACACCGTTCAAGCATAACAAATACCAAACAAATAACATTGGTCAGAAAACTTCCACTCTGCTCCTTCTGCAGAACAGCCAAGTCCTGCACAGCACACTGCTCTCCATCCCATGCTGCAGTATGAAAGTACAGCATGAATGACACACAAGATCCTGTCACTCTGCCCACATTCCCTCCAGCTACCCATGCAACCTCTAGTCTAAGCTGCATTAAAGACAAGCCTGGAAATTCTACCCTTTTTAAAGCTTTCTTGTAAAAAATACAAATAATCAAAGTGTTCTACTGGTTATTACCTTCAAAAGAGATGCTGATGTCCCGGTTTTGGAGAGTTTTGTTACTGCAGACACTGAGGAGCCGTTTTCTGGTTTGGCTTTTTCACTTGTTTGAGCTTTATTTACTCCAGGCACTTTGGGCACTGAGCCAACACTCCTGCTTGCTTTCTTCATTCTGGGCTGTCTGTTTATGATGCATTTACAAACAAATCTACAAGCAGAAAGAAAGAGACTTGAAATATAAAATACAGATGAAAAGCAATGTCTTTTTTCATAATGTTCCATTTAAGACCAGAAATCCAGAAGAGCAGCAAAGACCACAAATTAGAGCCAAACAAAATACATGTGACTGACCAATGGTTTTTGCCTTTTTTTAAAAGGAATTTTTGCTAAGGACTAAGCACTTCCTACAGCTCCACTCCAAATTATAATCTTTTTTTTTTTTTTTTTTTTTCAGTTCTCGTTCCGCAAATGGCATTGAACTGAGGATATTTTATAAGTGACCCATGTTGCTGAGTTCACTCGTTAGCCAGCAAAAGAAAGGCTTATTAGGGAGCAATGTCCTTTATTTCTGACTGTGGGAAGGAAAACACTGTGGGAGTATTCAGGCAACAGCCTAACTACCAACAACAGTGGATCTGAGAAAAGATTACCACCAGCTCGGTAACTGCAGCGCTGAGAGAAAAACGGCAGCCGAGAAAAACTTACTCTACAAAAAAAAACCAAAGAAGCTGAAAAATCCTGATTCCCTCAAACCAATTACTAAAAATCACAACAATAAACACATGGAATTTTACAAAATTTAACAGGAGTTGTGTGACTTTGAGGATTATCTGCAAGCAGAAACCAGAAGCAGCTCACTGGGCTCCATGGCCTGCAGTGAGGACACTCCTGCAGCTTGGCCCAGCCTCATGTCCCTGACAGCAAACTGCCAGCAATGCCATTACACCCACAAGCACAGACAAAAGTCCAGAAAACAAAGCTGACTTTATCCAAACCAGGAGCAGCCTCAGCAAACACAAAACTTTAGGTATTCCAAGAGCAGCTAATTCCAAGGAAGCACAGACTAGCAGGAGAACAGCCACAGAGCAGCTACAATTTGAAGCATGGGCTACCAGAAAGACAAGACACACCAGGATCATCTCCTCCTGCAAGAGTGAGAGCTGGCAGCTGTTTGCTTCATCACCCCTGAGTCAGATGTCATGGGATGGAAGATTAGGAGGACAACATCTCCACTCCACTTTCAGTCTCACAGATTCCAGGTGGAAGTAAGTGATCAGGTTTATCTGAGCCCAATATCTCACAGCTGATTGGAAACATGAAACACGTCCATGAGCACTGAAACATTTCCATCTCCAAAAAACTGGAGCATTTCAAAGGCCCAAAAAGCAGACTGAGATATTTGACATAACACAGTGGTCAGAAGTATTAGATAATTTCAGCTAACAAAACTAACACCACTCCTTCCTTCTGAGCATCACCTCAGCTGCACACAAGTATATTTAAATTCTGATTTTGATAAAAAGTCAGTAAAACTCCTGGAGTTTTGCCTCCTCAGATCCCTAAGTACTGTTAACAGAAGCAACAGGAAGCTTCATCCTAAGACACTGAAAATATTTGTTTATAGCTTCCAGATTTCCTTCAGCTCTGAAAGCTGCCATAAGCAGACACGGAATACTTTGTTTGCCGTTGCAGTTTCATCATCACAATGTCAAAAATGCACCAGTCCTGCCATGCAGCTACAAGGAATCAGAACGCCTTCACAGAAGATTAAATAACAGAGATAATTTGAAATGAGAGGCTCCTTAAAAAACCAAAACCCAAACCAGAAAAGCCCCATGAAGGTAATATGACTGCTGTACACACATCATATTAAGTGGTATGACTGCCCACTGGATTCCAGAGGCAGATGGGAACACTGCTTACCATCAAAGTTGCCACACTTCTATTTCTTGCCTTTTTCATGTTTATGAGTCAAACACTTACTCGTGCTTTTTGATCTTGTTCAACTGAAAACTAAAATTGAAAATACTGAAGAGGAGAGAGTTCTTCAGTAAAACTGGCATCTTTACTATTGAATGGTACTTTTGACGTTCTACAGACTTCAATAAATTGCCCATATCACACCTGAGGAAGAACCCAAATGAATTTTCAGAGCACAATTTGTAGCAAAGTTGAATGGATTTTAAAAATGGTCCCAAAGCAAAACTGCACACCTGCCGTAACTCCAGCCCTTTCTGACAGCTCCCAGAGGGAGAAGGCAGTGCTCTGAGGAGGGCCAGGGCACTGGCACTGATATAATTGTGATACATTTGGGCAAAGCCTGCCAGCCTTGCCCGGCAGTGGAGATAAAGTGGCTCTGGCTGGCACGGAAACACCCAGCCCTGGCTACTTGCAATGCACATTTGTCAGGTCTGCAGAGCACACTCATCACCCTGACACACCTTGCAAGGGCAGACACAGCACACAGGAGCTTTGCATGCACAGTAAACACAGTTGGATCTGTTTACTGCAGCAAGTAAGACAATAACAGAACCCCCTGGGTAGATGGCCTCAGAAAGAGATGCAGGCTAACATTATCTTTTACAGAACATTTATACTGGTATCAATATTTCTCAGGGGTCAGCGGTGACAAGCTCTGGGAACTCATGTGTTTCTCCTCCATGAAGTGCTCCTGAAAACATCCCCCAGTGTTTGCTTCAAGGACAGCAACTGCAGAGCACAGTGATGGAAGCAAGCAAAACTCTACACTGTCAGCTAAGGATAATCCTCATGTTTCATCACAGCATTACTTTAAAATATCCATAAATCTGACACTCAAGACCACCACCACTGAAACTCCAAGGTAGAACCACATTTCCAGAAACTTCAAAGATGCACAGAGGACAAGAAGGGTTAGGGACCACTCTTCCTGCTTTAATTCCAGAGAAACTAAGCCTTAGTAGTTACTTTCCTAATGAAAGAAGTTTTTATCATTTAAAAACTGAGAAAAATATACAAATAGGTCACACAAAATAAGAACAAGACATCAATTAGCATTACAGGTTCTAAAAGCAGCTGCTCACTAAGACTCCTAAAGTGAATTTATGGCCTCTCTGTGCCAATTTCTCCCCTCCTGCCTTCTCCAGGAAGGAAAAAGAAGATGTGGTTTCAGCAGTGAAAACAGAAGACATCAATATTGTGTGACTGGAAGTAGAAAAAGCCCTGCTTCAGCCAGTTTCTCAAAAGGCAGGTATGCTAGATAAAAAACTACTATTGGGCTTCTGAAGAACACCACCACATTCATTAGGAAGAAATAGTATTAAGAATCAACAAAAATCTTGTCTCTGGCCAACAAGGAAATTTAACAATAAATTTTAAAATAAGAAATAAAAAACTTTCTGACCAAAGGAAGCTTTCTGAAGAGTAACATCCAGCACTAACAATTCGAATGAGAACTAAAATATTATTTCACTATTGTTCTAAAAAGAAAATACTGCATATAAAACTGTATTTTATATTTTGCCCTAGGGAGAAAGAAGGAATTACTGAAGACTTCCTTTCCCTTTATACACACTTCCTCCTCCTCCTCAAAGGAAAAAAAAAAAAAGAGCAAGGAAGAAAAAGCCACTACTAAAGAAAATATTCATCAACAGGCACAAGACATTACTGGAAAACATTTGATTAATGATAGCACAAACAGTATCAATTAATCAAAATGGAAAAAATGCCAAAGCAGCGCCAAAATAGCAGACAGAAAATCTGCATTCCTAAAGCAGAGTGTGACTGTTGCCTCTAACCTGTATCCTTTGCCAGCCGTGTCTCTTTCCACAGCACACATAGTCCAGGAAACAGGAGAACCTTGCTCAGGAGTGCTCTCCCTGCTCTGATGGAGCGTGTGGAACCAGTCCTGCACTTTATACCAGCTGCACACACAACTGCATAAATAATCATTTCCAACTCTTCTGCCCAATGGCATGGCTCTGCTCCTGACTGTAAGCTGATATGATACACCAGCAGCCAGCATGCAATGCTCTCAGCATTGCTCTTCAGAACCCTGAGCACTGAAGCAGGGCAGGGAGGGGATGATCCCTTACTGTGATTATTTTCATCTCTTCCATTAGTTAACATGCTTGTTTATGCTAATATTGCTGTCACAAAAGTAAAGCTCAGTTACAAGAGCACAGAATATAGTTTGCTGTGCCTGGAAGACAACAGAGGGTTAAGCAACAGAAGAATTTTTTGAGAGGCATTAAGCAGTGCTACCTGTTAAAAACTGTGAATTATTAAGAAAATTATAAATAATCTTTGACTTTTCTTTCAAGAGTTTAAAATATATAGAAGCAAGTGATCCCTCAAATCTGATACTGAGCACTTTTGAAAAATCAAATACCCAAGTTACAGAAGAAATTGCTCACATCTAAGAGCAACAGAGTCAGTACACTTTCACTCTCTGATTGTGCAAATTCTTCGGTTTTGATATATTTAGGTTGATGACTTTGTCCAAACAATTAGGGGTCACTTATACAGTCCCAAAAGGCAGAAAAGCAACGAGACTATAAAATACAACCTCACCAACCCCCTGTAAAATACAGATCCAGAACTTTCCCAAGTCTCTGCAGACAAGACAGCACAGACACCAAAAAGCTTCATACCTGGAATATTAAATAAGCTATACAGAAAGAGACACAGCTCTCTACATTTATAACTTTCAGCCTGCAAGCTGCACAAGCATTCTGCAACAATGTCTCTTGCTCAATAATTCCAAAAACATGATATATAAACCACTGGATTCCAACAGCACAGAGCAAACAGTGCATTTCTTTTATTGCTTAAGATCAAGTTTTAGTGACTCGAAGGTTTGCTGATGCTAGTGGGTAATTTAAGACACCAAGGATAACAGGAGAGTCCATGGAATCACAAAGACTCTTATGAGACTAACTGGGCAATAAAAACAGCAAACAAAATTAAATGTAGGTAAACACAAACACATCCATCTCTCAGGAGAAAGCAACCTCAGCTTTAAATATAAATGTGTTCTCAGTGTATCAACACTGCTCAGCAAGACTACAGCATTCTGATTCACAGCTCCATTAAACTATCAGGACAATGTTTGGAATAAGGAAAAGCAAAAAAGCAAAGCAATTCCAGAAATCATTAAAGAAAATAACAGAGAAGGAACCATCAAATACAAATATTGCACTCAACAAATCAATTTTTTGCCCATCTATCCACATTTTAGTTGCTATGCGCAGTTCTCTCAACCTCAAAAAAAAAAAAGTTTTCTTACAGATCTAAATGATCAAGCAAGGGGCAAAAATAAGATCAAAGGTATATAAAAGGTCCCATGAGACATCTCAGAGGGAACATGACAAAAGCCTATCAAATCTGCAATGGCATGGAGAAGGCAGACTGGGAGTGCCTGTTAATCATCTCTTCCAGCACTAAAACTAAAGACCAGCAAATGAATTTAAAGCCAGGTTCTAAATCAAACAAGTGAGCTGTATTTTTAATGTATATTGTGTGAGAAGATGGGGAGATGGGCCTTGCACAAGGTACAGGAATTTCCTAATGGCTGTTAAATATCTGAGCACAAAGGGGTCAGAAACCCCTCTGAGCCAAAACTAACTGCAAGGTGGGAAAGCAGTCAGGGTAGGAGGGAAGATTTTGGGTTTGGGTTTTTTCCTAAGACATCTGCCCACAGCTGCAGGTGGGCTGGATCCCTGTGCCAGTGTGGGCAGTGTCTGGGAGGAAAACAAAGTGTGCACTGCAGTGCAGCACAGATGGAGCACACGGGGCTGCACTCTGGAACATGGCTGCAGGGAATCATTCAGAGAGAAAACACCTTTCTAGTACTTTCTGTCTCAAAAATTCTGAAGAGCCTTCTCGGTTTTCAGTTACAAGTTGTGGAATTACAAAAATAGGAATTCTGTATTTAAATTATTCTGTGCATCCACTTCTTTCAAGCCACATTTCTATTGTCCCTTCTCTCTCAAACAGAAGGGAGAAAGACCAGAGCTTTAGGCAAGAACTGGCTGTTACACACCTCAATTTCTCTACTCCTTCTTTGGTGAAAACTGCAGAGCTGTAGCTGCTTCGAGCAATGTGTAACCGTTGCAATACTTAACATTCCAGACAAGTGACAGGAACATTTACAGAACTCCTGAACTCACAAACTGTGCTCTAAAGGCCTTTTCATAACAAAATTAAATTATGTAGCCTTGTTTTCAAGCTCCTATTTCAAACCACTGCCAAGAAAGAAAAAACAACTGTTGATCAACTAGCATGGGGAAACTGTTCCTAACTTGGTCTCAGCATGAGCTTCTACACTGACTGCAGCTCCAGAAGATTTTTTGAAATTACAGCTTTGAAAAGCAGAATAACAGACCAGGTAAATCCATACCTTACTGGTATGCATCATTAAGCTGATTAAAAAACATTCCATGTGGGCTCAGCACCCTTAGCATGCCCATTAACTCAGCTGCTCACAGCCCAGATCAAAACACGTCCACATTAATGTTCAGTAAGGCTTGTCTCCTTGGTGTTGAAAATACAGGTAATTTGGTGGCATTGGCATTTTTCACTCTTCTTGGTAAATATCACAGCTGCATCCATTGCCATTTTTCACTCTTTTTGGTAAATATCACAGCTGCATCCAAATGTTAAGCCACACACTAAGAGATGAGGCAGCACATACCTATTTCCTGGGTAGCAATTGCACTTCTATGTCAGATTCTACATGCTTGAACAAACAGCAGACACGTCAACCTTCCCTGTGAAACCCTTAGGTTAATATTCCAATAAAACACAGCCAACTCAGAGTGACATTTGTTTTACAAGAAAATTTAAAAAATTAACACACTCATTTTCTCAGCCAAAGGACTGGCCAACTTCAAGTATAAACCCCACTAATCTAAAAGTGATATTTGATCAGTTAACTCCATTAACTGAAGTGCTCTTACCTGTTATTCCAAGCACGCTCTAAAGCAAGTGTTATTCCAAAAATCACCAACGTTCCAGTTACAACGGTGTATTTAGTGTCCTATAACCTTCAGCATATACTGTGTTCCTCACACAGCAATCAAAGTCCACGGGTGGAATGCTTACACAGGTAATTGCTGTGATTCCTCCAGCCATGAGTGACAAACACACACGTGGAAACCCTCCTGGGACTGCCTGGCAGTGCTCTCAAAAGCAACCATGGCTATTTGAAAACCAGGGAAGGATAAGGATTTAACAGGGAGGCCTCATGGATATGTATGTATAGCAGAAAAATCTTTGAATGTATAATCTGAAGAAGGTATAGAAATGACAGCAAGTTTTGACATAGAGGAAAAGAATTGCTGAGCCAGTCTTACTGGGTAGCTAAGAAGGCAAAGAGCAAGTGAGTTGGAAGGGGCTTTTATGACTCTAAGCAAAGAATAAATCCACTTCAAACAAAAGATGTTTTTACCAAGCAAAAAAAAAAAAAAAAAATCACAAACAAAAATACCAAATTAAAAATAATAAAAAAAACCTCAAGATTTTCCACTGCAAAAAAACTTTAAAACACACAACTTACCTACAACCATCAACTATAAGCTCACCCACAACCATTACCTCATCTATACAATAAACAACATCTTAAAAACCATCTAAAGTCTCCATCTCTCCATCCAGCTCTTACACCAGGGGAGCTGGTAGAATAACACAACAGCTTCCATCCCTTTCAAACTGACTCTTTCAGAGCACAACATTTCCCTGCAAGGTGCTCTCTCCAGCACAGCTGCTCCCAAAAGTGCTGCCTCCAGCAGGTGAGCAGGGCTGACCTCCTCCCTTTGCTCCACTGTAAATGTTGTCAGCTGAACTCAGATATCAACATCTGCAGCAAAGGCTCTGCTGCATCAGGTTCCCAGGGAGGAGAAGGCAGGCAGCACCAGGCGCCCATCACAGGAAGGGGACAGGAGGATGTGCCACGGCCATTTCAGGAGGCAGACCAGTGCCTCCCAGCACACATGTGTGACAGGTAAAACCTGTAACAGAAATGATTAACCTGCACTAGGTCTCATGCTCATCCAAAACACTCCACCAGAGCTTCAGTTCATGCAAAATCCAAACACTCCAAGTCCTGATACCAGGATGGTTGTGATGATAGAGCTGCTCCTACCAGCAGTTGATTAATTCTCAGCTTGAGGATTTTCTATTGCCTAGATGTCTGGAACTGGGAGGTGACTGGGTGCTCACTATGTCCACTTCACCACCAACCTGGTCTGACAACATTCTTGAAGGTATTGCAACAAAAAAGTCTCAGAGAACAGAAGAAGCAATAAAGAGATGCATTACCTGAGGACCTTCCCAGGCCCAAGGTGCTTACAGTTCTGGGATTCCCAAACCCAGAAAGGCCATCCTGGTCTCAGATGCACCGAGAGAATGGCCTGAATGGGAATGGCTCATACACAAGTCAATCTTGCTAAGGCTGGGGGAGGGAAGTGCCTGTTGGGGATTGCTTAAATTAGTCATGAAAATAATTTAATTGTACCCTGCCACCTAAAGAAGCAGTCCCACCCCTTCGTCGGTCCTCTCCCTTCTCTCCATTCTAGAGATCACAGCTCATTTTTGATGAGCTGGTCTTTGAGACAGATCAGGACTGATCTGACTCACCTTGTAATTGCTAGATACTATGCAAAGGAAGCAGCGGGACTGGGAACTGGCAACAAGAAGGAAGTCTCATCCTTTCAGAGATGGTGCAGCCCCAAATTTGTTTTAATTCAGTTTCAGGCTATTGGCTGCTGAGAGACAGCCCTGCTTTAAATGAACCTCTCAGTGCCACCCAGCAAACCCCACTCTTGCAGGGCACAGATGAGCTGCGCTGTTTTACACCACATGACAACACAGGGCACTGAGGGGTCTGAAGCCTGGCTATCTATGGATTTCAGTTCTGTGCAGTGGCCCACATCTTTCCTCACCTCCAAGCCCTTCAACAGCACACTCAGAGCATAAAGTCCTTCAGGCTTGTCAGACAGAGCAGAGACAGAGCCACATGCAAATCCTTCCTAAATACTCTGGTATCACTAAGGGAGGAGTAGTTACCAGCCCCAGTGTGGAACCTCAAGGACAAAATTTGAGTCATATGGAAGAGAAGTCCTTGAAACAGGATGGAGAGCTTCCCATCTACTGGTAATTTGTTACTTCCCCAGGGAAAAAGGGTAGGACTATTTCTCTTCCAAATTTTATTCCAAGCCTTCCAGAGAAGAATGAATCACCAGTTTATGGAGTCGCTGCTCCCTGGGACAGTTTGGTTGTTGGAGCAACCCAGGGCTCAACACGGGACAAAGCCTGGGAAAGCACTAAAAGCCCAGTACAGCATCCCCAGCTGACAGAGCTGCTGATGTGCTGGTATCTTCCTGGAATGCCAAGTGCAATGCAGGATTCCACATGGGACAAAGCCTGGGAAAGCACTAAAAGCCCAGCACAGCACCCCCAGCTGATGCAGCTGCTGATATCCTCACGGAATGCCAAGTGCACTTTCCACTGGGAAACACTTCTAAAGTATTTCTTTGAAAAGCTCCTGTATCTCCAGGTTTCCTAGCAAGCCTTTGATGTGTGACTGAAGGCCTCAGAACAGTTTTTCCTCCAGAAAAATGTAGTTTTTCTCTTAAAGGCTATACTGAAGTCTATTTCTTTTCTTTCAAATATCCTTTGTATTATAACACTAATGTCCATAACTGATAGGCTTAATTTCTTCTGTAGATAAACATTATTTATTTTTTACAGGTGTGTATATCAGAAGGATTTTCAGGAAACTATCAAGAAATCTTTGTAACACACTTCTATGATTTCATGTTTTGAACACAGCAAATGCAGTTCTGAATATGAAATGGACTGAAATTTCATCTGCAAACTTGGATCTATACCCTTTAAAATATCTTTTCTATTTTTCCTGAATTTTCACAAACAGAATTTACATTGTTTACAGTAATATCTAGCACAGCAAACTATCAAAACCTTTGGAGAACAGCATGATGATATCTTTAAACTTTCTCAGAGTCACAGCCATGCCCATGCTACACGTTGAGAAAATCCTCTTCTGTAGTTTTGTATAAAACTAGAAAGAACAGCAACAGTAATGGGGGAGAAATTTATGTCACAAAGTTTTCATTTTAACATGCTAATTCTTGCTATCTTCTCATTATAGTCAAATACAATGATATTGCCACATTCAAGGATGCATATCTGAGTTACAAATCCTAAGTCAAGAATAATTTGATGGTAACTACCAGCAACTGTATGTATTTAAGAAGTTTGTAATTTCCAAGATAGACATTAATTGTCCATCTCATATAAGCAAGTGCAGGAACAAAGCAGCTTTGCACAATTCTGTCACTTAAAGGAAAGAAGGTTCTTTTTTTTTTTGTGGAAGAAAGAAACATAAACAAAACTAAAACTTCAAGGATACACAGTTACTCAGATTTGTGGAAGGAATCATGTCTATAAAAGTAGCTTTAATTTTCCTTTTCCAGAAAAGCCTATATTCCTTCAGGGACTTGAAGGAAATTTTTGCCATTAACCATTTAAAGAGCTGGTCACTGGTTAGGGAACAGTAAATTGAAGCAGGCAAGACCATTGTCTGAAAAGACTGCACAGCAGATGCTACTTTAAATGTACAACATTATCAACCCTCAGTGTCATTTCCTTTGCTAAATAAAATTTTAGTTCAGTATAACCTGACAATTCAGTAAAATAAAAAAAAAAAAAAGAAAGAAAAAAAATTTGAAGTCCTATGGCTAAACAGAGAAAGTCAAACTCCAGCAGATCATTTTTATCAACTTGCCCATGTCACTTAGGACCTGTGCACACACAGCCAGCCAACATTCCAGCAGTGAAATAAACTGAAGGAGCCTCTCCAGCACCAACCTTCACACAGCAAGGAAATTCTGCAGCCGAAACTTCAAGAAGGCTCCATCTGCCAAAACCACTGCGTGCTTTTAATTAAGAACATCCACAGAAATGTATTAAGCAGAACACAAAGTTTCAGGGAGAGAAAGGCCAGCCTCTTGGTCATGCTTTCCACCCAGCTCCCCGAAGACAGATCCCACACAAAGTCATTACTCACTGCAGCTACCTGTGCAGAACAGGATCCCACACTGGCCAAATGACCAAAGCCAAGGAAATGCTTTCAGCATCCAAAAAATACAAATACTTTCAGACTGATGTCATCAAATACATCACTCGAGTACTTCAACTCTACCTTAACTCTTTTTTACTAGTATTTAAATACTACATGTTAAGTGCTCAGCTAATTTTCCTGAATAAAACTGCATATCTATCAATTTGTTGCAGAAAATCATTACCTTGGCTCCATTGTGGCACACGGTGGTGGAAAATAAAATTTATGCAAGACTTATCTTTCAAAAAATGTTAAACCAACTTTTGAAGTAAGGAAAAATTTGCTATTTATTCCTCTGAAAATTTGCTTTAGTGGCTTTATAATTATTTAATATGCAATGAGTTACTTGTTCTAATTTTTTTTTTTTTTTTTGGTACTGAAACCTTGTGGATTGAAGAAACCCTCCATAAAGTCTCCATTCACCTAACTTCAGAATTTACTCTTGGAATATTCTTCCCTGCAATTTGGGAAGCTGCTAGTTCTGCCACTTATTTGCAGCACAGTGTCAGTTCTTTGCAAAACTGAAAGACATTTAGTTACAAAGATGAAGATCAAAAGCTGTAGTGCCTCCTAGGTGTGGGACAGTAAAGTCGTCTTTCCCAAAGAAAAGCATGCACGTATGTGTGAAAACTCTACTAATGAATTATTTATGTTTAAAGATAGTATCCTGTGATTGCTTCCAGGCTGCACTACCGCTAAGTGCTCCAAATGGTGGCTGCTCTGATCATTGCAGTTGGAATAAGCTCAAAAGAAACAAGTAATAGGTTCCTTGTAACCAGTCACATAAGGCTGCCATTACATAAACCAGCTTCCAGCACTTACTCTTTCTCCCTTTTCAGTGTAAAGACCAAAAATAAGACTAAATGGGGTGATTTTTTTAAGCCAGGAAGTAATAGCCTAACATTTCTTACGCTGTTTTTCCCAATGAGCAACAGCGATTCAGTCCCATTAATAGCAAGCATTACACACAGCTAGGACTGGATCCTTGTTGGCAAGACAGGCTCCATCCTCTCAAGGTCAAAAAAGAGCTTCTGAATTATGCCAGTGAAAAATCTCTGAAAGAGTTTCCACAGCCTCCACCCATTGAGAATCTATTTTCCATCTTTATACCAATAGTAAAGCAAAAACGGCACAATTTTACTTCAAAATGTTACTTCTAAGTATATATCCATTAATATATAAAACATTGATGGCACATCAGATTTATTTTGTACAGTTAAACTTTTACAGCATAAAAATACTCATCCCAACATGTGCTTGGACAGAAACTTCTAAAACTCAAGAAGTTTTAGACCTGGCATTTCCCCTTTGAATGATGCCCAGTTATGACTCAGGAAAATACCAATGCCCATGCTGACGATGATGTGGCCAAGCACTGCCAGACTTCAGTCTAACACCCAAATTATCTTTGATTTGCTGCTATGGACACACAGTCCATTGAGGGAAACCTTAGCTCCAGGCTGATGCAGAAGAAACCTTTGGCAGATACCTAGAAGGCCACAGAGATCACACAAGCCTAGAGCACAGAGGGAAAGGGAAAATACCCCTGAGCAAATCACAACAAAAGGTAGCAGTCCCTGACACCTGGAAATCTCTGCACAGAGGTTTTGCCACTGTGTGCTCCGCCATCATCAGACTTTAATATAACAAACCCTCATGCAATCTAAGAGAGAAGGCAGATCTTTACCAAGGATCACACTAAAACACATGTCAACAATCAGCTTGAGCAGATAAAATAACTGGGGAAACGTGGGCTGCATTATCTAACTAGATAGTCCTTTATTTGACTGAAATAGAAAAATACGTTAAAAATATCTGAGATGTTTTATTCCCAATTATGTATCGTATACAAAAAAGAAAGAAAAAGACATGTATCTTCAGACATACAAAAACATCTGAGAAACCAAGGGGCTTTTTCCTTACTTCACCTAGTTCACAAGCCTAGAATCTGGTTTTTCCATTAGCTGAAAGTGAAGTGGCAGTGTTACAAGAAACATGAGACTACTCCCGTCTCAGTTTCCCAGTGTTAATCTCAGACTATTTACAATGACCTTCTCTTTTCATTTTTGTTAGCAACTACCTAACAACACTCAAGTAGGCTGGAGACAGAGAAGAAACTGCTTCTCATCTCCTGAGCTCCTGCAGCCCTATATTGTGATCCACAGTGTTCAAAGCAGCCCCTGGCTTTAATCTGCCTATCTTTCAGCAGCCAAAGTCCACAACATTAATGAAGCAGGAAGCAGCTCCAGAAGGTTTATGTTTGCTTTTGGGGTGAGCAGAGCTTGCACAAACTGTGCCCTTCAACAGAACCCATGGCTCCTTAGGGCTTTTTTCAGCCCGCAGAACCACTTAGGTGACACATTTTCTGCTACAAGAAAACTGTGCTCCCCAGATCCCAGCACAGACAGACAGTTCATGCAATCGCAGACAGTGAGATGCTGTTGTGGGAGAAGGGTGCAGCTTGCTGAGCATCAGCACAGCACTGCATTGTTTTTCTCTCTGAAGACACAGCGCACAGAACTTCTCAGAACAGGTGGTAACCGCTTTTGGCCCAGCCATAGGAACCTGCCTTCCTACATCCCTGCTATTAAGAGGTCGTGACAGGCCTGGAAGCTAAAATAGCGTGAGGCACAGGAGGGCAGACAGCAGACACTAAACTACAACTTACATGCTCTTTCAGCTCTGAAAAGGCAGAAATACCACGCTCCAGAGAAGCATGCGACCAGACCCCAGACAAAGGTGCTCCCAAACACACCAAAACCCAGGTCGAAAGCTGCTGAAGGCGGGCACTCCGCCTTTCTCCTCAGGGAGCCCCACACGCACCCACCATCCCTCTCGCAGGCAGCAGCGAGAAGCGAGCGATTCCCCGCGGGATGCGAACGCGGGACCGGCTCCGCTCCGCTCCCTCAGCGCCGGCCCGAGATGGGTGACAGGGAGGACGCGGCAGGGCGGCCGGAGGCTGCGGGAGCCGCGGGGGGACCCGAGGCGGTGTCACCGCCGCGGGGTGACAGCGCGGCCCCTCGGGGGGCGCCGGTGAGGAGGGGCCGAGCGCGGGGCTTCCCGCGGCCGTGAGGCGCGGGACACAGGCCGACCGGAGCCTGCGCGGCCGAGGGCGACCCCCCAGCGGGCGGGCGGGGGTCGGGGCCGGGCTGAGCCCGCCGGCGCTCGGCGCTTACCGGGGCAGCCGCCGCCTCCTTCCCGCTGCTTCGCAGCCCCGGGTCCGGGGGCGCCGCGCGGGCCGGGCCGGCGGGAGGGGGGGCGCGGAGGGGCGCGCGCACGGCAGGGACCCCTCCGCCCGCCTCCGCCCCGCCCCCTGGCGGCACCGCGCACGCGCCCCCCGCGTGCCCGCCCCGCGCGCGGGGCCGTGAGGGGAAAGGGCGGCGCGCGGGCGGCGCGTGCGCGGGGCGGTTCCTCCCTCAGGGCGGGGCTGCTCCACACCTGAGTCCCAGAACCGCGGGATGCCGGACTCAGGTAGGGAGGGAAAGAGCCTGAGGTGGTCTAGCCCAACCTGCGACTCAACACCAACGGATCGCCCAGAACATGGCCGTGAACTGTTCACCACGTTCAGTGTTTACTTAAACGCCTCCCGACACGGCGATTCCATCACCTCCATGGGCAGCCCGTTCCGAAGTCTGATTAACCCTTCTGTGGAGAAATTACTCCTCATTTGCTACCTGAACCTCCCCTGGCGCAGCTTGAGGCCGTTTCCTCTCATCCTTGTTCCCGGGAGCAGACCGGGATCCCTCAGGAGTTGTGCAGGGACAGAAATCCCCCCGAGCCTCCTTTCGTCCCGGCCGAGCCCCCCCAGCTCCCTCAGCCGCTCCGATTCACATTTGTGCTCCAGACCCTGCCCCAGCTTCGCTGCCCGTCCGAGGGCGGCTACAGCCCCGGCCCAGGGCTCGCATCTGGGACTGCTGAAAAAATCAATTATTTGGTGGGGGTTTTTAGGCGGGGGAATAAGCATGAGTATTTTAAGTTCTGACACCAAGCATGCACAGTGCAGGAAACGTAAGTGTGAGTGAGGGGGCTGTGGTCTTCTAAACCTGTGCCTTACTGATCTATAATTGTAGCTTCTCGTTCGAGTGAGAAGTCAATGTTTAAATATCGTGGCTTAAATGGACTAGAGTTTTCTTCACTGCGTTCAGCACAAACCCAAAATATATCCCGTACGAACCACCTTGAAGAAAATTAACTCTACTCCAGCCAAAACCAGGACATTGTGGTGGGAAATAGCTTTGCCCTCTTGGATTACAGGAACTCGTGCACACAAGCTTTCAGAGTCTGAGCTCTTTTCAAACGCTCACTAAACTAAGCTCAGCTTTGTAGCCCATCCCTGTACGAGATGTTTAACTTGTCACAAACAACCAGAAACTGCAGTTAATAACCCCAGATTGCAGCGTGGGTGCTTTGGTGGGAGGTACAGCAGTTTGTAGTTAGAGGCACTGGCTGTGAGCACAGTAATGAAGAAAATGTGCTGATTTGACACATCCCTGGAAAAGTTTCCCTCTGTTTAGATTAAAGCTTCTCTCCCAACAGCAACTCAGCTATTTTAGCAAAAGAAACATTTGAGTTGTGTGTTCTCCCTTGAGGTACATTCCTTCCTAGAATTCAGAGGAACAGAATTCACAGGAATACAGAATTTGTAGGTTGCAGACTGGTAGGGCAAATATGATATGCAGTCCCTCATTATCTTTAGTGAAGTTAAATTGTTAATATTATAAATCAAAGTAAATGATATCTCTGTTATGTCAGAATTCCCTTTAAAACTGGCAGGATGTGTGCTGCTAGACATTGCAACATAGTTTGATTTACACGGTGGGAAAATTTTTCTGTTTACGTGTCTCACAAAGGCAATTTCATTAAGATGTCCTTCCCTGTCCATTTCTTTGTCACCCTATTTCCTCCTACCTGGTAGGGATTCCCCTGGCAGGTGGCTGTACTGGTTTGACAGTGAAATGCTCCTTTATGCTTAAGTAACAATCCTGATGTTTATTTTCCTGCAGTGTGACCAATGTCATTCTGTGGATTTTCTGATCCGTGACACCTTCAGCAAAACGTTGTCCTGTGTTTCTACCTTTGGATTGATTTTTGAGTTATCAGCTAAAAAACGACATTTCAATGGCAGTCTTTGTGTATTAAGGATATGAAAAGTGGCTGTATTTGTTTTGTACAGTGTACTTGTCAGGGTAGCCCACAAAGGGCTCAGCTTTCTGTTTTGCAGCAGGAAGCAGTCACTCAGTGAATTGATGAACAAGCTGCTAGCTGACAGTGCATATGCCTTGGATCTTGCTTCTGGAACTTAAAAGGTCACTGAAAAAAATGTGTTAAACTTCAGTATTGTGTGCTGTAATGTGTGTGAGAGTGGCTCAGCTGTCTGCTAGGAAAGCTCTCTCATTGTGCTTACTCTGGGTTAGACTGCCCCAGAGGATTACAGAATCTCCATAACTGGAGGCTGCTAACAAAGAGCAGACAAATGTCTCTCCAGAGCCAGGCAGGGAGGCTGATCCTGCCTCACACTCACAGCTGATTCCCCAAGGCCAGGGGGAGCTGCTGCCCCAGGGCAGCCCATCCACGCCTCGGGGCTGTCTGGAAAATGAAAGACACCTGCTCAGGTGGAGCAATTTGCACACAACATCAGTGGTATTATAGTCATGTTCTTTCTCATCCTGCTCCAGCCTTAGGTTTCATTCTCTCCTCTCCTTGCAGGTGCTGCAGGTGTGTGCTGCCTGCTTTGCTCAGGCCTGCACGCCAGGCTCACCTCGAGCCCGGGGCAGGTTTGCAGGAAAAGCACCCAGGAGGAACAGCTGGGATGCTCCAGGCTGGCAGCAGAGAGCTGGACACGGTAGGAGCTGATTGTGAGGACACAATTCCTTCCAGGCTCACCCAGGGGCTGCTGCTCCCCGTGGTGACACCAGAATGGTTCACTCTCTGGGAGAGGGAGAACCATTTGGCAGAAGAATTCCACACTGAAGCCGTTGGAAAACTGTTTTGTATTTTACAGGCACACCACTGTTCTGAAGTATTAGTAACAGTCATTGAGTTTCCCCTTCTTTGCCCAGCTCAGGGCAAAGCATGATAACACAGTGGAGTTTTAAACACTGCACTCAGTTACATTTCATCTACTCCCAAAGCTGCAATGGAGCCCTGTCATCTTTGTGATCCACACTTAATGAAATGGGCTAGAGAGCTTTCAAGCAGGTTTCTTTTTATTGTAGAAAGGTTTATATATTATATTAAATTTGGACTATATTCAAACATAAATGTACTTTAATTACATTAATAATTTAAACAATATTTAAATAAAGCACCAAGTTAACTTGATTTAAGTAACTGATTCAGTTTCCACACTGATTCCTACAAAATCCCACTAATTTCATGCAGTGTTTGAAGAACTGGAGGCCAGAGCTGATTTCTTAGTAAATACAAACTACAGTTCAAGTGCTCTGCACACAAATGGAAAGTTCACAAAGTCTGAGATGGGCTGGGGTTTGAAGCAGAACTCCTACAAAAGGATTCATACAGATCTGAACACAGACTGGGTTGCTCAGCTATTTCTCTACCTTCCCTGTAAATTATTTCCACACATTCAAGTTGTTTCAGTTTAGTTCTCTGTAGTAACCTCTAGATTTTAGGTGATACAGCCTTTACCTTGTAAAACAAGAAACAGCTATTGTTTTGAAACAGCAGCATTAAATTCCACGCCCCCAGCAAACTCAGCTGAATGCCATTCACACATTCAGGGTAATGTAGCCCCACTTTTATCTAAAAAAGACCAAAAGAACCTGACAACATAGATACAGGAGATTTTATTTAACATTGTGTACAAAGAAAGGCTACAAATGCCTTAAGACATTTTTTTCCCCAAATACAGTTTTTGGATCCCTTTTTCATACCACTTTTCTCAGAAAGTTAAAAAGAAAATCCAGAATGACTATTTTTCCCTTTCCCCTCCTCTTTGGGCCTAAACTGAGAGATGTTTAGCAGTATGGTTTCAATACCTTTCTGCATTAAACTATTAGGATTAGGTCTTCTTTTCCCAAAACAGAACACTATGAGATACTGAAGCACTAGTAACAGCAGGATAAAATGTCAAAAACTGACTCCCTAACATGGTAGTGTTTAAAATAATGCCAACAGTATTAGCTCTGATGAAACCCCAAATTATCCAAACAATAACAAGCTGTTTGTCTTCTACATCTGATAATTTAGGACTAATTATATAATTTAATTGCATTTATATTTAAATAAATAGTCTTAACTCCTTTCCTTGGAATTCTTCATGGATTATAAACACTTACAATACTAGAGATAAGAACAAACTACAAACTTACATAGGCAAGAGAAGGCTGAGTTTTGGTTTGGTTTGGTTTTTTCTGGACAGACACAGAGAGGACAACATTTCAGTGTCCTGCTGTGAGATTTTTTTAATTCACCATTTTATTGTGATGCTTTTCAATCATCCCAACACATTAATTCCTTCCCCTCTTTTTGCTACCTTGGTAATCACTTTTAGTACTCCTGAAACATTGGTCCCTCTATAGCTAAGTTTTAACCAGGATTCTGCAAGTTTTGTGTGTGACTCTGAAACCCAAGACAAGATTTCTCTTAGGCTGTGAGAAGCAGTAAAGTAGGCAGGGAGTAGAAAAGGCTCTTGTGGAGAAATGACCTTCTGCTGTGGCAGCTTTTACATTGCCATCTACCACATGTGAAGTGAGTTTTACATAGAGATCGGATTTCAGCTATTTGTATTATCCCAAATTAGCACTGTCTCTATTTCACCCCAAATGGGACTGAAATAGAGGAATTTGGAGCTACTCTTGGTTGGGTGCAGCAAGAAGGAACTCACAGCTGCTTTCTGAGCCCCATCACACTGCCCCAGGGGAGAGGGGAGCTCTGCTCCCTGCTGGGCTGGACCTGCTGTCACCTCGCCTGGGGTCATCTCCAGGAAGCTGCTGGAGTCTCCTTGCAGCAGGAAGCTGTGTGTACACAAGCCTGCCCTTTTGGACATCCCCAGGGATAGAAAATGCCGTGTGGTAGAAATCATTCTGCAGATTAGAGAAACACTTCATCTGTAGAATGTCTCAGATTCTCAGAACATCCTACCACAGGAGAAAAGACCACAGCAGTTACACATGCTAAAGCTCTAGTGCAAAATAACATTTTCTCTATTCTGGTAAACCACTTTTGACAAGAGGATTTGAACATGATGTGATTAAGACAAAGCAGTAGGGCAAACACTTCTGCTAGGCTTGGGCACTCTGTAATTATATTAATTCCCAAATACGCTCGAACAACTGTAAATAATAGAATTTTACTTAGCTCACAACACAGCCCTGCGTGAGCCTAGAACTTTAGCAGTACCTGATCCACTCTGCACAAGAAGAGTGGAAATATTTTAATTATCTCCAGGGTTCTGTTCTGTAGCTCTGCTTCAAACTGAACCTCTTGGTGTGGTAGTTGCTGCAGTGCAGAAAGATGTGAAGTGGTTCTGTTGGGAAAGGAGGGGTCTGTCTCACTGTGAGGTGAAACATGGCAGCTGGAAAAAATTATGTAAAAACTGCTGCATGTTTTGCAGTGGTCTCCAGCAATGTCACTGTAAGATGGTAACACAAAGAGAATCAACAGTGGAGGCAAAGTAGGTAATTTAATAATTTTCTAATTCTTGACAAGAGCATTTAAGAATTTGCTTGACCTGAGAGGCATAAATCTAATGATATGGACACAGAAGGGAGAATCAAGACAACACATACACTCAGGTTTGCTTTGGTCCTATTGCCCCAACCCTTCTTGTCATTACAGCTGTTGTGGCATTTTATCCTTGCAGCCCAAAACGAGACTTCTAGCTTAAACAACAGTCCAACTTTGTGGTTCTTGGAGCTTTTTACTTCCTTGTGGTGGTGGTTCATCCATGTTAACATACAGGCACTAAAGCTGCTGCCCTGGGAGAAATGCTAGAGAGCAAGTGATAAGCTTTTCTTTCTTAGCACTGAACTGAGAATGTTCACTAGCAAGAAAGAGGGGTTGCAGCACATCACAACTGTGAGGCTGCTGGAGCTAAATTCTTGGCATTCTGCATTCATGTTTATTTACTGGCAAGAGAGCCTTAGCTCAGTTATCTAGGGCATGAGCCACCTTCTATAACTCAAAATGAGAACCTCATTTAGTCCCAAGCAATGTGAACTTGAGCAATTCCTAATTTTGCTTTCCTTCTCCATTTGTGTTGGTTTTATTCCCTAAAGATTGTTAAGGGACAGTCTAGCCACTGTAAATGCTTCCTTTATAGCTTCTGTTGATTTTAAGGGCAATCCTTGGATTTAATTCTATTCAATTAGAAAGTTCATAGAACACACATGAACATTTATTTCATCCTTGTTCAGAATGCAGAATTGCTAATACTAGTCCAAGGCTCCAGTATCTCAGTGGTGCAGGCCCTGTGTTGAAGAGAGGTAATGATACCATGTTTATTTTTCAGTAATAGTAGTAGGACAATGTTAGCAAAGCCTACAAAGAAAAAGATCCCTGGAGTAGAAATTTACCAGGGCATAAACAAGCGACTATCTACAAGAATTTGATTAATTTGATTGTATCTAGGAATTGCCCTTTTTTTTTTCTTCAAGGAACAGAAGCAAATCTGCCCCAGGTTCCTGCACTAATGTATTGGTCTTCTGTTATTACAAGTCCCTCTCATCATAAAATAAAAAGGGAAAGAGGAAGGTTTTTTTCTTAAAACATTTCCCATTTTATACTAAAATTTCCATAAGAATGCCACATCTGATAAAGTTATCCAGTAGGTGACCAAGCACTGAAACAAGAGGATTACCTAGTGAGGAATCAGAGAAGGTTGGGGTTTTGCCATCAGACTTTAAACATTTTTAAAACTACATTGGTCAGTTTACATTTTATACACACTTGAAAGAATGGCACATTAAGGTAAATGAACACATTGTGATGCCTTCCAGTGTTACACAGCTGACAAACTAATCTGGAGATCCACATCTGCCCTCAGGAAAAGTCCATTTGTTTAAATAAACTCATAGAAAACTAACAGGAACGACCATCAAACAGTTTGAAACAGGTAAAACTAATAAACTGTAAAAATCCTGCACCTCCATCAGTGTCCTCTGTGGCTGCAGCACGTCCTGGGCAGCAGCAGCAGGGCTGGAGCTGAGGTGGGCAGTGGGCACCAGCAAGGACAGCCCTTAGCTATACACTGAAAAATAGCAGCATTAAAGTACAGCCTGAAATAGCTTAGCTACTACCTCAACTTGTTCAAAATGTGCAAGTATAAAGAACACCAGCAGCATTTGAATGGATGGATTTCGATTTGGTTTCACTTCCCTCCCATACAAAGCATACACAAACACAAAGCTGACTCTGAGCTAGTAACTTATTTCTTGTCCATCTTTGAAAATTTTTCCCTTCATTTGCTTAACTTCTAAAAATTTTACTTAAAAACCTATTCAGTGTTAAAAAAACCCATGAGAATTTTAAGGTAGTTTCTAAATGCCAGGAAACTGATGCTCATTCCCCTCCTCAAACTGGAGAGATACAGACTACCCTAATCACCTGAATTTCCTTAGCTGAAAATTGAAACATTTCAGATTCCTGTTCCTGAAAGTGATATTTGTATAAAAGTCTCTCCAATAAATCAGAAACTGAAGGAGCAAAATCCCCCAGTGCTCACATAAAGGGTTGCTTTTTGCTTGTTTGCTCTTGTGTTGTTTACATTGTACCTTTTAACATAGAAAATGACAGAGTTCTGTTTTCTGACACAGCTCACAAGGGAATGTATAAGAGGAGAAATCAGAAGGCCTTCTCTAAAGCCAAGTTTTGCATTTCCCTTTTTGTTTAAGTATGATAAGGCTTATTAAAAAAAAAAAAACAACAAAACAATAATCCAAGACACAAAAAAAACCCCTCCAAACAAACAAAAAACCCAACCAACATCCCTGGGGAAAAAAAAACAAACATAAATGCCTTTTGGAAATACTTAATTTCTGAAAACATAAGACTACTAGAAAAAAATTAATTGCAAAATTAAAGGAAATTCAAGAAATCAATTCTCGTATTTCAAATCAGTCTATTATTGCATCATCAGCAATACGATCCACTATCTTTTCCAGCCCAAAATTACCAGCTTTGGGGAAAACATATTCATACTTAACAGAAATAATTAACGGGTTAAGTTAAATTAACTTTTTTTCCCTGATCCACATGCCTGCATGTTAGATAACATTACATTAGAGCATTGTCATGAGAGACTGGCAGCAACAGCCTGCCACAGTAACCAAAGCAAAAGCAATTTTCTCATGGTTACATACTATAGACCAGTACTTTAATATTAAAATTAACTTCCTATATAAATAAAAATCAAAAAGTTGGGCAAAAGTAAATTGGCACAGTCATTATGGTATTCCTTTCCAGTTTCAACACTGCAAGGAGCAGCCACAGATTGCAAAAAGCAAAGGAAAATGCTGTCACCCAGCAGCTTGGGTTTTTTCCCTTTTCCATGCAGCCATCAGCAGTGCTCCTGCCTCAGGTCCATCCCCCTGAGGGGGAGCAGGCAGGAGTGCAAGCATTGCTGCAGAGCTGCTGGGGAAAAGGGAGAACAAATACAGAGAAACAAACAGAGAATGCTTTACTGCTCTGCACTACATGGCTCAAGTCAATGGTTTTTCAGGACTGTGACTGATTTTTACCTTCAAACAGGCAAAAAGTGAAAATAAAAATTAAAAAAATCAAAATCTTAAGCCTTCAAGTTTCCTTGCCTTCATTCCCTCCCTCCCCCATAAAGCACCTCCTACTACAGACAGTTTTTTCTTTTTTGCAGGTTCAGAAGATGGAATGTCATGGAAATACATACAAGAGAGAAGGAACTTCTAGTTGTACATTACATTACAAAGAGGTTTGCTCCCAGACCTAAGGAGGGAGGGATACTAAGCAATATTAAATTCCTATAAGAATCCTTACAAAGCATGCAAAATATTGATATACTCACAAAATTGAAATTTATATTTGTTCCTTTCTGATTTTGCAACTTCACAGTACAATAATTTCTAATATTCTGCAGCAGTCAGATTTACAGTGACTACATGATCAGTTCCCTTTAATTTTATCTATTTGCTTGAAACACTCCTTTGCTATTTTTTTTAAAATTGAGAGTTTGCAGATCACCCATCAGAAAATGTGCAATTCAGCACAAGAGGAGTTGCTTTCTGTGTCATATTTCCCTGCAAATAATGTTGACAACCTGACCCTACAAATCTTTCAAAACCTGTCCCTCCCTCCCCTTTTTGTGCCAATTCCTTCCCTTGTCTTCCAGCTGTACTTTTCTTCTTGCCAGGATGATGATGGACAGATGCCACTACATGGATGCTGCATAGCTGGGAAGGAGGAGTGGGGGCTGGAATAGTTTAGGAAAATGGCATTGCTCCCACCCCAGCATGTTTGGCACAGCTGCTTCAGAGCCAGAATGCTGCCTCTGGATACCAGCACTTAGATCCTGCAGTTTCAATCCCCTGGACAAATACTGCTGCCTTTTCCACCCCTGTACTTTCAGCTGATTTAGGGAGGGAAAAACAAAATTGATGTTTGGCCAGACCTTTTGTACTGCTAGATGAAGTTCCACAGAAATTTCTCCACTGCTCTTAATTGAAACAGAGTTGGAATTTCTGGAGAATCCACAATACATGCTACTTGCTAGATTGTCCGTAAAGTACATTCGGGAATTTTTTCAGAGCATTTGTATCTATCTGAAAAAGACTCTTGTAGAAACAATGCACAAAGCTTCCAAAAATTCAAGTATCAAAAAAAGAGATGTTCTGATAAAAGTCTGGAGTAAGCAGCCAGCCAAACTGAGAGCCATTGATTTTTTTTTTATCCACAAATTCTTCAATTACTTTTGCAGAGATAATGCATTTTCTTTGGAGTGTTGGGAATTAATAGTCTTCCCAATGAATTTTCAGGGAATTAATAGTCTTCCCAATGAATTTTCATTAATTTTGGTGGGATCTAAGAAATTTAGAAATCCTTTTTAGGTAATATTGCCCCTGCTTTTATAAGCCAACAAACAACAGAATCACTGTCTGTTATCCTCCCTGCCTCTCTTTAATTTGCTGTATTTATTTATTGAATTTTGTTGAGTCTGTCTCAACCCAACAAAACCCATCAGAAGTGCAACACAGGCAAGAGCAGGCATCTCCTTCCCTGGGGTGTACAAACATTTCCATGGGAAGGGCTGGGTGAGCCAAAAAAACATACAAACAACAACAAAAAAACCCAGCCCCCAACCAGGTAACAGCTCTAGCTGTACATAAAACTCTTTGATTTCTTAAGAACCATATTGAAATCAAGACTTGAATTTCTGTGGAGAGAATTTTAGATCCCAGACCCTTCTCTTCTCCTTCCTCTTGCAAAGCAATGCTAGTTTTTGTGGCCTCAAACAGTACTTGAAAAACAGCAGTTATTAAAGACACAGTTGTGATATATCCTTTAACGCCCCCTCTCCCAAAAAGGGGTGTCCTATCAAGTGGTCCAGTAGAAATCTTGAAGTTTCTTTATGATAAATTAAATCCATAAAATGAGGAATACCTTCTGTCACATTCCCAACAAGAATAATTGCCACACTCCGTGGTGCTTTTGTCCAAGTGTCTATTGCTCCTTCTAGTGGAGATTCCACACAGCTCCAGCTCCGCTTAGTTCTGCTTCTACCAGCACAAGGAGGTTTTCCTCCATTCTCTCCAGCTTGTCTCTGGTTAACAAACAGCATTGAGGGCTGGAATTCCCCAGCACAGGAGCAGCCAGTCCAAGGAAACACCAGTCATCTTTTTCCCAGGGTGACGAGTTATGCCAAAAGCAGTTTGTGTCCTGTTGGTACCGCAGGCATCTACACCTCTGTGGAAAAGAGAATGCTCTGCCTCTTGCTGTCCGGGGTAGGGATAGTCTCTAGCTGCAGGAAGTACAGAAGAACTTGAACCTGGAAAGAGAAATGACAAGGTAATACTCCAGTCCTGCAAAAACTCATTCTCATCCTGGCCATGTGAGAGCTGGTGATACAGCTCTCTCTGGGACATCTAGCAGCTGTGTATAATACAATGTGTAACAGCAAGAGAAACAGCAGAACTTGCAATGCTTCAGAGACACTCTACTTAGATTCCAGGTGGAACAATGGTGCTGGTAGTTCAAGCACTGAAAAAATTAAATCCAGAATTTGCCATTACTCAACAGAGAAATGCAAACCAGTCTGACTCAGTGACACAGGCTCCAATTCTCTGCATAGCCTTCAAAGGCAGCAGTGGCCAAAGAATTTTGTTGTGCATCAGTGAAGGAGGTTTAAGTGCTGAGGAGCACTGTGGAAACACTGCCAATTCCTTCATCCCAGGCCAGCAGCATGGTGCTGGGACACATCCCATGGTGCTGGGACACAGCTCCCCAAAAACTCTTCCCATGCACAAGCAGAGACAGGATGCACACACACAGACATCCCTTCATGAAAAGCCATACTTGTACAGATGTAAAGTGACCTGCCTGAAGGAACACTGTTCTACAGACAGGCTAAAATGTCTGTGTGAGGCAAAAATTGTTTTATGTTTGTCCAAAAAATGACCATGAAAACCCAGCAGAGTCACTGAGCCGGGCCTGCCACAGGACTGTGCTTTCCCACAAAGCATCTTCACAAGATGGAATGGCACATTGAGGATTTTACCTGGGACATGACTTCTAGTGACCAGCTGTCAGTCATTGTGATGGGCTGGGTTGGGTTAGCAGGGATTTTACTGTCCTTCTCTGAAGGTCTGAGCAGTGTTGGTCCAAAGACAGTGGCAAGATTATGCAGGGACATCTTGTTCACACTTTCCCTCTCAGCAACCCTGGGAGAAGAAACAACACACAAGGCAGACCTTCATAAATATCTGAGTTTTACAAATGAGAAACTGTGGCACAAAGTTTAAAAAGTTTCCCCAAGGGCAGAAAAGTCTGCAGCAGAAACACAAGCAAAGCCCAGATTTCCTGGATTTTAATCCAGATTCTCAATCACAAGATGATCTTCCATGTCTCCAGGGACAGTCTCTGGTATGTACAACATACTTATGCAAATCAACACATTGGGCAAGCATTAAGCCAGCTTATTGCATTAATGTCAAATGCATGGCAATACTTTTTCATAGTTACAACCATATTACAAAGACATAGACAAAATCAAAAAGACTTGACTACAAAAGGAGCTGAAATTGCAGTTAGGCAAAGTGATGGAATTTAAAAAAATAGATCAAACTGGATTTCAGACACGTTCTGAGACAGGGTTCCCTAGACCTTAAATAAGGCCAAAGATTCATGGTTTATACAAAAACCTTTCCTGGTTTCTGTATCCAGATGCAGGTGCAGTCTCGGTGACACTGCAGCAGGAATTTGCATTTGCGGTAGACAAGCCCTGACTCTTTTGTTACCCCTTTCCTCCAGTTCTAATCCTTTTTCAGTATGAGTGGAAAGGGAATTCAGGATTTACTGCCTCACTAAGTGAGTATGAGACAATAGTTATCTGATAAGCATTCACAGCAGATCAGCAAATATTCCTTAATTTCTGTGATTCAGCAGGTATTTAAAGAAAAGGCTCCACTTTTCCAAATAGCCAACGCTTTACAAAATAAATACATTTCTCAAGGAATCACATATTACCTTTTTAAATGGTCCAGAAGGAAAAGGAATGTCACAAGGTTGGGTTCTGGAAGCGATAGCAACAGATTCAACATACAACTCTCCTTTGCAACAGGATCTGAAAGTGCTACAAGACAAAAAACAAGACATCAGCACAGGCAGTGAGTCAGAATCTGAGTGACTGAGCCATGTCCCAGAACAGCCAATATGGATGGCCCCAAAAGGACTGACCACATCATCATAGGCTGGAAGGTCAGAGCTGAACATCAATACCCCACAGCATCTCACTTCTTTATTGCACAAATGCATTAAGAATCCTTTCCTCTCAAGCAGCTCAAGTGCTTTGAGGCTTTCAATCATTAATGTTTTTCTCTGCATCAAGATAAGATGAAGTCCATATCCCCCTCCCCTCCAAAGAGGCTTCCCTGAAGTATGCCTGGGTAGTGAATGTGCACAGCCCCAGCAGGCTGGCATGAACCAAAACCTGCAGCCTGCAGCCATGCTGCACCACGTGGGAAGGCAATGCCATTCTGAGCTCCACTCCACTCCCCTCACAGCTTGTTCCAGGCTTTTATCCAACACTACAAATATGGGGTTTATGAGTTTTATGGGTTTTATGATGCTTTAAGAGCAGCCTCCATTAGCAAGGATTCCTTGTGCTGACCTACCGATGCCCTCAGCAAAGTTGGGGTACAGTTCATCTGTGAAGAGGGGTTCTGGCAGCTCCCGGAAGTACAGCTTGAGGGTGCCTGCAATGGCATTAACATCCATCTCACTCATCATCACTGACACATCCTTGTTATCTGAAAGAGAGGAGAGTAGAGGAAGGGTAAAGGAACTGCTGGCCTTGCATTCCTTCTTTCCCTTGCTTTGGGTCTGTTTATCTTTTGTCTCTGCCCAAGTAGCTGGGAGTTTTCCTGTTTACATTTCTCTGGATCAAATGAGCAACCTTCCAGCTGAGAAGCGCTGCACAAATGACTGCAAACATTTCATTGCTTTACATCAAGCCAGGGAACCTCACCCTCCCAGGACTAGCTGTGCTGTGCCAGTGACACCAGCCTGATCTGAACAAGCCCCACTTGACTGTATTTATATACATTTTAACTTTTATTACTGACAGCAGTGGTTACTCCAATTCCCTGCCTCTAACAGCTTAGAATAAGAGATTTTGAGATTCTCCAATACCCCACTGAGTGTAGCTAAGGCAATTCAGGCTTATATTTCAGTTTTGTTACTATTAAGAACAACAAAACCACCCCCTCTCCCAAAGCTAACACCAACCAGCACTGGTTTTATAAAGCAGTGTAAGCCAGCATTTAATAGAAATGAAAAAAGTTGTTTTCCAAACTGTGAAAGACCCTTACTTGCACTAGCACCATTCATCAGTGGTTTCTGATCACTTAGGGTGATTGAAAAGAAAACACAAGAAAGAAATTTCACTAAAAAATCAAGGAAAAGTACAGGGAGGGTAAATTTGGATGTCTGGCACAGGTCTTGTGACTTTTAGAGTATGGCTTGAACAGTTCTTGGTCCATCACGTGGAAGCTGAAAGTAGGGCAAAATTTCACTTTTTATACCTCAGCAATTTGGAAGCATTTCACCTGCCTGATCTCAGGTGCCTTTTGGGACAAACAGGCCACTCTTTTAAATGTAGCACCAGTAAGGAGCCTTTTTCTGCTCAAGATCAAAGAGAGCTTTGCAGAGGTTGCTCAAAGTGACCTAATTTTCTAAGTGCACATCAGTCCAGATGGAGTTAGGGAGAGAAGCCCTGACCCAACCCCACTTTCATAAATATCCCTCCTAGTTCTAAGGATCATTGGTTTTCACAAAACATTCTTTATTTTAAGGACTTCTATTAATTTGGACACCTCACAACAGTGAAGAAATTATGACTTCTGATTGCTGATGTTTCCCCCCAGAGAGGTGTCTGCCATTCACAAAGATTTGGCAAGACAGGTAAAGCCATCATTTCATGTCTGCTGGGAAGAACAAGAAAAAGCATGGCTTGGTACCAGGATCCATCCTGTTGTATGTCCTGGGTTACATCAATAAATAAAATATGCAGCCAGGGTTAAAATTATTTTTCTTGAGTGAGAATCTCTAGTTCTTAATGCTTCTTGGGCAACATAAGATCAAAAATAGCACAGCCACCTGACAGGGAGCTCAAGCAGGTTCCCCCAGAGCAAGGGGGAAAATCAGACACAAATACTTACTGACATCAAAGGCAGCTTTCAAAGCCTGGATGTCGGTCGCAACCCCGGAGACGCGGTAGATCCCCACCTCCTCCATCCCGCGCCGCTCGATCTCCTCCACGCACTGCCGCACGATGTACGGCACCTTCGACCTCTCTCTCCTGCACACAGCCACACACAACAGCTCAGCCAGCCGGCCAGGATGGCTACAAGCACCCCAATGCTTCCCTGTGCAAACCTCTTCTGGAAAATGGGGTGCTGAAGTCTGAGCAGGCAGTCAGGATGAGCTGAAAAACTCCTTTTAAAACTGGAGAGGGTTTTCTAACTGTCTCACACTGGCTCTGGCTGTTCTGCAGCTTCCCTGAGCACTTGAGCTCTTGGCCAGGTCCCAGTGCCCCTAGAGCCTGTGACTCTGCCCAGGTAGTCAGAGGATTCCCAAACAGCCCTTGGATACATAGCAACTGTGTTGCTTTCAAACTCAGGCAATTCCATGGGGAGGAAATACCACACTTCCCAAACCATACAACAGAACAAACAGGTTTCTGCTGGCAAATGATTCATGACAAAAGATCAGGGGTTAAAATAATACAATGGGATCCAAAGACCTTGAACATTTTTGATTATGGAAAGGAAACACCACTGTTCAGTGGCTCTGGAAATTTGTGACCATGTCAGCTAACTACAGAGAAGGCAAGGGCAAGGGGGATTTCCGGAATTCAGAAGAGTGATAGGCTGTCAGTAAACAGCCTGTGTGCACACTGGTTTTTATCTCTGCAAAAAATGCAGCTCAGAGATTGTAAAGCATCTCCTGTCTGCAGCCACATCTACACTCCTACACTAGTGGAGCAGGCTGGACTGGCAAACCCCTCAGGGGGAACAGGCAGGTGCACCCCACTGGCCAGCTGTCTTCCTAAACACCACGGGAACAGATGTGACCCATGAGCTCACTTGGTGACAATCGCAATCTTGACCCCAAACACGCCCGTCTGCTTGCGGGAGGGCATCCTTTTGAGGCTGAACTCCCGACTGGTGAACTTCACTGACAGCTTCACTTCCACCTGAACCAAAGATAACAGCTGTTACTTTGAAGCATTCTCTTTTCTTTTCTGGGCTTTTTTTTTTCCATGCTGCAATGAAGAGCAAAGAAATAAAGCCCTCAGGAGGTACAGAGGCAGAGCTAATTTCTGTTTGCCACACTTACCCCATTCATTGAGATCACTGTGCGCTGCCAATCTTTGTCCTGCAGTGCCTGTGGGTCCAGCTGGAAAACAGAAGTTACCCATGAGCTAGCAACAGACTTCAGAGAAACCAGCTAGCCTGGAAGGCTTCTGCAAGTGAGCAGAGCACTACCACTTTTACCTCGTTGTTTCTTTTCCATAGGAAAACCCATACTCCAAAGTCTTCCTGGTTTTGGATATTGTGACATTCTCCAAACAGGGCTGATGAGGAGTTGATGAGGGTTCATACACAAAAACCCAGCAACATGACAGCAGTGTCTGCTCAACAGTCAAGTTGAGCAGTGTGTAAAGTAAGTTGTGCTCAGGAAGCACAACCAGTGTTTAAATCTGAGAAATCATGGAAAGCTGTCCTTCAACCAGCCTATTCCTTTTCATTTCTATTTGAGCATAGAGGCAGGAAGAACACCAGGGCCTGCTATTGCAAGCACTCATCAAACAGAAACAAGTTCCTATCTCTCATTTTTAGCTTTGCTTGATCTCAAGTGGACAGTTATAAGGCTAGGGAGCAGCTGACTCAAGTGCTAGAACGTCACCCAGCAATTCTCCTACTGCCTTGGGAGAGCCCAAACACATCCAAAAGCCTGAGAAGTGGCACTCAGCTTCAGGGAGACTGGCAAGGGGGGGCTTGATCAGCCATTGGAACCAGCCAAAGCAAGAATTTGGTGCCTCCTGAGACAGCTTTGTAACACTTGGCTCTTGAACACAGAGACACAGTAAGACCAGGAAGAGACAACTGCAGCACACTCTGTTTTGAGTTTACTGCTGTCAGCAAACAGCTTTGCAGCACAGCTCCCCCCTCTCACAGAGCCCCGTGCAGGGTCACAGAGCTCTGTCAGGAGAGGGAAATCCTGGAACAATGGCAGCTGCAGGAAATTCTGGGATAGCTTAGACACAGTCACGGTCGCACGCAGATCATCAACAAAGCAGCCCAGTGCTGCTGACAGCTACAGAGACAAGCCCCCCTATGCCCTTCCCCACTCCCCAAAGAAAGGCAAGCAGCAGAGAGTGAAGTTCCTCCCTGCTTCCTCCCACTGCAGAGACCCCAAGCAGCAGCAGAACGAGCGAGGCCAACCTTATCCCTGTGCGCTCTGTTACGGACGTGAGCCCACAGCGGGATGCTGCCAGCACACACATGCTTCCCTGCCGAACTGGACAGGCTCCTGTAGCTGCAACGCCGGCAGAAATTCCTGAAGAGCCCTTGCAAGGAATTGTCACTAACCAGCAGCTCCCACATTTTGGGACTGTGCAAAGTTCCAGGAGCCAATGGGCAGCAGTGCTTGGCTTCGGCGCCTCAGCGACCCCAAACAAGACTGCTCGCCAAGGGGGTTTGCTTTTAACTCCGGCAGAACAGATCCGCCCCCGCCTGTGGGGCTGGCCAAGGGCCCTACGAGCTGGCCAGATTCTAGGCTGCTCTACCCTCGACTTCCGTGCTGGAAGTTTGATTTCTTTCAACAACTGAATTCTTTCCCAGAATCAAGAGGAAACCATTTCTGAAGTGTCTGGTTTCCTATGAGGAGCAACCATGGGAAGTATTCCTGAAAGCTTGATCTCCAGCTCTGAAGAGTCATCTGGTTAGGCTGCCAAAATGGCTCTGCTGATGGACACAGTCACGGCCAATCCTCTTGCTGGGAACCAGTTTTCCATATGCTTTTAGAATGGAGTCACTGAGTGTATTATTTATAGCAAGGAACTATATTATTTATAGCTTAAGACTAAAGAGGAAAGAGGGTTTGAATATTTGCCAAAAACTTTAAAGGAAGAGTCCAGCAGAATCCAGTTATCGTTTATTTAAGCTAACAGGTATTATTGGGTATGTGTCAGTAATGACCAGGGAATTCCCGCCACTGCACAAAACAAAAGCAAGTAAATGGCTGTTAAAGAATACAAGTCAAACATCATCCTGCTTTGCCTCAAGAGTGACTTTCATAATGCTGCAAAGGACAAACAGAAGCAGAGTGCTGGAGCTGAGAACTCAAAGACTTTTCCTTGCTGGAGCTGAGAGCTCACAGAGACTTTTCCTTGTTGGATAACAGCTGTGGCTGAGCCAGGACTGTGAATAAACCTCCATGTACCTGCTGCTGCCTCCTGCTCCCTTGTTTCTGACCTCTCCTGCTGAGCTGGCAGGACCCCTGCACTCCCTCCTACTGCTTGACCCCTGCTGGAGAATGCCTTCTATGGAATGGGCATAGCAAGGGAGAACAGGCACCAGAGCTGGCTGACCCAGCCAACCCTGCATAAATCGCTGGCAATAACAACAGCAATTAAGGGGGAAAAAACCCAAACTCCTCCGAGGTGCTTTATAAACAACAAAGCAAAATGATGGAAGCTATTAAAAGAGCAAAGCTTGAATAAACTCTGAGCAACTCTGAGTGAGACAGGAAGATCAGGTCTAGCAGTCTGATAAGTCACAGCAGGACGTAACAGAGTCAACAGGAAACCCAAGAACTGTCTCTGGGACTTCAATCAAGCTTCAGTCATGGTCCCAGTTGGTGACTGATCTTCTGAGGCCAGCAAGAGCAACAGAGGGAAAGGGCAGCCTCAGCAGGCAGGGAGAGAGCACACTGAGGACAGTGAGCTAGCAAGAGTGATGCTCCAGCACAGAGGACAAATGGGGCCATGCTGTCTTCTGGCCTGATTTGGAGATCAGTGACCTGAAAGAAGAAACACTGAGTAGAAGAATGCAATCCATGGCCAGCATGGCAAAGGGAGGCAGCTCTGAGCAAGCTGAGCCAGCTCAAGCAGGGGAGGCACTGTGTAACTGCTGCCTCTGCATTTCACAGTGGAATTTTCTGCTCCTCTACACAGTTGCTCCAAACAGTTGCTTAGTTTGAGTGACCTGCCCCACCTCCATTGAGCAGAGCCACTGTGTTGTTTCTATGCTCTGTGCAAATAGCATAGACCTGCTAAACCCTCACAGACTGTATTGCATGGGCTTGTTTGCACAGTCCCCACCAAAAGCTCATGCTGAACAGGAAAATAAAAACCAACCACTCTGTTTGCTGTTCCCTCCAGACCCCCTGTGGCCTTTGGCATTTGCAGTGGCAAGTTACAGACCCAAATGCACTAATGAAACAAGCCAATACCTCTCTGTATCCCGCCCAAAACACAACAGAACAAAGCAGCCCAGCACCACAGGGGTTTCTGAGTGCAGCTCTCTGGCCCTTGCAGCAGCTCAGCACTGAATTCAGACAGGCTGAGAGTGCACAGCAGCATGGTGAGAACCTGGAAAAAGGCAAACTGGGGATGCTGCTCTGGCAAATGCAAGCCAGGCACTAGGAAGGGTGTCTATGCTCTGCCCTAGGAAACCACCACAGAGAGCCTGATCATGATTTCTTCTTCCCCAGAGAGAAAAGAAAACATGGAGAAGGAGGGAAAAACAAAGAAGCCTCAGTGGAAATAACAGAGCATGGAGTGTGGAACATTAAGGTTAGTGTGTTTTATATATTCATTCACATTACTCCTTCCCTTTATTAAATTTTCCAGGCAACTTTACACTCCATCAATTTTGAATTGTAACTGATGTGACATACATGTTGTCAGAGTCTCACTGCTGCTGGGAACTCCCAGCCCTGCCATAAACCCATTCTTCTCACAGCTCCCCACTGACAGGTTAATCTTTCCTACCATCATCTTTTAGCCATGACCCATTGCCTTCTTCATTTCCCCCCTATTTTCATTGCTGGGACAACGTTCTGCTTCAGCAGACTGTTTAAGCAAGCTTCAGTGAGTAAAAGGTTTCCAAGTCAACACTGGGAGGTACAGCATGGGACAATCTGCTTTACATGGAAAACAACTTAATGCCTGAAATAGCCATGGGCACTGCTATGAGACATCCCAGATAATTAAGATAAGAGTGATTGTTTTGCAAGGCAACAGAGGAATGGTGCTGCTCCTGAGAATGAGTGATCTAAGGTCACATCCTCCCTGATTTTCCAGCACTGCTGTGAGGGAGAAGGAAATATTTAGCTTGAGCTGATCATGCAGAAAAAGAAAGCAGCAAAGGAAATGGCATTCCTAGGAGGCACCAGTGGGAGGAGCTGGATTAGGGTTCCCAAGACTCAGGCTGGTCCTGCTGACAAATGTGCCCATTAGGGACAGTCTCAACGCCAAACAAAAGGCTGCTACACTCCAAACACGGGCATGTGTCTGCCATGTGAAGTGTAAAATTCAGGGAGCCAAAGGGCCAGCCCAAAGTGCCAAAGATGGACTGGAAGGTAACAACAGAAAGAAGAGCCCTGGGTGCTCCCAATGAGCGGGGCTCATCCCCACAGCTGAACTAAGCCTCACATTTCCTCCCACCATGTGATGTCCATTCCATCCTCTTCCCAGCTCCCCCAGCACTTTCAGTTTCATGGTGTCCCCAGGAACAGCATTTCTTATGACGAGGTGCACCAGGAGCCCCCAGCCATGTGTGCCAGCCAGTTCAACACTGCACATCCAGCACTGCTGTGCCCAGTCTGCTGAGAACTTCACTTCTACATTTACAGGAGGTTCTCCCACATAAACCTCATGGGTTTATGTTTCAGAGATAAAAAACTTGCAGACTGGCAGGAAAGAAACAGCTCTTGTATCTATCTATAACGACAGGCAAAACATTCCATAGGAAAAGAAAATATGAGCAATGGGAGCTGTTAAAATCGCTGCCCATTCCTGGAAACTTGTGACTACATGGACCAATTTCCAGCCTTCCTTCCTTCACTGCCGTAATGTAACGGAGAGATTTAATAAACATTTGCACAGCCAAAACAGTCTCCTTGATTGTCTTCATCACTGAGGCTCAGTATTTGGTGAGTCACAATTCCCAGTAGTGGGAAGTTGCATATTTACAATAATACATAGCTGAACAATGCACTGCAATTCAGCCAACAGAGAAACTTCTCTGCTTTTATCAAGAGGAGGATGCAGGCACAACTCCACGTGTTCCCAGGGTTATTAACTAAAGGGAATTTATGAAACAAAAATCCTCATCCAACCTCACAGACCTTGCCTGTAGTCAGATTTGGGCTGAATAATGACAGTGCAGCAACAAATCAGAAAACCTGGGATAAACTACAAACTCTAAGGTAAACAAAAATTTAAATAAAAGCAAATGGGAGAACACAGCCAAGCTTCAACCACAGGCTGCAATCAGATTTTCTTGTTGCTTTATTATGGTTTCTTAATAGAGAAATGGTGTTTACTTCAAAAATAGAAAAAAAGCAACAAAATCAAAACCTTTAATAATTTTTGTCAATCCAAAATGTTACCAGACTGTCATATGGCTTCTCTTTGATTCAGTAGTGTTTGAAATTCATGATGGGACAGGAATCACTGAAAATTAAGAGGTTATTCTGGCAATTCGCCAAGTTTTTTTATAAATTGCAAAGCAGATTTACAGGAAGCATGTGCCTTTTATGATACAAGAGACTGCAACATTTGTACATTAATTAAAAACTTTTTAATTGATTTTTTTTAACCTTCCACTATTTAGATTTCTCTAAAAAAAATCAAGATGCAATTAATATTTAACTGCCATCAAAAAGTATTTTTATTTACTAAAGTATAAAATATATTTACGGAATATACAATTGCTGAGCATAAAAATGCCCATGGCAGTGAGAAGGTAAAAAAAATTGCCAAAATTTAAAAGATTTTATTTGTTTTTTTTTAATCTTTCTATATAAAATATTTGTAGAATTTAGTGGGTCAGTGATTTCAGGGTTCTCTGTTATGAGCACACCAATCTCCAGGGCATTTCAGGGCTGAAAACTTGCTCTTTTGTAGTTGCTCAGCTCTGTGAAAAATAGCCTTTGTTGGCTGAAGGGACACAGGGATTCTGCTCAGCTGAGACACACAGGAGACTCCCTGTGCTGGCATTTATTGATCTGCACTCAAGCTCCCTTCCAAATCCCACCATGCATTGGAGACAAAAGCTCTCCCTGAAAACAGGAGAGAGGGAAGGAAGAGCCCGATCAAAGTCATTAAAGCAATGAACCCTGGCAGCAGAGCAAAGGTGGGATGTGATCCCACAGGCCACTCTCCCCTCGAGCTGCTTCTGCAATCCCACAAAAGGCCTTGGCCTGCAGGAGCATCCCTCCAGTGCCAGGAAAAGCTGTCATCCACAGGGAGATGGACAGCCAGACAGACAGGGCAACTGTGAGATCTTTAAACAGAAAGGAAAAGGTATCTGGGCAGGGACTCTGCTCTCTTTACTCCAACACAAAGAATGTGTCCTCAGACCAGGCATTTAAACACCCTCCTAAAGTTGTGGACAGACAATAAACTGGAACAAAACAGGGAACATATGTTCCCCATGTTTTCCTCCACACATGGCCTGATTTCTCTTACATCCAGCTTTCGTGCTCTATCACACAACAGCTCCCCAAGAGCAGCAGCCCTTTGCAATCATCACCCCCCCATTGTATTACACATCTGCCACACAAAGTGTCCCAGGCCAATTCTCAGCAGTGGAAATGTTGCTTGGATGCTGTCTGCTGCCATGGACACCACATTCTGGGCATGGCAGTCATTAGGACAGTCAGGCTGTCCCAGGGCCTGGCCCACACATCCATCAACTTCCAGGCACACAGATGGCAGCGTTTTTGCACATGATTCACAGAGTAGAGGGAATATTCTTGTGTCCTCCTGTCACAAACGAAGCAGCCTCACCAGTGCCCAGGGGCAGTGCAGTTCCTATACACTGCTGTGGAAATTTTGAAGTTCATGGGCAAATGAGAGATCAAAACAAGCAGCTATTCCATAACGGTGCTGGAGCAGGCAAAGGGCACAAAGCAAGAGGGACAAAGCTGCTGATTTCCTGCCTGTGAATCACACTGTGTACCTCACTATCTGAGGGAAAAATCTTCAATGCTGAGACAACCAGAAGGCAGAAACAAACGTCTGTGGTGAACATCAAAAGTCCTGTGATGTTTTGCATTAAGGGTATCAGGAGTGAGTTGAGCACAGTCTTACCTGGATCTGTCCTTTCCCCATTATGCGATCTGTGCTCTCTCCATCCTCTTTGGTGAGCTTGGTTTTGTTGTAGCACTTTTCATAGCACAGAATCCGCAGTGTCTGGGAGCCCTCCAGCTCAATCTCAAACTCCTGCAGGGCACCAGGAAAGGAAAGAGCAATGGCTGCATCACAACAGGAGACCAGTCTCAGAATAATCAATACAGTCTCCTTAACACTCATCAGAAGAACACTTAGGGACTGGTCAAAACCTCCCTGCTGGAATTTAGAAATAAGCTGAAATTATATTTTGTATCTATAAAGTGGTCATATTGGAGACTGAGATGGTTTCCTCCTTAGTCAGGTTTCACAGGTCTCAGTAAAGCATTATTCAAGGACACAGATTTGTTCACCTCCCTTGCAAGAAATTTTGCTCACTAGCAGGTCTGAGTTGGCTGTAAACAGGCAAAATGTCTATAGTTAATTCTTCCCCCCTCAACAAATAAACAAAACCATCTCCATCAACGTATTTTCACTTGTGTCTTAAAAAAAGTTATCAAGCATGCATCTGTTTAAAAGATGAAACAATGGACAAGACTCATATGTATCACATTGTTTGTTTAACTACTGCTAATCCAGGAGAAAATCTTCTGCAAGCCCTGATAGCCAAATGAACCTGGCAGAAAAGTGTTTTCTGAGAAGCAACATATGCAGCACAAGTGCTGAGCATGCAGCAACCTCTTCCATTGGCAGCTCTGGTCTTCTGCCCATCATGTATTGATGTTTGGCACATGGAAAACAAGTCACATCAAGAAAAAACAAACCTACCTCGTTCCAGTTGGGCTCTGTGGTGTCTCTGTAAACTCTAGTTTTGGCCTTGTTCACAAAATACCCAAAAGAGTCCACCTCTAACGTGCAGTACAAATCTGAGGAGGGAAGATATGGACAAAAAATTAAAAAAATATCTAGAATCTCCTAACTTGCATTGATCACTTGCATACGGTGCCTTCATTTCCATCACCTCTATATGAGTACAAGTAATACCATCCCATACAAGTCTCACCACTTTGATCAGCCCAGCTGTCCTTAAGAAGCTCTGTCACCTTTTCTGAACCTTGTGTCAAGTCATTCCCCTGAATGTTAACCACTTTTTTCCCCAAAAAAATCCTGGATGTCAGAGAACACCGTCCATTCTTTCATTGTAAAACAAAATACAGCTGAAAGAATTCAGGATAAGGGCTGACTTGTTTCTAGATCAGCTGGGCAATCAGCAAACATCACTTAAAACCTCAAACAGACTAGGCCTAACAATAAAGTGCTTGATCCTTGATGGTGATCCTTTTGGGAGTTAAGAGTAGAACTTCCAGTTCCCCAAAACACCTCTCCTCCTCACCATCCTCACAGATGCTGCAATCCATGCCCAGCTGTCCCAGCACAGGGCTTATCTAACTCCTATCTGTACCTCTTGCGTGTCACAGAGCTGCAACTCACTTGAGCTTTGCTTGAATCCCGTGGCAGAGTGGACAATGACGTTCAGGAATCCATAGAGACCTGGGGATTCATCATCTGTACAAAAGACCCAAGGGACTTTGTTACATTCACAGTGGAGCCAGGAATGAGAGTGATAACACTGATGCTACACAGGTTTATGAGCAAGGGGTGAATTGTCCCCAGGGATGGCAGGAACACGTAACAATCACTTCAGCAAGACAGGAGACTGTTCTACAGCTGGCACCCGTAATACCTTCTGGCACTGGGGGGCTTTTACAGTGACAGTTCTAGGATCAGCAAGACAGCATGGAAAAAACTCAAAGGAGAAAAAGTAAATTATAGAAGCCAAGTCTACTAGCAGATCAAGCAGTAATTTAGGATGGTCCCTGACACAATTTTGGCCAACTAGTGCTGTTCCAAAGGATTCCCAGACATAGCTCAAAGCTGTCCCAGGCTAGAACTCCACCAGGCACTCCAACACCTTGCACTAGAGCTGCATGCAAGGGCCTTTTAACAGCTGAATAAAGTATGGATAAAGTGGAGGATGCCTGCAACCTGCAGCAAAAGGGAACAGTAAGAGCAGTTCTAGGGGAAAGCACAAAATCAGGCAGGGGGGAGGAGTTTCACTGCAGCTGCACCATGTGAAAGCAAAACCCAAAGGTCTTACCTTCCTTATTGATAGTGAGAGGGATGTTGTGGACTGTCTGAAGCTTCACACAGGAGTTTGTCAGCATCTGGAGCTCCACCGATGTGAGTGAGAAGCTTTTAAAGCCTGCCATGGAGAATGAAAGAGAGAGGAGTAAAAATTCCAAGGAGAGGCTTTGTGCAGGAGCCCTGATCCTGGGCACACAGGGGACAGTGCTCCCTGGGCACTGCTCAGGGCAGTGCTGCTGCAGCCCAGCTCTGCTGGGGCCAGAGTTAGTTACTCTTCCGAGTCTCAGGATGGTTCACAGGAATTAGAGGGGCTCTTAGTTCCTTGCAAAGCCAAAACTACCAGGCCATAAAAGAACCTACGTTTCTTTTGAATGGAGCCAGGGAAAAGGGTGAGGCTCTTTCCTCTCAATGGAATTGCACTCAGCTCTGATCTCTAGGGTAAATGAAACAATCTCTATACACATTTACTTACTAACATGACTTACTACATATATTACTTACTACATACTAACTTACTACACATTCCTCACACGTTGCTGCAGCAGAAGTTCCCCAAACAGCCTCAGACAGGAGACACCCACATTGCAGTGTGGATTTCAATGCAGATCTCTGTTTTGGCAGGGAAGCCTGTCCCACACCTCATCCTCTGCAGCCCTGCTCTCTTAAGATCACAATATTTGTACCAATGACAGCTGAGGGATACTCACATTTCTTCTGCTGCTCCCGGATATTCTCCCTCCACTCTGCCCTTTCATAGTCCGATGAAATGAGGAATGTGTAACTCTACCCAGGAGCACAAGAGAAAATGGGGTACGCATTAGTCTGATGCACCACTGAGGCAGGGCCTGCCTGCTCCCACCCTCCCCCAGTGCACACTGCTGGACAGACTGCTCTGCTGGCACTCCTGCCACTCATCCTGCATCACAGCTCTGTAAAGCCAGGCTGGGCTCTGGCAACGTGCCCATGGTACCAACATGGACAGTCAGAGCTCACAGAGCCCTCCCTGCCAAGGGCAGCTGTGGCCCTGCAGCAGCTCCCATGGCAGCTTGTGCTATTCCTCACAACAGGAACTCAGCAGCACCAAGAATGCCAAAAGCCTCCAGCACAGGCCTAGACACAGATGAAGCAGTGGCAGTCAGGAAGCAGTGCCCAGCTCATGGATTTTCACAGTCTGTGAGACTCCTCTGCCATGTGCATGGAAAGGCCACAGTGAGAGGTTCCAGCAGTGCCAGAGCAGGGAACACCCCTGGCAGGGGCAGCTGCAGCCCTGAGGGCACTGTCCTGAGTGTGCCTTGAAGCCACAGGCCAGTCTAGAAGGAAGTTGCTGCAGAGCTGGATCTTGGGTGAGACAGAGGATTCATTTTATGGTTATTCCATGTCAGTCTTGTATGCAAATCAGTCACAGCCTGATAGGATGCCACCATAACCTTTGGCACAGCAAGGGTGAGGTGTCTGCTGCTTGGAAAGTGCTTTGAGGACACACAGCAGAGGCCCCAAAGCCCTCCCTGTGCAGGAGCATGTGCAGTCACACCAGCCCCCAGCTGTGGCCCTGAGGGTGACAGGGCTGCTCTCACCTTGCCGTTTCGATTGTGCACCCGGAAGGCCATGTTGGGAGACATCAGCAGTAGGAGGGATTCCTGCTCCGACAGCTTCTTTTTCAACCTCTCAATCACCTTGCTGCCCTTATTGGCCCTCTGAAGGGTGTGGGAAAGAAGGAGCAGAGGATACATGTTATTCTCCAAATCTGGCCCCATTTACACTAACTGCTATTTTAAAATCCACAGTCTCTACCCTGTGAGTAGGTAAATGGCCCCAGAACAGAAGAAATGCTGTCACAGGACTCCCAGATGCTCAGAAAGGTGCAATTTGCAGATTCTCTACACTTGGACCGGGCTCTGTTCCCCAATTCCAGCTGTCCCAGCTGAAGTGCAGAGGTGTGTGGCCACTGTCCCAGATGTACCCTGTATTTTCTGTTCCAGAGGGTGCAATAGCATCATATCACTGGGCAGCCACAACACTGCCAAGTCCTCCAAGAGTCCTTCACTAAGGAGATTCCAAGGAACTTCTATAGAAGCTGCCCAGAACTTTCTCACCACAACCCACTGATCCATTCTCATCAGAGGTCTGCTAAAAATACGTTTTCTCCTGGATAAAATCCAGTCCCAAACCCAGCCATGTGTATTGTTTAGCACTGATGCACCAAAGCACACATCTTAGACACCTGCAGCTGGTGAGTAAAAGGCTTCCACAAAGCGTTCTTCCCAACACCTTACTTTTTCCAGGAAGCCCTCTTTGAAAGGCAGCCAGAGCTGAGGCAGAATCAGTTCTTTGGAAATGTGGGGAATAACCTTCCAACAGCATGCTCAATGTTATTCATATCCTGCTCTACACACCTCCACTGTTCAAACTCTGATTTCTCTTGTAAGGTCCAGAAAGGTTTGGGATCTAACAGCTCTCAGAAAATGTATCTTGCAAGCAACGAGACACCATGTCCATGTCCAGTCACTGTAACTGCTGTTTTCTATATATTTGCTGCTGCTTTGCCATCAGTGAAGTAGGAAAAAGCTTCAAAGGCATAACTAAGCCTGCTAAAATTCAAGAATATATGGCTCCTGACCAAAATCACTGGCAGGATTATAATTTAACAGCCAGAAATTGGCAAATAACACTCCCAGTCCTTCTCATGTCTGCAGCACAAGATCCCTGCCCTCCACATGGATGCTCACAGGTGGTTTTGCTGAGTAGAGGAGCTGCTGGGAACAACCACAGAGTGTCTTTGCTCCTCACAGGGCAGCATCACCCAGGCTGTGCACTGACAATCACAGGGCCCTGCTGAAGAGCCTGCTGCAGCCTGGCTCCCCACACTGCAGCCCTAGGTAGCTGCCCTTCATCTGAGCACAGACCCTGTGTCTCCATTGGCATGGAGTGCTCAACTCCTTTACCTTTTCCCGCTGGATGTCATTCTTGATCTGGGATATCTTGATCTTCATGGCATCCAGTTCCTCATCAGGTACCAGTGGGATATTGGGCACTGCCTCAGATTCATCCACCATTTGGAAACTGAGGTCAGTGAGTGGGATGTACCACTTGCAGTCATATTGTTGGCTTTTTCTGAAAGGCAGTAGGTCCAAATCTTTTACTATTACAGGTGTTTGGCAACCCAGTCCTTCCCACAAGTTCTTCCCTGCTGTAGTGCAGAAGATGCAGATACTGGCCCAATTTTACTGTGATTCCCATATGGAAAACAGGCAACAGGCTGCTTTTCAGCAAGACAGCATAGCAGGGCCAGTAGCTGGTACATCACATAAAAAGGCAACTCATTTTGTTATCTAGTTCTTCTCATCCTAAGAAACCACATCCTTCTCCTGCAGACAATTTTGGTCCTGTGTGCTCTCTCTTTGAAGCCTCTGGAGTGGCAAAGCTCTAAAGCTGTCCCACACCTGTGACCCGGTGACCCCCTGGGATCTGAACCTGGGTTTCTCCTGCCCAAGCTGGGGCAGCTGAGCCAATGGATATAAACCTCTGTGTAATCCAACCAGGAGAGAGAAGCTACAGCTCATAGCTGCCGTTCTCCAGAGATTTCATCAGGATAAGCAGCTCACTTTTTTAACGTTTCATGTCATTTATGACATCCACTCTTGGGAATGTCCCACTACCTTCATTCCTCACAAGCATGGGCTTTGAAAAGGGCAGGCATAACATTTTGCTTGAGGAGGGTGAGAAGATAAGAGATGTCTCCCCAAGAAGAATGTTTACCAAATGAAGAGGAGCCCTATTTGAGGCAAGTACATTGGTAATGGCTCCTCCCCCCTCGTTTGTGGAAAGTGTCAGCAAAACTGCTTTTAGCTGCACTTTGGGGATGACACATAGTCTGTTTACTGCACCTTTGCCATTGTTCTGTGAAACTGTTAACAGGCTGTAGCTGCAAAGCCAAAATTAACAACCTTAGTCATAAAAAAAAAAGTGAAGAATGTCACCTATTAAAAGAAAAGGGAAGTAGAAAAATAAATTACATTTGTCCAGAATACCAGCAGCTACAACACATCCTACTCCCCTAGGCTGGCTCAGGGCAGAGATGGGAGGAATTACATTTCCTGAGGGGTCAGGACTTAGACAGCATCTCATACAGTAAACATTCCTATCCTGCTGATCATTTCTTGTCCAACTACTTCTTGTGGCTTATGGTTACCCAGGTCTGGGGTATCCATATGCAACTGGAACTGGCTAAACCCAGGATTCTGTTTGCAGCTGAGGGGCAAAGCACAAAGTCCCAAAAGGAAATTCTCACCCTCCAATCTGCTTCTTGAGCTTGGCACACAGGAAGAGGTCAGTAAAAAGAAAGACATGACGTAGCTTGCGAGCCCCTTCCACCAGCTCCACCATGAAACTGTCCTTCAGCAGCTGCCGGTGCTGGGGAAAAACAGGAGAAAAGTTTCAGTGCAATACAAGCTCCAAATCTGGCACTGGGGCAACACAGTCCTTAGACATGACTCCTACCAGGGCAAATTCTGTACATTTGTCTAATTCAGAAAAATTAAAAATCCTACTAAACACTCCTTGCTGTCAACTCTTGTCCCTGCTGCAGCCCTCTCTCCCAGAGGTAGAAAGAGCCATGCATCTTCTCCCCTAGCTGGTGCTGGGTCAGATTTCGGGCTTCTCTCCATCACCTGTTCCTGAGCATTTTGGTGTGAATCACTGCCCAGCTCCTTCGTACCAGAGTCCTGAGTCCCTGCCAGCGGATCATCCCCTCCCGAGCCAGCAGAGAGCAGCACACACCGCTTCTCCCGGAGCTGCTTCCCAGCCTCTGCATCAGCTTCAGCCACCCCAGCAGGGACAGCAAAGCTCTCCTCAATCCCTTCCTCTCCCATTCACAGAATGGCTTTGTCAACATTGACAGCTGAATGCCATTGCTCCTTCTTCATTACAAGTGCTATTAAGGGAGAATTCCTGGACATGTGTATCTGGCAAACTTCTCAAGAGCCCCTTATCAGCCTGTGCTTTAAAAGGACCATCTGGATGTACCTTCACCACATGCCTACTGGAATCTTCTTTACATATCATATAAAGATTCCCCAAACCTAGAAGATGCAAAGAAGCTGCACAATTCTGGCATCTTTCATCTTTACAGCCTCCTAAAGGGGCATACATAGGGAGAACCATTGCTTTCCTAATTCCCTTATGGGGAGGAGAGGTGAGATGGATGACTCCATGGTTAAAAGCCCAAAAGGCTGGAATGCTGGCACACAGACAGGAGGCTGTGTGCTCCTTCCAGTGACTATGACAGGAGTTTCAAGCCCGGCTCAGTGCTCAGGTCCTCCACTGTGCTGTCAGGACCAGCAGGGCTCAGTGCACACCTGGAACAGACACCTCCCACTGATTTTCAACCACAAGTCAGGGCATTCAGCTCTGGGCAAGTTTTATTTCCACCAACATGTGTGACTGTCAGTTGTTGCCTCACTTCACAGCCAGTACAAGCAGGAACCATCAGCTTCCCCACACATTCTAAGGTATGCTAAGGAACTCTTCCCATGCCTGTACTTCCTTTGTTACTGCAGCCAAGAGGATGCTCCTCTGCCATCACTAAGTGACATTTCAGACATCCCACATCTGCCTAGACAGCGCTGTGGCTGGAGACAGGAGAGTCCTGCTAACCCTGGCCAGGGCTAAGCAGCACCTCCCCAGCTGCCTCAGGGCCCCCCATGCTCAGGACTTGTCCCTGCTGCCCTGCCCTGCCCTGCCAGGACCCCCCCACTGGACACAGCCACAGAAGGGTCTCCATGGAGCAGCACCAGGAGAGCAGCTCCCCTGGGCAAGGTCAGCACATCCAGAGCAGAAGTGATGCCTCTGGGTTCTGTTGGCTGTCTGACTGAACAAACCCTGAATGCATTCCCTGCAGAGGGTGTGGGAGTGCAAACCCCCACCTTGCCTCTCCTGCCTACAATTCTTCCCATCTTGGCTCTCCAAAATGAAAACAAACCACATCAGTCCTGAGCCTAGCAAGCATCATGGCAAAGGAACACATGACAAAGAAATGTCCCTGCAGACATATTTCTTCTTCCCACAGTGGGTCCCACAGCTTCCTACACTTCCTGACAGGGATTAGGAGCCTGCATTTTCCCATCTGCAGTTACAAGAGCACCACAGCTACCTGTGAAAGCACGGAGAGCAGTGCCAGCAGCTCCTCTTGGTGCCGCCTTCCATTACACAAAGGTCCTGGAAATCTGTGAGCAGGGCAGCAAAAGCTGCACCTTCCCCAGAGCTGCAGGAGCAAGGCTGTTCCCTGGCAGACTGCTGCACCATCTCTGGGCAGGACTCTGGGGAGATCTGGCATCCAGCAGCGATTCAGCTCACAAAGGCCTGTACATATGTTAGTGTTTATTTTTAGGTGGGTGTGATCCTCCTGGCTTCTTCTCAATGGTTTTGGAGAGGACTCCTGCCTGCACTTTGCCTTTGCTGCTGATGGGCACTCGAGCATGCCTTCCCCTCCTGCCTGGGAGAGCAAGCCCCAGATAGGAAAGTAGAAACACTGAGCTTTGAAAATAAATAAACAAACAGGAGGAGGTATGTTGTCAGTAGCAAGAACACTCTCCACTCCTGCAAAGAATTTCATTTGGGAGCAATAACAAGCAGGGAAAAATATTTTCTGAGCAAGCCAAAGCCCTGATCTCAGGTTTGTAGATCTGATGCATATTAATTACACTGCAAATCAGCTCAGCTCCTCTGGAGCACTGAGAATAGCTGCTTGCTGCCAGCTCAACCTCTGCTCATTGTTCGTAGGTGTAAAGATGTTCTCACAGCAGGATGTGGCACTGTCCTTTCCCTGCCTGGCAGTGACAGGGCACAGTCCCGACTGGACCTTGTGTCTGCCTCTGTCAGACACAGAGATGTGTGAGATGAGCCAGGGCCCCAGCCCAGCACCCTGCTCAGAGCACATCTCCCCAAAACCCGAGCAGAAAGCTCAGCCATTCCATGCCAAGTGACCCAACAACCTTCACATTCCCACCTGGGGCTGAGGTGGCACTGAGTTTATTTGGGTTAGCACTCCTGGGAACCAAATCCTATCACGTAGACACAGTGCAAGCCCCAGGCAGCAAAAAGTGCCACAAAGAGCTGTGTGGAAGAGGACAAGCCTGTACTTCCTAAGCTTGGCTGGAACAGAAGGAAAGAGGTGAAAGAGATATATTCCAGTCCATCAGAGGGAAACATGAAGCTTCCCAAAACCCTTCATTCCCTTTATCTTCTTGCTCATGGGAGCTAGTTTGGAAGGTCTCCCTCCAGCGAGCAATGGGGCTAAACTGCCACAAGAGCAACCATGCATCTGGGGAGGCGAGTACAGGGGAAAACATTTGTGGATCAAGTCAGGAAATCTCTCCTCACTACCAGCTTTTCTTGGAAAAGAGAACTTTCATTAGGGCTGGGCAAAACAGGCATGCCCCAGGCTGCTCAGCATCCGTGGGGCTGAGGAGGGGCACTTCCAGCAAAGGGCACATCCTTTGCTGCAGATGAGTCATTTTGCCGGGAGGTTCAGCAGGTCAGAGGGAAACAATAAAAGGATTTCCCAATGGCTTACCAGATCCCTGCCAAACCCCACAGTGTGGGAGCAAAGGGCACCTTCCTGGACCTCCTGACATGAGTCAGCCCATCCTCTCTCAGCCTAGTGGAGCCAGCAGCCCCCTCAGACAGGGCTTGTGCCACCTCAGCTCTGCAGTTTTGGAACCAACACTTTGGTCAACTCCTCCCATGCAGGGCCACCAACAGCTATTTCTTTGGTGGCCTCCTGTGAAATGGGGTCTCCTCAAACACAAGGATTTTTGGATGAGTGAGCCTGTTGTATGTGACATATAATAGCTCTCATGTGGGAAACCATCTCTCTACCTTGTTCCTAGAGTTACTCTGTTAAAGCAATCAAAGGTGTTAAAGATTTCCTAAAATACCCTGAAATAACACTGACTACAGGAACACCAAATAAACATCCAAGAGAATATAAGATTGGGGCGATAGGGTGACAGTGGCAAAGTGGCACAGTGACCACCTCTCTTCCACAGACAGTCCCTAAGACTGTGAGGTGTCCAGCACAGGAGCTCAGTTCAGCTTCAGAAATGTATTCCAGGAAGTGTGGGAGAAAAGTCTGATTTTGTGTCATAATAGAGTGAATTAGGATCATCTTTAATCTCTCACACAAGGCCTGTGCTGTTAACTTCAGTGGCTCTTGCAAAGTTCCTGTACTGCTGAATATAAGTTCCACATCTCTCTTCCAGGCCCTGCTTTTCTTTGCATGTTTTCATCTGCTTCTTCTCCCACCCACCTCAGTGCTCTGAACAAAAGAGCTCTCCTTGTACCTTTTCCAGAGCTTGGTTATCCTCTTTGGATTGCCTATTGCTGTCCTCCTCCTCCTCTTACCTCTGAGATGGAGCATCTTCCCCTCCTCTGCTTCCAAGCTCACGACTACCTGTGTGCTCATCTATTCATCCTACAGTGTTTTTGTGCTGTTTGCATATGACAAATCCTGCTGCTGTCACAGACTGATTAACTCCAGGAAGTGTGGCCAGCTTGTCTGAAACACATTACAAAAACTGGAATTTAAAAACCTACTCCAGCAGACCCAGAGCTGCACAAAAGGCCATCTCCCCTCTTGTGTGCTGAGGAAAGGGCTCATCTGATGTGGTGACAGCAGAGACCTGCAGCGTGCGTGGGTGAGAGCCCCGGGAAGGGCTGGGATGTGTGAGGCACAGGGAGGAGGGGAAAACCAGGAGATGGGTATTGGCACATGTCAGTGAGGAAGAGGTGGTTTGGCTTTCTGCAGAGCGTAGGAAGAAAATGATTCCTCGTGTGTTCAAGTGTGTTGCAAGACTAGCACTGAAAAAAAAGAAAAGAAAAAAAAAGATGCTCTGCCTAGGGAGCTAAATTGGCTGCTCTTTGAGCATTTTAATGGCCTCTTTCTTCTTCCCAAAGCTCCTGTCACCAGGAGCTCTCTGGCTCCAGCTGTAAGACAGAGTGTGAAGCAGCCAAGATAATTTCTGAGTGCTCCATTGCCAACATCTGCCCAAGGCTCCAGGAGCAGTAGGCACCAGGCCCCATGCTGTGCACGGCTGTCTCAGCTTTGCTTCCAGCTTTTCAAAGGCTTCAGCTTGCACTTCTGCTCCCTTGCACATGTCCTTTGTCCTTTCCCTTCTCTAGCACACTTGGCCCTCTATGAAGTCAAACAGAAGCCTAAGGCAATGATAGCCAGTCCCTCGACTGCAGATTAAACCCACATTTAGAAACACTGCTTGCCAAGCAGCCTCTCCTCTCCAGGGCAAGGACAAAGGTGTACAATAGCACAAGCTGATCTGTGATGTGATCTACTGGGCCCATTCCCAGAAAAAGCTGCCTGTCAGCTCCCTTGTGTCTGCACTGGTGCTGATGAGACCAGACATGAAGCCACAGCCAGTAGTGACCTCAAACTCCAGACTCCATCCCTCTGCGCCACTGTGGATCACACAAGTATCAGGATGAACACTTGAGAGAGGGTGGAAGGACATGGCCAGGGCAATAAGTGGCAGCCACCACACTCAGATTGGTCTGAACTGCCCTGGAACAACACTCTGCAAAGAGCACGAGAGGAGCAGCAGTTCCTGCTTTGCACAAATGCACTGCATTAGCTGGAAACACCAGCCTTGACTTCTGGCAGGCAAAAAAACCCAGCAGTACCTAGAGCTGCTCTGTTAGTAAGACTAGAGCAGGTTATTACTGCCCTCCTTCTGCACGTGACAGTGGCACATCCTTCATCCCAAAGCATTTGCTTTCCTCCTTCCCCAAGGCACTGTCCCCACTAGAACCTTAACCTCATTCCCTATTTAAACTGAGCCAATAATGGTGCAGAAGGATCAGCAGTGACAAGAAGATGCCACTTGCATGGCCCCAAGGGCTGGGTGCCTTCACCACTCACATTCCAATCCACAAGGTACAGGGCTACTAAGACTGCCCTCCCCTCCATGCACTTGCTTGGTTATTTGGAGGGTCAGCAAAGTGGATACCTATAGATAATTAATTTAAAAAAAGTTTAACTATAAAAGTGAAAGATGGGATGAAAAGCAGGGAGCAAGAGAATGCAGTGGATCAAGCAGAATGGAACCAGACTCCAAAGGCCAGAGATGCCCCCCTGGCTCCCCTGTGTAGCCAGGCTGGGGCTGAGGCTCTGCTGGCTCCTCTGTACCATGGCCCTCAGCAAATCCTGCTGCACTCAGCAAGGACCAAATTCTCTGCTCACAGGCTCACTCCACCAATTCTGCTTTCCCTGCTGCAGGTCTTTCTGGCCCTCTGGGGAGGGATTTTACTCCCTTTGTTCCCCTCTCTTTGCACTACCTGAAATACTGATCCAGCCCAGCAAATCAAACCAATGACAGAAACCTTCCAGCTCCTATGCATAAATCTAGATTGGAACAAAGCCTCTGGAGCCCAGCAGAACTGGGGGGCTGGAGTGCAGAATGGACCCCTGGCAGCACACAGGGAGCCCAGCAGGCAGGGCAGGCTGAGTCACTGCCCCCAAAGCAGGGAATCTCCTCTGCAAAAGAGAACAGCGCTATGCCAGTGAGCCTGTACTCTCTCCTGACCTGCACTCCCCTCCTCAGCAGCCTGTCACTAGGGAGATTAACAACTGGCTGCTTTCCCCAGTTCAAAGCAATCCTGAAAAAAAGAGCTGGAGCAAGAGGCTGGCAAAGGAGATTTGATTCCTCCCCACAACACACTCAGAGGGAAAAAATATTCCACATAAAAGGCAAGGACTGGGAAAAAAAGATAACTGAGATCAGCACCTAAGCAATACATGAGGGGAAAAGGCTATTTTACTCTCTTTCCTTTCCACCAAGGAAACTTCAATGGGAGGAAGACAAATAATGAAAAAAAGCCATCAAAGCAAGTTGGTGATTCATTAAAATAAAAAATGCATTATGCATTGAGAGCAGTCAATTAGGAGATGCAATCCACACACTGTCCTGTCACCCTGGGGGAAGCACCAGCAAGAAGAGTGGGAGGAAAGGATAAGTAGAAAAGGAAAGATTTACAGGCATAAACAAAACCCAGCTATGACCCCAAGCTGAGCAGCTTGTAGGATGGAACAGCCATCACTAACCCACACAGAGTAGCTGGGAGCAGATTTGTGTCTCTGCATTACTACATGGAGAGTGAACATATCTACTCTCACAGAGGGTTCAACTGGGGCACTGCTGCTTTGATAAAAGTGGCATATTGGTGCCAAATGACTAAAGAAAATATTCATGGTCAAATTCCCAGGGTGGAAGGCAAGTCCTTTTCTCCCTTGGGCTCAGGAAAAGCTGTGTGCAGTGAGGGAGGTCACAAAGGGGTCCCAGTCCCCCAGCACACCCATAGCCCTCTCTGGTAAGTCCTCTTCCTCCTTCCCTCCCCACATCACACCTGGAGTCACTGCAGGAGCAGTGAGAGTGTGACCAGCCCTGCTGAGCCTCCCCGTCCTGCTTGCTAAGATCTGACAAATCCACCGCTGCAAAAAGCCACCAGCAGGATCATCCTCCTGGGCCCACTCCTCTCCCTCGGCTCTGCGCCTCGTTAGGATTCTGCATGACATGTTTCAGAGCCTGCATCCCTCTGCACCCCTGAGATGCTGACAGACAACCAGAGAGCACAACCTGCTCCCTCCCCAGCGAGGGGCATTCCAGCCTGTGCTTTCTGCTATGGCTCCATCAGCAGGCACTTTAACGAGCCCATCTCCTGTCAGGGAGGCACTGGTGACTGATGGTTGAGCTTCTACCTCAGCCTCCAATTGCTCAGCCCCTCCTCTTACTTTCTCAGCTGGAGGTGTCCTCCGTGGACAAAATGAGACAATGAGAAGGACTTGCAGGACAAAGTGCACCGAATTCCCAGAGCCGCAGCTTCCAGCAAACCTTTTGTCAGCTGAAAATCAGTTTAACAGCTAAAAGCAAGCACGTTTAGCTGTCAGAATTTGGGAACAAATCATGAAGGTTCGTGGTATCTTAACAATCTCCTGGGCTTTGTAAGAGGTGTTTTTGTACAGGGTAATTTAGGTCACTGTTGATCAGCCCATGTCTGGAATGCTGCCACAGCTCTTACACCGTTACTGTCTGAGCTGCACCTCTCTGTGTCCAATCTCCTACATCCTTCTCTCAACACTTCTCCCAGTCCTGGCCTTTCAGGAGGGACTGAATCCTTTTTTAATGGAATTAAGAGGCAGCTGAACCAAGCTATTGAGGAATGCAAACTCCACCACAGAGCAGCTCTGTGGCCTCCCTGCACAGCACTGCAGGTGAAAGAGCTGCACATCTCAGACCTTTCTGGGTGCAGTCCAGCTCCTTACTGAGCAGGGAAGGGTTATATTACACTCTTAGGAGTCAATCCTCTCCCTGGCTTTCCCAGCCCATTCCATTTGTTTTGCTTTCCAGTCACATTTACAACACTCTGAATAAGGATTTACAACTTCCTGAATAAGGATGCAGAAAATTAATTTTATGGTGAAAATGAAAGTTCTAGAAAACAGCTTTTCCTAATCTTTCATGACTTCTGATGTTTCCTCACCTTTTTCTCCTCCCAGGCCTCACATTTGGTTTCAGTTTGCAGGTACAATACAAATCCATTTAGTCATGGCAATGTGCATGATAGAATGTACGTATGACAAATGATTATAACAATGCTAAGGACAAAACTCCAATCATACTCTTCCTCTTGGTTTCCAAACTGTTTTCTGAACAAAAAACAGAGGGAGCTGTACCACGTCCTTTAAAGAAAAAGGACACTGCATAAACTGTATCTTAGCAACGAACAGCTTAACAGCATAACTTCCTCGTCAGCTCTACAGAAAAGACATACCCAGTATTTAGAAAGTGAGAAAATAACAAGAGCAGGCAGACTCACCTCCCCTTTCTTCACAGTCATGGATTGCCGGCGAGGAGTGATCTCCTCGTTGATGCTGGACAGGAAGTTCTGGGAGATGCGCAGAGCATCCTGCAGCAGGGGATGGTCAGGGTGGCTCACAGGAGTGTGCTTGAGCAAATCCTGCCAGCAACACAAACAGAAAACAGTTATGGACAGCACTGGATGGCAGGAGGGCTTGAGCACCCCTAATCAGAGCTGTAGGACAAAATACTGCAGCTTCTTCATACAGATGAGAGCAAGGCTCTATCTCTAGAAGATAACACCTTGCACTTCTTGGGGACATCATGCAAAGATAACAGCATGGACTCCATCTCCTTAGTGTAAAGGGAAGAGACTCTTTTGCAGCTCAACAGGTTTATTTTTGCAGTCCTGCAGCTCCATAGAAAATCTGAAGGTCAAAGAAAATAGGGCAGGGGTCTAAAGTTTGAGAACTCCCCTTCAGATACTTACATGCAAGACAAGTGTGCTGCGGGTCACTCGATCCACGGGCTTGTACAACAGAGCTGTGGAAACAAAGCAGCAGGAATACCAGAAGAGTGAGTATGGAAGCTGCTACTATGGGCAGTCTTCTACTCATGTGCACAAAGACAAGCACTGTGGAACCTGATCTTGCCAGGCTCTCTAAATGACCCCATCAAACCATCACTGCTGGGGTTGCATTTGTGCTATCACTGGGTAGCAGCTGTTCTCTTAAAATCACAGCAGCCCTGTGGTTGGGCTGGCTCTGCCCAAAGGCACTGATGAGGTTTGAAGTCAGGAGGCACTTCCCCATGCAGGAGCCTACTTTGCACAAACTCTGCTACTTAGCAAAAGGGAACTGACTTCCTAGGTAGAGCCAGCAGATCCCATAACCTTCCAGCATTCAAAAAGAAAAAGGGAGGGTGGAGGTTTGGCAACAGCCCCCACACAGTCCTGACAGACCAGTCTCCTCTCCATGGATCACTCACTTTCCAAGGAATTTTTCATCGTCTGATCTTTAGATTCCTTTGTGCTTCTGGCCTTTAGATTCTAAAAGAAAAAGAAAACCCATGTAGCAGATGGTCAATTGCCTTGAAATATCACATGGGAACACAACAGACTATCTGCTCCTTCAGGGGAAAGCCTAGGTGTGAAAGGAGGAGAGCCCTATCACAGTCCAAGTCAGTGATGGATAAATGTGCTTTCCTTCTTGGTAAATCCACCACTGCCATGTCACAGGCACCCACACATCTCAAATATTAAGCAACATTCTTAGGAGCACCTGTCAATAGACATGCAGCAAAGCAGGGAACCACCTACAGCAACAGGGATGGGGGGTTTTTAAATCACCTGCAGAAGAAAGACATCCATAAGGACACAGCCACTGTCCCAGCACCAATAAATAAAGTATAGGATTGGCATTTAATATCTTCAATTCCACTTCTTATTGCTGTACTCAGAGCTGGGTGACCCTTGGACACACCAGTTCTTCCACAGAGCAAAGTATCACTGTCTGTGGCTCTGCTCTTTGCCATGGGCCATGCCATGCATTCATATGCTCAGCTCCAAAATCCTCACCAGGACACAAATGCAGAAGTGCCATCACCATCATTCCAAATACAGTAGATACTGGCAAAATTCAGACTTATTCATCAGAGACAGCAAAACTGAGAGATCATATTTTACTTCTTTCTTACAGAAGTCTCAAGGGACAAGTGAAATAGAATGTACTCAGTTTTCTCAGAGCACTAAATGCCCCTGGTAGTAGTCAGCTCTGATGATTTATCTGATTGTTTTTAAGGAGACAAATATGAAATTCATGTTTTCCTGGCAACTGAGTTGAACTTGGCAACTTCAAGAAATAATCACTGCAATACAAAGAGTCGATAAGACTATGCACTGCAGGGAAAGCTGATGGTCTGGGAAGCCTGAAAAAATATTCAAAATGCATTGAGACAGGTATTCCTGTGACAGGGAGGAAATCAGAGCAGGCCAAAGAATAGTACTATAGATTTATGGCTGACACACTTGCCTTTTTCAAGAGAGAATTACCTTCTCCTCTCCATGCCAGTGAAGCCTGCAATCCCACTGACAGCCACAGTGCAAGCCAATAAGGATGGCTTTTACACCACAGCCAGAATCATCATTAGCAGGAGAAACATCTGGGAAACTCACATAGACCTTTCCCTTCTAGAAAGGCATGAAGGTGGCACAGAGCTGGAGAAGTTGCAAGCAATGCCAGTTTTTACCAGGCTCCCTGGGTGGGGACAGCACAGAGATGTGTCTGACCAGCCTGAGGACAATTCAGTGTAAGAACATGAGCTGGAGAAGGGAGTCTGTGGGAGCTCACAACTCCTCCAGAAATCAGGGCTGCAGAGGTACTTGGAGAATAGACAGGAGTGACATGGCAGGGAATTAGTCAGAGCCAGGCAGCTCGTGTGTCTGAACACCGTGACATTACCTCAGAGATTTCAGCAAACTGAGCATTGGCTTGGCAGCATTTCTCTGCTGTCTCCATAGCAACTTCATAGTTATCCACAAAGGCCCGGTACACTCCCAGCTGGCTGGCCTGCAGGAAGCAAAACAAAATATAATAAATGCAGTGCAAGAAGGCAGTCTTGGTATCCAGTGATCAGATCATGTTTCATTCAAACCAAACAGCTGCAGGGAATGCTGAGCAGATCCAGAATGACATCTCTGACCTCTCAGCTTTGTCTAATCAGCACTGGTGCCCCCATGCACCCAGTCCCACTCTGTGCTGAACAAGTTTACTTGGGAAGGATATGCAAGACTGTGAGAATGACACATCTTTATTTCTGACATCTATTTTTCCCTTCTGAACTGCCAGATTAGTATCTATTAATACTGCAGCTCATTGATGTAACTGGAGCTGCTGGCTTTTTGCCACAACATATGAATCAGGGAGGAATGATTCAGCCCAACACCACAAATGTGACCCCAGTAAGCTACTTGTTGGCCTTTGCATGATGGGTATACTAAATCAAACCCAGATATTACCCATATCTGAATTAGTGAGCATTATTATTATAAGGGCAGTAGAGTGCTGAAAATGCAGAAGAGAGATCCAGAGCACAATCTGTTTGGATGGCAGTGACTGGGGCACTAGGTGACACAAAATGGCAGTTTTTCCAGCAGAAGGAATATGGAATTGGTCCAGAAGAGGATGGAACAGGCCTGAGAGTGCAGTAGTAAGTCATTGTTATCACAGAGTCTTAGCACTGATCCTGTCTGCTGACTTATTGCAGCCATATTCATGCCAGAGAACACAAGATCCAGCATGGGAAATCCCTGGGTAGCCTCCAAGCCTGTCTGGAGTGCAGAGCTGGCTTTGTGCAGGCTGGGCTGGGCACACCTCAGCAGCCTGAGCCTGCAGTGCCAGGCAGCAGCCAAGGGTGCAGCAAGGAGACACTGCCAGGGGGCTGCACTCACCTCAGCACCACTGCACCCTCCTCAGCCCGCTGCCAGACATGTGCAAGAGGCAGAGAGGGAACTTCCCCACTGCTCCTTCCCTCTCCTGCTCTCTCTCATAACCTCTGTGCTCTCCATTCTCCATGGAGCTTTGTGCAAGAGGTGACGGAAGAGAAAAAGCCACTCTCAGGACAACATTCCCTGCACAAACTCTGCTAACAGGGTGAGAAACACTGAGCTATTTCCTAGGTCACATTTTACTGAAAGACTAGAAACCCATCTCAGCCCTTACACAAATGATAAATTATGACTGAAGCTGAAGAAAACTGTGCTCACTTATACCAGGGATGACCCCAGCAGCATGGAGAAAATGAAATCTGTATTTGCCATAGAGGCACACTCCTGTGTAGATGCTGCTATCAGAATTACTGACCATTTGCAGGGCTTATGCCATTCAGATGTGGATGATGCCAGGTAACATGGCAGAGCTTTAAAGTTTCTCTATTCCCAAGTAGTTCCTTCATTTCCTGCTACTCCTGAACAATCTTTCTAAGCTTTAATTTTCCTCCTCTGAATGTATCATCACAAAGACATCTTTTCCTTTAAAAACTGAACTTCCAATCAAAGCAATAATGCTCACGCACCATTTTCATGATTTTTTTTTTCAATTAAAAAGAACCCACTGAAAATGAAACAAGAGTTGGTAGAAATGGTTGGCTGTTGGACATATTTTTTTTTCTGTTTATGAGGCCTGCTTCTGAGCAGGGATGTTTGCTAAATATTTCTTCATTTCTAAAAACAGCTCTAAAGTGTTTCCCTTCCCTTCTAGCTATAAAAAAATATGTACAATATATTCCCCAAAAATGAGAAGTGTATTTCCCTCCCACATGCCTGGCATCTTTTCTTTTTCTCAACAGGAAAAGGTGTAATAACAGTCAATTTGATGTTGCAAATAGACCGTACTTTGTGCCAGAACACAGGAAATTCTAGAACTCTTTGCATCCACTATCTGTAACTTCAATCTACTGTGCTGTTTTTTGCATGAGAGTACAGAAAATTAATGTCCCCAAGGACATCTGGATATTTCAGTGTTAATCAGACTGCATGACATGACCAGGAGTAAACAGTCTGCTCCAAAAGATTTGATGTACATCCAGTGTAGATGCTTCATAAAGCCTGATGTTCTTGCTGTCTGTGTCATTTAGCTGCTTCCCAGTGCCTGCCAAGAATTATTAGCTTTATCTCCTCCAGCAAAGAGTTTGCAATTCCCACCACTGCTGGACCAAACCACCCAAAACTGAAACTGCTATGCCAGCTCAAAGCCTCCTGCACTTAGGCAATTAGTTCCTTTGTTTCCAATGCTAATCCAACAAAATCAGCAACTCTTCCACAAATGCAGAAAAATCAGGGGAACCTAAGAGCAGAGGAAGGGCTGAACTCCCGCACCTGAGATCAGCCAGCAACAAGAAATGGTCGGAAGCCAAAAGCCTGAGTAGCTGTGCAGTGAGTAGAGGGTTGCTGGACAGCCCTGCCAAGGAATACATTCAGGTCTCCTCCAATTAGTGCTATTCCCATTGCTGCACCACATGTCCAGGGCAGCTTGTGAGGCTGCCACTTCCAGCAGCCTTCTGTGTCTGCTTCAGCACCCAGCAGCAGCTGGGTTTGTCCTCTCAAAGCAGCTGCTCAAATTGCACACCATGAACTATTCACCAACTTGACCCCTCCTGGCTTAAACATGCTGGCAGTGAAAAGCAGATTCCTGTATTTTCATCTTGAGCTGCTGGCATGTACAGAAAACATCATCTTCCAGGCCAGCTCCCCCAGCTCCACAGGGGATGGGGCTGATGCTGGGCTACACAGCTGCTAACAATTGATGGACCCTGGTAAAGCACACTCCCCAGCCAATAAACCCCTCACTGGAATGTCCCTCCTACCCTGAGAACCAGAGGCACCTCAGGAATGCAGAGCTTCTTTTCTTTTCTAAAAGGAAAAAACAGCTCCTTTAATCCATTCCTCTCTGCACATGCTAGGGGAGAGGCTAAAGGGGCCAAAAAAACCTCCTAGAATGCAAACAATTTGTCATCTGGCTCAGAAACTCAGCAATTTTAATTCAGCCTCAGGAATATGCTGTATATGTCTTTGTCTTTTTCTGCACTCAGAGAATTTTGTTGAGGTTGCTTGGAGGACTCTCAGCTGCAGGTTGACTGCATCAGCATAACAGCAAGGGGAATTTCTGTTCAGGATAGTGGCAGGAAAGCAAAGCCAGTGGTGATGACCATAAATCAGCACCAGGTAGAGCAAAGCATTAGAGAGAGAGGGAAGGATGTGTGGGGAAGTTCAATAGTCATGAGGAACACTTCACTGCTGGTGTTAAGAAGTTCACTTTGTATAGTGCTACTCTCCCATCTCCATCTAAAGGAAATGCTTTGAGGACTCTGCAGAAACCCTGGCGATTCAACATTTATGTGAAACTGTATTTATTTTACCGCCACAGCTTGCTGCAGTCTTTAATTAAAGACAATGAAAGAGTCACTTTTGCTGCAGGGCCTCCACTGCAGTGGCAAAGGGAGGAGGTGAGAAACCTCTCATCTATTCCAGCCACAGCCTTTGATCCCTCTGGTCTGTGCAGTCACCAAAGGGAACCTCCAGCTCCTGGGAGGTGGGTGAGGGGTACCAGCACCTTTGGTGCTGGCAGCTGACTCACCAGCTTCTGGAAGAGGTCCCCAACACGCTGCTGGTGACTCCACTGCTGCACTCGGGGGAAGAGCCCATCATAGAACTCTTTGTGGATCTCATAGAGCTCAGGCACTTTGAAGAATATTGTCTCAATCTGCTGGCTGGTCAGCACGGGCTGGGAGGTGGTGGCAGCAGCTTTCAAAGGCTTCATGGGCTGAAATGAGGAAAGAAGGAAAGCATTATCATGAGAACCATGAATGTTCACCTTTGCCACACTGCAACACATCCCTCCATAGAGTTATTTTTCATCCTAATAAAAAGTGAGATTTACATCCACACAACTCCTGAAAGCTAGACATGAACAAGTTCTCTCATGGGGATCAGCCACCATGGTAGGTGGATTTTCCCTGGATATTAATGCTGCAATTAAAATCCCTTTACACTCCATTTCTCTAATCTCTGTCCAACTGTACATCAACATGTAATAATTAGCACAGGATACCTAAAGACAGAGCTCCAGGATACTGCCACATTAACAACTCCCAAACCCTGCCACATCCACTCCTACCTTTAAGCCTCTCTCTGCTGGAGGAGTAACAGGTACCTTTTGCTCGCAGCACATTGTAACCCCTGGTATGTGAAGTTCAGGGAAACTCTGGGTAGAAGCAGCAGTGAAAATTGGAGTGTTTGAACTGGCACCTGTCCCCAGCCTTACCAGCAGCAGGGCCTCCAGGTGGCTCAGGTAGGTTTCCTCACTGGCTAGGATTCCTGACAGGACCCATTTTCTCATCTCCAGGCCCTTCTCCAGGTCTGGCTCACTCTACAAAGAAGTTGTTTAGGAGAAAAAAAAACATTAAAAAAATAAAGAGTGGTTGCAGGAAGAGTAAGGAAAAACCCCAAGAATGAGGATGGAGAGTATAAGACCATTCAGCTGACCAGAACACACTTGTTTTTTTGATTAACTTTCAGACTAAAAACCAAACAAAAACATCCACCTCTGTTAGCATCTTGTTTCTAGAAATATGCAAGCAAAAAACATAAAAGAAATTTTTATTTACCAGCAACTATACCACTTGGATTATTTACAGGTTTCAGCTTTAGTCATCCAACTGAGGTGTCTCAATTGGGTGCCCAGACCTCTTCATAAAATACAAAACACGGAACTTCAAAATTCAGAATTCATCCTCCTAAACAAACCTTAGGGCCCTTGTTCTGTGCACTGCCCTCCCTCCTTCCCCAGGAGCTCTCCAAAGCTGTTTCTGTGAGCAGACAGGATCACTGCTCTGCACCTCCCCAGGTGTGCACGAGCACACCACACTCACAGCCTGCCCTGGCTCCACAGGGCTGCTCCTCCTCCTGCTCTCTACTATTCCCTAAATGATTTTTCAGTGCCAGCTTGCACAGAGTCTATTTTTAGTGAGAGGATGGAATAATCAGCATGGCTTGGAATGCACATGCTGATTTTCTTATTGGGATTCCATGAAGGAGTTCTTAACCACAACAACCGAAGAGAGGGGGGGAAAAAAGCCCCACATGACTACATCCAAGGGCTAATGGGGAAGACTAGCATAAAGTGTTAAGAAAAGCAGTAATCCCTTCTTTTGAATTTCAATTATCCTTCCTCTCAAAACTGTTACATGAAAAAGTATTTAACCTGATAAAGTGAAACTCAGTGTTTCCAAAAACTCTAAGAAAAATGTGGTCAAGCAATGAAGGTTATAAATAATGAGAAATATCCCCCTTTTATAGAGTCCTAGTCCCAGTTCTTTTTATTTCTGTCATTCCTAGAAATAGCATTTTAGAACTCTTGCAACCTTTTTATGTTGTTAAATGTCTCTAAGAATAGAGTCAGAAGTTGGCTCTGAAAGGGTACATGCTTTTCTAGGGATTTGGGTTGGTTTTTTGGGGCTCCATCCTACTCTTAATATCCAGAGGAATCTTCAGCTTTTGATTTCACAGTGGGAGGATCAGGAAGCAGAGCAGTACACTCCACTCTAGTGACTGAATGCACAGCCCTATAGCTGCCCCCAAAAATGCTCCACTTAGTTTAGGGTCCTCTGCAGATGTTCAGATGAGGTACCTGGGCTAGAGGTTCAGTCTGCAGGAACTCTCACATCCTGAGTGTGACTTTGAGCCTACACACAACACAAAGAAAGAAACAGATCCTCACGCTCCCAGATATTTCTGGATTCTGTCTCATCAATAACCATCCTGATTTTTGAACAGATTCATTAAATTTCACAAGCTATATTCTAGCCTAAAAGACTTGCAGCAGCTACTTCATAAAAATTTTGTGAGGTGTCAAATACCACCACCACCTCTTAAATAAAAGTGGCAGACAGAAGCTGTTCTAAGGAAATGAGTAAGATTTACACACATTAGGTACTACATGGAAAGAATAACTTCTCTTTGCTTCCCACCTTTCAGTGACATTCAGTAAGAGCCACAGTGCCTTTTAAAATCTTGAAAGGGCATCTCAAAGAAGGCAAAAATTTGTAATTCACCAGTCAGTATTCCGAAGACTTCAGAAAAACCACAAGTGACAAACTACACGGTAAAATGAACACTGCAGCAGAGTCTGTGCATCCATGTGACTGGCATAGAAATGTTCAACAAGGCTGTGACCATTACTTATGGTTTCTGTGCTGGGAGTGTCTGCATGTCCAGCTCATGGATGTTTTGTAAGGCATGGCACACACACATAATGAAGACAGGCAGCCCCAAGGGGGTTAACAAAGATTGCCTTCATCCAAAGAGGAAGGGATGCAGCAGCCCTGGTGCAAGAAAAACACAATTGCTCTTGGTTTCCAAAAATTTCTTACAACACTTACAAAAGAAAGTGCAGCTACACAAAGAAGCATTGAGAAAAACTAACAGTGCTCCAAAGTCCGCATTGCTGAGGATGAGGTAACTGGTCAATATTGACACAGCACCATAATTATCTTCACCAGGTTCTCCTGGAGGAGGTGAGGATTTAAAAAGCAGCTGGGTGTGTTTGTAACATCTGTAGAGAACAGCACACAATGACAAGTTATTTAAATACAACTTAAACTTCCCCATCACGACAGTGGCACAAGAGTTTTCCTTGCAGCTCTGAGAACAGCTTTCTCTTCACGAGTAAAAGCTTTAATTTCCAAGCCAGCTCTTGCTGGGCACTGTTCTGTCGGAGTGTTCATTTCCCCCCGTTTAAAGAGATGTGCTTTCAGAGACAAACATCTCCCAGGACACACTGCAGGCCTTCCTTCCTGGCCATTACCACAAGGCCACTGTGCAAAGTCCACGCTTTTGTCCTTTTCTAATAGGGGCATTTTTCCCAGTGTGATGCCTGCAGAAGTCCAGCCTTGGCCACAGCCAGCCAGGACACAGGGCAGGGCCTGGCTGTTCTATTCTCTGCACAGCAATTGCTCAAGAAACCCTCAGGGGAGTTGATCCAACAATCACAGGGCTCATTACAAGATCTCCAATGCAGTACCTCAAATTTCCATACAGCTTCCTTCAGTGTGAAAAGATGATCCCTGCTCCTGCTGTGGCAGGGATCAGTGCAGCACTAGGGAGCTGCTCAGTGCATTGTGCTGCTGCTCCTGTTCCCTCCCGGGAGCTGTGTCCTGACAAGAGCTCCTGCTGAGAGAGGCCTTTGCTCACAGTGTCAGCTGGGGCTGCCTGGAGCACCATGAACATCTGGAAAACAGCCGCCCTGCTTCTTCAGCCTCAGGGTCCTCTTAAGTCACACTTGTCATGAAATGTACTCCAAGACTCAGAAATTCACTTGGTGCCAAAATCAGGAAGAAGAGCGAGTTTATTGTTTGGTATTACAACATTCCTCACTTACAGACCTGGGAAAAGGTCACCTGCTCACCCAGAGCAGGATAGCAGTGAGCAGAGACTGTGGGACTGTCCTCCACCCCTGCCCACACAGCCAAGCTGTGATGCACTCTGGGCCAAGGGCATTTCTGCTTTGCCTGTATCTGACACAGAAGGGACACAAAGAGCAACGCTGACTCCAACAGCCCCAGTGCCCCTCTGCTCCTGCACTCCAGCCAAGTGGGCACACCCTGGGCACTGGGTGTCAAGCTCCCCACCAGTACTGGGAGACCTGCCAAGGCTGAGGACTCCTTTTCCCTACCTTGGCAGGAAGGGAGCAGTCTGAAATCTTTGAGCTGCTTGTGGCAAGTGGAGGAGCTGGTACCACATCTACCAAAGCACAGAGGATGAGGAAAATTCACCTCTTACCCAAGTGCAGATGGGATGTTCCCAGCAGGAAGTGGCAGCAGCCTGCATTGGCAAACCCTAACCACTCAGCAGGGAGTGCCAGGTGGTCAGCAGTCCATCCCATGCTTCCTACCCAGCTTGGTTAGCCTGTTTTCCACTTGTACAAGTCTGACTGGTATTTCATGCTCTGCTGTCCCTGCCTCTTTGATGCCAGCATCCATGCCCAGCCTCTCTCCATTACCCTCTCATCTTTCAGCTACCTCACTACCCAGAATATTTATTTCAAAATAAATCTTGCAGAACTGTACCAGGACAGCAGTCAGAGCATTCCTGTCTCTCTGCTATGGGAGCTGTGAGGACCCAGCATCCAGCCAGACCTGAATAAATAAGAAATCAGTTCTTTGCTTCCACTCCTCATGAACTACATTAAAAAAAAAAACACCAAAACAATATGGAAGGTGGAAAGCAGGCTACAGGAAATTACACAGGTATCTCATGCCTATAGGATCCTGATGTTCTCCTCTCTTCTCAATTGGGTGGTGCTTTTTGCTATTCCAAAACCTTAAAAACCAAAAGATTGAGTCACAGTGTAATCCTGCAACCTGAACCAGGGCCAGTGAGAGGGTTGGAAGCTCTGCAGATCTCAGAGCACACACACTGGCCCCGAGCCATGGCTGGGTTCAATGTGTTTACAGCTTGTCAGCCTAAGTGCTCGAGTTTACTAACCAGGTTGGCATCGTGTGTTGTGTTCAATTATTGTGAGGCTGACATTCATCAGCTCCAAGGTTTAGACAGATTCAGCTCTTCCCAACTCTGGTTAAAGAACTCAGGGCTTCCTGGTTCTTGTTTAAATTAACAGCAATGATTGTTTTCTTGCAAATGTTAGAAGAGCACAGATCAAGAATCTGGAAACCACAAAACGCAAGATTTTGCAAAGAGGTTGCTGCTGGCACAGCTCTTTAAAGAGAATCAGGGATTCAAAGTGGGCGTATAAAAGGCACTTTAACTCTTCCTTTGGTACAGGGTGTTCATACACCATGCAATGAATGCATTCAAAGGCAAGCTTTCCCATAAGGACAGCTCACAGTCTCATACAGAAGCTGATAGCCTACAAAAAGCAGAAAAAAACATTCAGTTCAATTTATAAAGTGTAAATATGTTTGAAAGCTTCTGCTGGAGGTGTCTCATTGTCTTGGTGATATTAAAGAGGCCAAATTCTGTAATCAAGCCAATGTGCTCAATGTGGGGAGGGGAAGCAGCAGGGAGAAGAGCCAATATTATTTATAACATCAGTACTGGTGTGCCAGCTCTCCTCAGGAAAGGCTGTACATCCAGGCAGAGCCCTTAAGGAGCAAAGAAATGGAGAATAAAAAGGAAAAACTGCATCTGTTGGGGGTGGTGAGGGAAAAGTGACAGTAAAACAAAACAAACAAACCGAATACTGAAGAGGAAGAAAGGAGAATGATTAGGAAGCGCTGGAGGGGGAAGGACAAGCTGGCAAAAGTAGCACCAATAGGAGCAGTAATCCCATTTACTGCTGTAGCTTATGAGGTCAGCTTCTCTGCTTCCCCTTGGGACCAAGCTAGGAGCAAAACCCACACCCTGCTCTGCCACAGCTCTTGCTGAGCCGGCAGACAGCAGGAACAAAGGGATCTCATCTGAGGACAGGCTGCCAGTGCTGCACCAACCATGGATGCACAGCAGAAAAGGAAGGAGAAATTCTACCTGAAAGTCTGTAAGTACCAGCCAGTTTCTCCTCCAAACAGAACTGACAGTAGGAGGCAGCTGCTCAGCTTTAGCACTCCTGCCTCCCTTGCTTTGATATATGCAAGAACTGGAGACATTTGTTTTGTCAAAAGCTCATCTTCTAAATTCCTGAGAAGGGACTCCCATCATTTCCTGGGGCTGTGGAATGAGCTTTGCTTTTCCACTACCTGCACAGGGCCCCAGGCAGCCTCTGAGCCTGCCTGTGCTGCTGAGCATCCTGAAAGGCCTTTCCTATTTCTGCACTTCCAGGGCTGCACCCTCTCCTCATATGAGGAGCAGCAGGATGTCAGGGAGGGAGGCTTCCCCCTTCTCCCAGCCTTTTTAAGCCTCTAGGCTGCAAGCTACCCACTCTAAAACTCCTGGCAGTAACTCTTCTCTTCCAAAGGGTGTCAGTCACTGATTTTCCAGCTGTCCCTAGACCTTCCTGTGGCCTAAGAATAGCAAGCTCTCCCTGTGTCCTCCTCTAACTTTATCCAGGTATTTTCTCCACTCTCCACCCTCACTGTATGGGAAAAACAGACACATTCTCTCTCTTTCTGGAAGTGAATTATCACCATTTTTTTTACCAAGTCTGAGACCTTCTGAAGCTACCAGCACTGTCTTATTTGGCAAACATTTGGGCTCACATTTTCCAAGAGAGGTTTCCAGAATTTCTGTGAAGTTCAATCACAGCAGTTCAGCTGTTACAGAAATGAAGGTTTGGGAAAATTCAATCTCTTCTCAAGTTAAATAAACAAACAACTTAAGCATTAGTGGAACCTATTTCAACTTTTTCCTCTGTCCCTGCAGGCTTGCTTCAGAGGAAAACACTGGTTTTATGGCAGGACATGCATCAGCAGCCCAGCCTGAGATTCCAGAAGAGCCAGAAGAAATGGAGAAAGTTGGGTCAGGCCCTACAAACACTTGTTAAGGCCTCCCTTCCACACAAATAACAAGTCAAGGCCTGCTGAGATCCACAATACAAATGTCTGTGTTGCCTGACCCTCTCTGGGTCACAGATCAAATTAATGCTGGTGCCTCATCCTCCTCCTGGGACAGCAGAGTTTGTGCAGGGGGCAGGGAGCAGGTGGGATGGGAACACAGGTGGAGTGGCAGAGTTTGGAGGCAGAGCAGGCAGCCTCTCCTCATCTGCTCATGAGATGCAGGTGGCAGGAGGGAATAGAAAACATTGCCCAGTGTAAATCCCACAAACCTCTGCAAGTCAACTGCAACCCTCAATTCTTGGAACAGAATGTGCTGGGAGTTGGTCACCCTACGCTGAGGGAACAGCAGGAAGCCCCTTCACAAGTGCCCCAGGAGGTTTCCCTCATTCTCTTCTAGCAAGAGACACTGCTTTTGGCACTCTGCACTTTCTCTGAGGTGGATGGACAGAGCAGGTGAAGCCTGATGTGCTACCCAACCAAGCTGCTCTAGGGAACTGGAAGAACTCAACCAAACACCTGGCAGAAAGATACAAAGCACAGAGCAAGCCCATGAAATACAGCAAAGCAAAATGCCCTCAATATTCACATAGCAACAATGCAATCCCCAAGAGGTCTCATGGAGGAGGCAGCTGAACAACACAGCAAAATGCTGCAATGCCTCTGTGATCATAATGAATGACTTAGATTTATAAAATATACATTTAAAATATCATGGTTTGCTACCTTTTCCGTTTGCTGGGTGCCTGACTGGATTGCTGTTAACTCTTGGTTGCAAAGTGAAATCAAAGGAATTTTACTTCAATGTGAAGAAAGCTGTGTTAAAAGTCAGAAGCTGGTTTTGCAGAACATTACACATCTCACATTATGCACCTAAAATTAGCAGATGCTTCTCCCATAACCTGTCTGCCCTGATTACCTGTGGTCAGTGAACATACCATCCTCTTATCTCACAGGAACACTGCACGGACAATTAAGACCTGTGTGGCATTCCAGCTGTATTAGGAGTCAATGTAAATGAATATTTTTGTACTCAGACTGGAGTTTGCAGTGTCCTGCAAATAAGGTGCAGCTCTAGAGATGAAATACTGAATCCAGTGAGTATCATACACTCTATCCACTGCACAGTCCTGGAGCCCACAGGAAAGATGAGACAATAAAGAAATTCAAAGTTATTGTAAAAATTCAAGACTTAACTTCTGAATGAGTTTAGAACCTTCAAGTTTTGCCCTGATGCATGCATTTTGTTGCTGCATACAGTTCACTTCCAAACTATGGTCATAAAAATAATCTGAAATTTTCAGAAGTAACTGCAAGCACCTCACTTAAAAGAGCAAGAAGACAACTTTAAAAGCAAACACATCTAAAAAGCATGTTTTCTGCTAGTCAAGTTAAATGCAAAAGAAAATAGAAGAGACATACATCCTGGTATTTCTGGTCCAATACATGTTGTGTTTGACACTTGATTTTCTAACTGAAGTCTTTTCTACTACAGCTGAAAACATAGCTCAGCAAAAGCCATCACAGCTTGTGATGACTGAAAGTTTAACTTGCTTGGGAAATATCTGAAATTAGTCTCTTTCTGCTTGTCATGGACTGTCCAGGGATTGTCATCTGTGGACTGATTACAAACAGGATCAATTGAAGCAGTTGAGATTCATGATTAGAAGTCTAATCTGTATCTTCTTTTAGAAGCCACAAAACAGAGAAAAGAAAGCAGCAATTTATGTTAAAAATAATTTTTGAAGAAGCAGCCTTCAAGCATTATTGAAGTAACTTTTAAATTAACTACTGTTAAATGCTTATGAGGCAATATTCAAACAAATAAAGAACAAGATTAACTGTTGGGCAGTGTCTCTTGCAGGCCTCCAGTCACAGGCACTGTCAAAACTGGCTCTTTGAAGATAACTCTCAGCCATGTGTAGTCACAGAATGTTTTTCCTTCATCTTGAGAAACAACCTGAAAATCTCAAGGCAATATTAAAATAGTTTTAGAGTTTTTTGAATTTACTAATGATAATTTCTTCATTCAAAAACCTCTTACATATCCCAAGAATTGTCATCTTGAGAGATAAGAAAGCATCTCAAAATGAATACACTAAAGCATAAGCAGCTAACTAGACTCCACACTTTACAGTCAAATAAAATTAAGCAAACACCAACAATATATGTACTCAATAATGCTTTAAGAGATCTTGACAACTAATTTTATAAATGAGAAAGAATGAGGACACTGAATCAGGAAGGACTCTTAGCCTAGAATTCATCCTGGAAGAAGTAAGCCTAGCTGTGACAGTAACCAACAGAGAGCAGAAGGATGTGGAAAATGAACTGAGCACTGACGGTTTGTGGCACTTCTCAGACTTGCCTTTTGATGCAAGGTAAATACAACTGCCTGATAATGGTGATGGTGTTGATTTACATTGATATCTCTAAAATATCCATAATTATCTCGCATGACATCTTAATTAACAGGAAAGAACAATATAAAGGAAACACATAAGTTAAAACACTTGGATGAGAGATTTCAAAGTGTCATTTACAATGTGGGAATTCAAAGTTGTTTGGCACATTTTCTTAGCAGTACTGTAGGAAGGAAGTGACAGTAGGCTTTGTGCTATTGAACATTTTTATGAATGATTTGGGGAACCCAAAAGTTTGAAAATGAAACAGATATTCAGGGAACAGCAACTTGGGACTCAAGTGCTCTGCAATCGATTGCAAAAGGATAAAAAGAAACAAAAGGCTGAAAGTTAAAGAGACTAATCCAGGCTGAAACTAGGACATTTTGGACTGTGAAGACAGCAGAGCCAATAGTTCTGTACCAAGGCATACAGATGACACACTACCAAGAACACTATAAAACCAAAAATAGAAATTTTCTGAAGTTCCAAGCTATAGCCATGCTACTGAACCTGGAGCAAAACCAAAGCAAGGTGACTGAAGACTTAAGCCACAGGTCAGGCAGGGCAGTCCCTTCTGTATTTTTAATCTATGATAATTGATTGTATAGACAGCTATTTAGTGAATAGTTAAATCCACTACAAGTAGTGGCCACCTCCCACCCAAAGTCATCATTTCAGAGACAGCACCTTTAATGCTTTTCATTTCATTTTCACAGGGTGAAGGAAATAGGTCTTCCAGATGCTTGACTGCAACCCTTAACCTACCTGAAAATAACTTTTATTTCCCTTGTGAAAGGCAATGATAACTTCCATGCAGAGACATGAATGTGTTCTGTTCCACAGTGTCCTTTCCAAAATATCTGCTAATTAGAGACCCTCTCAACTGCAACTAGTCACCAAACTTCCCCACTAAAATGCACAAAGGGCTCAAAAATCATGTATGTAACAGTGACCCCTGAAGTTTAGGCCTAGCATCAGCTAAAAGCCTCAGTTGAGCTGTGAATGTCCAACACCCACGGGCAGTGCTGTGTTGCAGGTGATGTCCCAAAGCACTGCAATCCCTGTCTGTCCCCTGTGTTTTGGGTTGCAGGATGTGACCAAAGGTATGGATTCTATCACCACCTGTTAAACCAGGTATGGCAGTGTTCTTTATCTTTTCCACAATCCACCCTTCCTCCAGGGAGATATCTTCTGTTAATGGCCACTGAGTCCCAGTGCATGACTGATAAAATTCCATCATCCCACTGGGAGATGCTCCACCCAGGGGGAGAAGCCAAGCATTTCCCACCTGGATAAAAACTGAGATTTGGAACATCAGAGAGGCCTTTCCAGAGGAAAATCAAACCCTTCTTCATTATCACTGGTCCTTTGGAGGAAAACTGCACCTTCTACAGGAGCACTGCTCCAACCACATATGTCACTCCCAGGGGACTGCAGCCACCACTGAATGGGACTGCTACCAACACCCTGACTGATGGGGTGCAAGGTTGTATTCTGACTCTGTCAGTGTTTTGGTTTTTTTTTTTTTGTAATACTGTATTTCTATTTTAATTTTTTCCTAGTAAAGAAGTAGGAAATAGATAACTAGATAAAAGAAAAATAAAAAAAAGCTAGATGAAACTAAACAACTAGAACTAATTATTCCTATTCTCATATCTTTACCTGAGAGCCTCTTAATTTCAAAATTATAATAATTTGGAGGGAGCAGGTTTACATTTTCCATTTCAAGAGAGGCTCCTGTCTTTCTTAGCACACACCTGTCTTTCCAACCAAGACACCCTGGTAAGGCCAAGCATCCCTCTCAAAGCACAGGGCCCTGCTGAGTGCAGGGAGGGACTCACAGATTTGGTGGATTCCAGCGAGCCCGAGGACAGCGTGTCGCGGCTGCCGCGGCTCTTGGAGCTCAGGTGTGGCGAGGAGGACGGCGAGTCGTCGATGTAGGGCATCATGTCATGGTGCCGCCGCTGCTCCTCCGCGCGCTCAGCATCGTACACGTAGCCGGGCGGGGTTCCCCCGAACGGGGCATCTGCAAAACACAACAGAGCTCTGCTCACCCTGCAGCCATGGCCCGGGCAGCACGGCTCCACAGCTGCTGGGTCAGCCAGGGATAAACCCAGAGTCAGTGATGGATAAACACAGGCCAAGGAGAGGAGTAAATATAATTGCATTCGTGTTGTCACCAAAAGTTGATCTCACTTATTCTAGGTCCTTTCTTGCATTAGTGGTCATTTAATTACAGTTCTTTCCCTCACGTTTTACTTCAAAAGCATTAGCATCAAAATAGATGCTTTTGTATCTCCATAAAAGTTACCAGTCTGGATTTAGGAACCTCTGGGTTTCGTGTCAATCAAGAGCTGATGATGCCCCTGCCAGTTTAGGAAAGATAGGTGATACATAGTTCAGAGGAGAACTGTAACTCTCTCCATAGCTCTCAGCAACAAGAAGAGTAGAAAAGTCCTACATGTCAAGTGAACCAACCTACTGCCAAAAATAAAACCCTAAAAGGTCCTTTGTTGGCTGCCCCTCCTCCTGTTTTGAGCTTAACCCCTTAAACAAATAAAAAAACCACCTCACTGTTCCCTTCTATACATCCCATCTCCCCTCCCCCAAAACACCCTGAAACAACACAGCCAAAACACCAGCAGAAAATGATGGTGGTACGAGGAGTCAAATTAACCATTACTGCATGAGACAGCAATGAACTTCTGCAGGAAAAATCAGTAGCAAACCTGGTTATGGCATCTTTAATTGCTCTGTACAGAGACTGCTCCTGCAAAAATCTGACAGGGACACACCCTGAGCAGCTCCTTCTGCCATAAGCTAAAATGCTTTTCACCCCTCAACACAAAGAAATATCCACAGAGGAGCCAAATTTGGTGCCTACACAGTGACACCATGATTTCCATGGGCCTGCCAATGTCCAGAAGTGTCCTGTGTGTGACAGCAACAGCCATGCACGAGCCACTGTCCATAAAATGGTAGAGTTGTTCTTCCTCTTTCAGACACAGAATGCCACCCTTCTCCCCAAACTGAAAAATAACCCCAAGGAGATAAGCTAGATCTGCCTTTACAGAAGCCAGGGAGCCCTATGGAAGACAAAGCCATCAAAAAAGGAAAAACAGTCACACTTGAACACAAGTAGAAGCAATTTCTTGTTTTCACAAATATCCAGGTTCTGTAAAAATAATAAGCAGCTGCTGCCAAGCATACTAATAATCCTGTTATACATCACTAAGGCAGGGTGGAGGAGTAACATTTTAAAGCCCACTTTCCTCCCTCACAGTAAACTCAGTTAAAGCGTGACTCATTTCAGTAAAAGATGTGAACTTTATGTGGAACAGAATAAAACTTGATCTATGTGGCTTTTTCAGGAGGGAGAGCTGGTCTGGGGAATTTACACAAACAATATACTGAAAACCCAACAATAAACTCACTGTAGATGTGAGCCTCTGTCTCAGCTTGTACCAAATGCCACCCAGCTAAGTAACAGTCTGGTACAAGGCCTTTAGGCTGCTGAAGGACTATGGCAACATAATTTTAACAAACTCCCTAAGTTTTATGTGACCCACCTTGTGCTCAAGCTCTCAGAGTTCCTCAAATGACTTGTTAGACTGTGCACAATCACAGCAACTAAAGGCAGAGGGAAGGTGCTCTGTGTTCTCTGGAAGGAACTTTGGTCTAGATGTTAGAGGTTTCCAGAGTCCACAACCACTTAGGAAACACCACAGAAGCTGATTTCCCAAACAGCAGCTTGAATAGGAGCTGCTGAAGACAAGAACTTCCTAAGCCAAGAAAGCTGTGCTGTATCACTGACAATGGAACATGGGGGTTATCCATGGAGGAACATCAGTGCTGGGCACTCCTGCTGGCCCCAAGCCCACTCAAGGGAGAGTTCATTTTTCCTGCAGAAGTTTCTTCAGACTATTCTTATCCAAGCCAATTTCTCCACGCTCATGCAGTAACAAGACCAAGTCACTGCACAGAAATTAAGGCAGGAATATTTTTTTCCGTCCCAGTGCTCACTCTCAAAAGGAATAGTTTGCTCTACTTTTGTTAGTGGGGGAGTAAATGCAGACTAAAATACATTAGCAGAAAGGCTTGCAGTGAATAACAGAATTTCCACTTTCCTCATTTTCTCCAGCTAAAAAACAGCTTCACACTTCTACCTCCCATAAGGTGTTCTGTCTCCTACTGCATAGGAAAACCTTCACCTGAAACTGGAGGAAATGCCAGGTGGAGGATCAGCTCAGAGGGATATTTATTTCTAGCTTTGCAACAAGATTCAGTCTACCTTCCAATCACTTTTTCTCTCTTGCCATAAAAAAAAAGAAAATAAGTCATCTTGACAAGGAATGAATCGATCAGTGTCACAGACTGCTATGAGATCTGTTCATAAAACCCCACACAGAATTTAAAACTTTATTTCTGTATCCTCCAGGGATTCTTCACACATTAAAAAGCTTAGAAGTGGTTATAATCCCTCTTCTTTCTATTATTGCTGAATAAAGCACTGAAATCCACCTATGGAGATTTTAATTATCTCAAAGTCAGAAAGACCTTCTTGCTTTTATTTGCCATTTTTTCCAAGAAAAGCAAAGTACTGCCACAGCCAGCACGCAAGCCTGAACACCAGGAACAGAGGTAGCCTTGTGTCTCTGTGATTAAAGAGCCCACTGTTGCCAAGGAAACTGGGTTATTCACATCTCCTCAGCCCAGCACAATGCTCACAGGCTGCTCAGTCTCCACCTGGGAGCAAATGAACCACAGTAAAGAGATCAGAGCCAGGAGCTCACCTGCTCTGACACTTCCAGCTGCTCTAGGTGCTGCTATGCTCCATGGCAAATGGGGACAGCACATGGGCTCAAACAAGAGCACTTGATTTCTTAGCCAGTGTCTCTATTAACGTGAGCATTAAGGGGGCTCTTATTCTCATTTAAGGGCCAGCCAGTCTCAGTGACTATCAATAAATTTGCTATCAAGGCCAGAGGAAATGAACCACAGCAGTAGCAGATAACTGCTGACAAGGAAAAGGGCAGGCAAACAAAGCTGATGGGCTCCAACAGGGTGTGCTGAGAGAGCACCAGAGACACTGAGCACACACTCCTGTTCTGCTTCTCATCTCACCAGCAGGCACAGCCCTGTCTCCTCCTCTTTGGGCATCCTGAAAGAGAACTCATCCCACAGAGCAGAGCAGCAGCTGGGGCTTACAGAAACGAGGCCTCTCAGCACACAAGAGGAATTATTTCTACCCCTTGCTCTCTGACATTCCCTTACAGTGCCACTCTCCTGCACCAGCACAACGGGCTGTGAACCAGCTGGGGCTACAAAGGCTCATCATTAATTCACAGATTCTGCAAAAACACACTCAATCATTTACTTCCACCTTTGGTTCTGACAGCAACATCCTGGCCTTGCTTTGCCTCAGCTTATAAGGGTCTTCTAACATTTCCCTCCTCAGTTACTGCTTCCACCCTCTCATTTTTCATCTTTGTCCCATTTTCATTTTCTTTTGTTTTTCTCAAACATAGTATTCCTTTCCTCTGTGACCTTGTGCCTCTTCTAAACTGCTTCCCTCCCTCACTGCTTCAATTCACCTGGCTGGGGGCAAGGAAGAATCTGACAAATTTAGTTACAAATTCACTGGCACTCAGTGAGCACAGCAACACTGCTCCCTTGTCCTGTTGCCTACACCCTTCCTGCTGGGTGCCACATTCATTCTTTGGAAATATGAAATCATAGACCTAATATGAAAGCAGGAAGGGTAAAAGAAATTAACTTCTAAGTAAAAAGAAAGATTATCTGCATCTAATCCACAGGCACACAATGATTCAAATGCACGTGTCATACTTTCACAGCAGCACAACATCCAGAGCTGCTTGAGAGGCTTAACAGCAGCATGCAGAGAAGATTCCAAGCGAGCTGTGCTCCAGCTAATCCTGCTAAAAGAGCAGTGAAGCCACAGCAGCTCAGACCTGCTTGCCTAAGTAAATACCTAGAATCCTGGAGGGGGAAGGGAGCTGTACGTCCTGCCAAAGCCCCACATCACTGTGGCTTCTTTGTGAGTGGTACCAAGGCTAGCACAAGTTTGTAATGCCTACACTCACTCCAAAAACATCCCCACAGCTGCAGAGCAGAACAGAGCTAAGGCAATTTGCTCCCCTGTGTTTCTATGCCAGGGAATGTGTGAGGCCATAGTTGGACAATGCATTGTCTTGGCAGCACTAGGGTTTTAGGTTTCCTCTACCAAGCCATAAACCACTTCACTGTCCTCTCCCCTCTTATCCCCTTAGTTCTGCAACCCCACAGATGCCTGTGGTCCAGATAAAGAACTCAGCCAGCTCACAGAAAAATATCCTTGATGCTTCCCTTCTAAGCTGGATCAGCTCTGTGATCTAGTTCATGGCTCAGAAATCCAAAGTGGAAGGATACACGCACAGTAGATATGGGCTGGGTACACTTAAAAGCTTCTACTCCAACTGAAGAACACATTAGCAAAACACTGCTTCATTTTCCTTCAGGCTGAAGCTTAGTCAGTTCCTGGGATTTACACATGGCTGCTTTAGGGATAAGTTACTGGAATGCAACACTATTTCTATTTTTATTTTTCCTTTGTAACCTTTAAGTTACTAATGTGCCCTCCAACCTTAGCTCCAGCTTTTGCATATCACTGTTTACTTGGTGATAAACAATACAGAAACATGTCATTTTATTAGTGCTGGCCAGGCTGCTTGGAGAAGGAGCAGGGACTCAGGCTCAGTGCTGAGCACATGTAGATGTACTTCAGCGTGGTTGGGCTGTGAATGCAGTTGACTGGGGAATACAGCACCATTCTCTAAAAGATGTAATAACTAAGCTATGGAAAGCTAAACATCTTGCTTATTTCCTTGACATATCCTGAATCATCATCTCCAAACTCAGGAAACAGCACACTCAATATGTACAATTTCACACAAAACTGAGATCCACAAATGATAATTATGGTGTTTACCTATACCAGGAGCCTATCCCTAGGCCACAAATATCAAAAGGAAAAGAGGATACATTTGTCATGTCAAATCCCTACTACTTAATTTTTCTGGTACAGATGAAGAAAAGCTTCTGCCAAGATGCTAAACAGATTCAAACCAATTTTCTTCATCCTTACTCTCTCTTCTGTATGTAAAGACAGTACAACTACAAGTACAAAACCAATTCATTTAGCAACATTAATTTGTAAACTCATTCTTCAGTACGAGGCGAAATCAAAGACAAAACCATCCCAAGTTTGCTCAAAGCCTGCCTGCAGCTCAGACCGTGTTTCTCCTTTGGGCACATGAAGTGAAGCCAGCTATCAGTGACAGACTCTTGCCAGGCCCCTTCACTGGCCATAGAAAATGTCAGAGGATGATCCCTCACACTGCTGAACAAGCTGACTGGGAGCATGGGCTGCAGAAGCAGAAGTGCAGTGAAACACAACACAGCTCACCCCAGCAAACAGCCATCAGCTCAAAACCAGAGTTAAACAAGCAGTTTCACATAGGCTGCACTGTCCCTTCTGCAGGAGACCTGAAACCCTCTCCAGGGAACAGAACAAAAGAGAAACAGCATCTCAGGAAGGGAAGTTTCTAAATACATTGCTGGACACTAGAACAACAACTGCATCTTATGCAGCATGCAAAAAATGAGTTTGTGAAGCCAAAATCTCAGCAGGTTTTCCCACAATCACCAACATCCCTTTCAGTTTTGCATCCTCTGCTCTCTCATTCCAGTAAGTAATCTCTCAATCGTGTGGAGTGGCTGCAGAAACAAGACCTGTCACATGGAAATTTTACACAATGCTTCGATGTCTGCTAAGGAAAGGCAACTCCTCACATGTGAGTCAAGCATGAGTGTGCATGTACAGATTGAGAACTGCCTCTTATTTCTGAGATGGAAGGAGCAGAAAGCAATGTAAGTGCTGCATATGGAAGCAGCAAGACAGCTGGTGGTTCTCTCCACCCTCCCTCCCCCGGGGGATCCCAGGCCATGGATGTTAACCAGGCTCCAAGAAACTTCTGTCTCTACCAGATGAGCTTTATCCCCATAGCAGACAGCGCCTTTAAGTCTTTAGGAGATAAATTAACTGCAGTCCACTTTTAATCTTTTAGGTGTGTCAAACTCAGATCATTAAACATCTAAAAAAGAAGATCAGAGTTCTTTAATCTGCCCATATATTCCATGAAGAGTTCATGCAGAGACTAGAAGACAGGTCAGATCTGTTGTAGCAGTCTGTCACTGAGACACGTTGCATTTGCTCTCATTGGTGTATTTGTAGGGACAGGTTAAACATCCACACAGATCTAAAGCCCATGCAAAAGAGGTTCCATCATCCACCCATAATGTGAAAGCTGGGGCTACTGAGGCCATTCTCCACCTCAGGGAAACCTAAGGCATCTTCACTACAGCTACTGAGAGTCACCAGAAAAATCCAGGAAAACTAACCTGATTATCCAGCAGAGTCCAGACAAGACTGCTCTGTAGCATGCAAATTCCAAGGATCTCCCTTCTGCCAGCACAACTTCCCTGCTGCTCATTTTTACTCCCGACAGCTCCAGCCAGCAGCCCTGGAGTGCTGCACACACAGGAATCACACACCTCACACCCAGCCAGGCCTGCACACAATGCACAGCACAGCAGGCAGCAAGGCAGCAGTAGCAGAGGTGTAAATTCCCATCTCTCCAAGACATCTGACCCTTTGAGCAGTTTCAATCCAACTGAAATACTGGGAGGGAAGCACAACCACTGCACACCACAAACCAGACAGGGGAGTCCAGCCGATAACAAGAGCTGTGATTAGGAGCAGAACAGGTTACACCTTCAGGAGATGTGGCCTTTCAAATACAGGGTGTCTCCACAGCCATTTGGAAATTTTAGGGTATCCTACAAGCAGTGGGGTGTGACTAGCATTAGGAGATGAAGTTACACCCATTGCCACCGCAGAAGGCAAGACTTGAACATGTCTGTGTGACACTGCCAGTGCCCGTGTCCCAGTGGCTGCTGCACATCCTCCCAGGCACTTACAAGGTTTAGAGCCTCCTAACAGCCCTAAACAGCAAACACACACATAAAGAATGAGGGATGTTCCCAGCATGACTGGCTGCAAATATCTTGCCAACAGGTAAAGACAGAAATTTGGTCAAGGCTGAATTACACAGGAAGCACCCATTAAAGGGAGTGTGAATACTCACAGAGCAGGCCAGGGCCCAAAGCAGTGAAACTTCTCTCAGCTTTTTTCACTGTTCCTCCTGTTTACCACTGAGTGATAATGGCACAACATTACACCCAATAACACGGATGAATACCTCAGGTTCCTGCCTTAGAGAGAGCAGAAGATGAATCTCTTTCATTACAGCATCTGTGTCTTTAGATTCCTCTCCTGTTCTATGGCAAGTTGGAAAGGTTTTCATGTTCAGCTCATATTGGCAGTCAGGCCACTGGATGTCCCTGGCAAAGGAAATCCCAGAGCACACTGGAACACCTTTGCAGTTCTCCACTCTTTACTCAGGATTGTGCACCAAGTTTAAATGTCCCCATTTACTACAAGTCTAACAGGCAGAAAGCAAATTTTAGGCCTCGTTATTCACTTGTGGAGACTTTTCAGCACAGAGATGCATGGACAGGCAGCTACATTCAGAAGTGCGTGTGGCTTTGTGCCAAAGGCACCAGAACCTTTAGCATTGACTAGAACAGAGCTGCAAAGTGACTGAAAGACAGAAAAAGTTTCCATGAAAAATAAGGTAAAAAACACCAAGAGCAAAGCCAAACAAGTAAACAAGCACAAACCAGGCACAGCTGGAAGAACCTGGAAGTCAAAAGTATTTTCCAGCAAAAGCAGGGCCTTCATTATGAGAGCTGAAGTTTTAGGATTCAAGCACTTTCCCCTGTGTAGGTTCCTGTCCACATCTATCCACTGTCCCCTAAATCACATTTGCAGGGACCATGGCAAGCCACAGTAGGAGCTGGCTAAGCTACAGATAACTGCAAAGAGTGCTCTTTGACAAGCCAGAGCAGTTCCTATTCCATTTCACTGATCTCTCCACACAATGCAGCAGTGTAAGAGCACAGAGGTGGGATGCAGCAAATGTGACTGCTCAGGTCAGCACTACTGCTGTGCTAAATATACAGCCTTTACTGCAGTTCTAAAATAACAGCAACATCAGTAACAAATCCCAAGCAGAAACTGCATGTACTGACTGCATAGGCAGGGCTGCTGCTCTCATACCCAGTGTGGCTCTGTCATCTGCCAGGTGAATGGAAGAAAATTCCAACCATGACCAGCATAATATTTACTATTTCACTCTTCAGAGCTGTCTCAGAGTTTTGCAGTCACTTCAAGCAACATTTGGCAACAGGAATCTCCAGAAAAACCAGATTATAAAATTAATCAAACAAAATGGAGCATTTTTCACCCGCTGATCCCTTAAAACCCCTTCTCATTTCTATATACACCTTTTCCTGTATTTAACTAGAGCAGACCAGCAGTCCTGGCATGCGGAGAGGAAAGGGCCTGTTCAAACAAGAGTTTAACTGAACTGACAGTTCTGTGAGAAGGGAAGGGAAGGTCAGCCCTAGGCAGTGGGGGGTATTAAAGTCTATTTAAAAATAACAGTAAAATGTCTGATAGGAACACTGCTCTGTTTCTAGATCTTCAACCTCTTTCAGGATGAGTTGCTTTGGCTTTATTTTTTTGCAATATTGTTTGGTTTCCTCACTAGTGCAGCTGGGATACTAAGAAGCCAATAAAAGGTAGCTGCCCTCTTCCTGTTTACACTGTAAATCTACCCATTGACATCTTACTTGTAACATTGTGAAAAATAAGCTATTGATTTACTATCTTGGCCTAGAAAAAGCAACCCAAGCTAAATGCCTTGCTAGGCAGATGGTTCTGCCTACACCACTGACAACCCTTTCTGAACACAGCTGCTGCCCAAGCTCAGTGTCTTCCTGTCATCTGCTGGAAAAGAAAAAACACTTTTGTGTCATTCATAATCATGGCAAGGTAGCTATAGGAATTTCTTTGAATTAAAGATGCGGAAGGTGGTACACAGCTTCTTACCAGCATTAATAAACACCATTTTCTCCCCAGTCTCTTTCCCCTTGAAAGCACTAGTTTAAGATGAAGGCCAAGGCCTGCTCTGAGTTAGGAAGTTCTCAGCTGACATACCACACCACCTTTTTCACAAACAGTGCGCTTCTGTGTGGAACCCGCTTCTAGAAGTGGAAGTCCTCCTCTCATTATTATGAAGAATAAATTTAGAAAAACAGAATTCAAGAACAAGTAGCACAGTGCTGCCAGAGTTCCCTGAGAAGCTGAAAAGCAGCTGAGAGGAAAGACCTCTCAGTCTGAGCTCATGGTGTACTTCATCAGACACCAACAATGCTGGTTTGCACTTCAGCATCATTGACTGATTCACTGCTGTTCAGATTTTATTAAAACATAGAGTAAGAGGGAGCTTCTTTTGGTAACACAGATGTGCTACACCATCACTTCATTAAGCCCTGCCATCCCACAGCATGAATGAGCCAACAAGGGATTTTGAAGCCAAGCCAAGGGGAAGCACTAAAATGCCAATGAATTTCAGCCAAAGGAAAACAGGACCACATGACAACTGTGTCCCAACTATGACAAACAACCTGTGTAGATGATAGTGTCCCTCAAGAGCTTTGTTCTGTACCCAGACTTGCACATACAAAGCATAGTCCCTCTCAGACAGCAGCTCCCAAAGCAGACTGAGTGTTCTCATGCCCAGCAAGTCACAAAGCAGTTTCACTCAGCAGCTTTGCACCCAGGCCAAGAAGTGAGCTCTTGCAGCTCCCCAGTATTTCGAGGGCAGCTGTGGCTATGCAGGGATACACAGAGCCAGGCAGGATCAGAGCCTGGCTGCCTGAACACACACACACACACACTCTTCAAGGACACCCAGAAGCTGCAATTCAGCTCAGCTGGTGCAGCAGAGGGCAAAGCAGGAGAAGAACTTGCCCGTGAAAACAGCTCTGTCCAGAGCAGCCTCTGCACTGTTGCTGTACTGCAGGTGATGGGGACAAGGATTGCCCACAGCAAGGACTCACCCCCAGGCAAGACACAAAATAAACAGAGTTTCTGGAGAGTGTGATTACACATCCCACATCCCTGCACAAGACCTCCTTCCCTTGAGGTGAAAACAGCTTGTTAAGGAAACACTCTAGACACAGAGTTAAAAACCAAAAAATATATACACCAAGTGTCTGTACATAAACACACACACACTATATATACACACACATACACACATATATACACCCCACAGCAGAAGACTGATCAGTTGTCTCAGCTATCTGGGAACAGAATATGGCCTACCAAAATACAGACTGAACCAAGCAATCCACAGCAGACTCCTCCTGAGCAGTCTGCACAGCAGAGTAAGATTTTAAAAGATTAAGCAGTCCAGCATGGACAGTCACACACAGAGCAGGCACAGCCAATGGTTGGTGCTCGCTGCTGTTAACCCTGTCATTTCCAAATTCCACTGCTTCATAAAAACAGGTGAAGAGTCTGAGCAGCTATTCCAGAGCATAACAGAAGCCAGAAGCAGAGAATTCTCACAGGACACAGTTTAAAGAAAGAAAACTTTAAAACCGATACCACAGCAAAAGAAACACTTTGTCCATATGGTTTTGGAATTACTTTCTCCTTTTACTTCCAGTGGCACACCCCTCCCAAAAGAGCCAGACAACTATCCTTCAAGCAGAAGCACTGAAATTCCAGGAGGAGTGATAATCACAGTGGTCTGACACTGGCACTTAAGGCCTGCTTCTGATTTCAAGCCTGGAAAAAAATATCAATTATTTACCAGAATTACAACCTACTTAGCAGATAATAGCCTGGGATCTTCTCCCCCCACCTTTAAAAGCAACATTTTGCTAGAGAACAAAGCATTAAAAAGGAAAGTACGTGGGAGTAGCAGGAGCAGGGGCTGTTTTCAGGAGCTCCCGAGCCCCAAGGCACCCACATCACCCAGGGCAGCTGGTGATGGGAGCAGCTCCCCTTGTGCCAGGGACCCCTGAGCCGAGTGAGCTGCCTGCCTGGCACTGGCACCACAGCAGTGCCCGTGGAAACCCTGGATGTGATGTGTTCTGCATGAACTGACACTGCAATCAGTATTTGCAGAGGAGAACAAATCTACAAACACAGAAACACAAAGAGAAGCTCTATGGAGGGCAACTTATAATTACAAAGAGAAAAACTTCAAATATTTGAGACAAGATCTCCAGAACACTGAGCTTCCAAAAGCCCTTTATGTCAGGCAAGAGATAAGAGAACTTGGTGCCAAAATGCATTACAAGTACACATATGGTCTTGGCACTTTAACCAGACACCTCAGAAAGAATATAGACCTAAATGACTCCTGGGTGTCATTCAGTTCAAGTTAACAAAGGTGGGGATATAGAAACTCACAGCAACTTGTATTGCAGTGGAAGGTACTTTAACCCCAGCTACCCCCAAGGAACTGATTTAGAAATTATGTCAACCTAAACTCCTTATATAGTCCAGAGGCATGTCCGGAAGCAAACAAAAATCCTAGATGGGATAAACTGCTTACTGGAACGGGATCAATCACTTGTCAACAGAAGAAATCCTCACAGTTATGCTCCCACTGCCACAGGGAGAGGATCCAGGCCATGGTTTCTGACTTGACTGGACCATTTTGAAAGGGAAAAAGACTAGCCAGGCCCAGATAGTTGCTCTGAGCAGAGAAAATTGCATGTACAGCTAATCTTCGTGCCAGTAAGGGAGCACACACCCAGAAGGATGGCTGCACTCCTCCATGCAGCACAGCTGCCTTGAATCTTCGTTCCTTTTAAAGGAAATGTATTTATTTATTTTCATCTCTTGCCTTTCATCTTGTGTTTGCAGACAGTCAAATATTTTGAGTGAAAACTTCAGAGAAAAGCCAAACCAGCTTTAAATGGAAGACACATACAACCAGAAGCAAGTAAAACACAACAGGGGAAATTAAAGGAACACTTGTACATCAGCACTATATTTAGATACTGCTTTACTAGGACTGTTACAGAAACTTGGAAGACGTGTTGTGTTGATGCTTGGTCCAGCCCTAAAAAGCTTCAAGCAATTTGCCACAGCCCTGAAATAGAAGTTGTGACGTTTCAGACTGCAAGCTGCACAGAGCAGATACTGTTCAACAGCACAGTCACTGTTTTCTGCAAAACCTCTGCACGCCGCTACGTTTCCTGCATTAATGCTTCCTTTAATTTCCAGCAGCGACTTTAAACAACAACTACACTGTCTGGCAGACTCACACACTTTGATAGGTTTGAAATACTGAAGAATTCATGGGACAAGACAAGATTCCTGTCAATATTACTACAGCAGAAAGCCAGAAACACTACTTCTAAATTGCCATATGGGACTAGCCAGACAATTATTACAAGCACAGCATCCACTCACATAAGGAGGAAAGTTTGATCCTGCCCCAAGAACAGAGTTTGACAGACAGCGCCCAAAAAAATAAACCTTAACCTGGGGATTTGTTTTTCTTCAGAGTGGGGCATGCCCCAGTCCAGATTTTATATAGCTCATAAAATGCACCCACCCAGGATAGTGGGCACATATTTCATTACAAAAGGTGTATGTGGCAGTAGAAACTCTGTTCAGGACATCATTACCATAAAACAACAATCACCACCTTCAAGGGGCTCCTTTTCTGTCCTAAATATTAACTTCTCCTTCTAAACCCAAAACCATTGAAAAATAAAATAAAATTAAATTAAAAAGTCTTGGGAAGGTAAGTCAAAATGAGGAATTTCTGGGACCATACTAGTACCTCATAAGCCCAAGTAACTCATGAAAATAAGACTTGGACTCAAGCTATTTCAGCAAATTTTAGCCTTAGTCCTTGGCCAAGAAGCTTTCAATCAAATAAGTGTAGACTATAAAAACAGCAGGTGTTAAAGATGCCACAGAGAATGACATCAAGTTGTAATGGAAGAAACACAGTTCACACAAAAGAGATGACAAATATCCTCAGGCACCTTCTTCCTGTCAAGAATCACAACCGTTTAAGTTGTTAGTTTCACATCAGCAGCCCAGGGCTTGGGGACCACAAGTGGTTACAGACAGCAGGAGCTGCAGGAAGTGAAACAAGCCTCTGTGTCTCTTCTATCCTAAAATAAAAATGGGCTGGACCTCAGGACTTTATAAAGGCAAATCTGTCTGCCAACAGCAGCCTGGTGAAGATGAAAGACGATGGAATAGCTTCATTTTTGTTTAAGGGTTTGTTTTTAACAGATGGGAACGAGGAGAACAGAAACAAAACAAGCATAACTCACTCTATTTGCATATTACTCCTGAATGTAGCCATTCAGAAAACAAAGTAAAGTTTCATAATCACCTCCACTGCTGATCCATGTGTATTAATTAATCTAAACACCAAGTTTCCGTGAAGCTGAAGGTCAAGCTTAGTGAGCAAGGTGAGCACTTAAAGCCAGCATACCTCTGTGCCCAGTCACTACATCTCCAAGGTTAAAGACTCAACCCTCAGCTGTATGCCAGGCAGGTGGGTTTGCCTTTGGGTACTGTGTCCCTCCTCAGCAGGAGCAGAAGGACCCACACTCTGTCCACCTCTGTTACAAGGCAGCTCTCCAGCACCTATGATCAGCACCTGATGCTGACAAATGGGAACAAGAAGAATAAAACCAAAAAGCACAGCTGAGCCTTACCAAAGGGGGCCACTGCAGTGGCCTGGCCATCACATAACCTGCATGTTCACCACAGGACTTGGTTCCTTACTCACCATCCCTGCTCTCTACCCCTGAGATTTAGTTTGGGACTGAACCTGAAGTTCCCTTGAAGCCATGTGCACACTGCCCTGCCTCAGAGGTACAAAGGGTCATGGGAGCAAAGGCAGTGAGAGTCTCAGGACATGAAGTGCTCACAAAGGGACTGTTTTAATCAAACACCACAAAGTATCTCTGCTGCTGCTGAGTCTTGGTTTGGAGGATTTGGGCCTAGCACTTGGTCCCTCCTTCCAGGGCTGCCTCTCTCCCCTCCCAGGGAAGGATGAGCACTCCCTGATAGATCCCTAGCAAAGAGCAGCCACTCTTCCTTTTCTGTAACTGTTCCTTGGAAACCAAGGTCCCCACGGGACCTGGCAAAAAGCCAAGGGTGAAATGTAAAATTTAGTAACAGTGGGATCTGCAGCACAACACTCTGACAGCACACAGACTTTTCTAAAGGGATTACTGGCTATCAGCCACTCTCACAGGGGGCTCTTTCCAGGAGGCTGGCCCTTGTCCTAGCAGGAGGGATGGCACACACAGCAGGTGACACAGCCACAACAGCCCAGCTCACTGGGGATGAAGGGCAATGCAGTTACAGCAGCACGAGGGCCTTGTCAAATGACACAATTAACTTTGCAGATACCAACAGTGCACCTGGTGGGGCTTAACCCCAGAGCAGCTCTTAGACACAAGCTTAGGCCCAGCTCCCACACCCAGGGCAGGCAAATGGCACAGCTGGAACTCACATTCACTGCAGAGTCCTGGCACCCCAGGATGTCTCACAAGGACATGAGGGATCTTCAGCAGGTGTGGTGAACGAGCAGCAGACACCACTGTCACATGGAAGCACAGGCAATTCCATCCTGCACTGGGAACGAGGAGAGATGGGCACTAGCTGGCATTGGGCAGGCTTGTGCCTTCAAAAAGTTTAAAATGACCATACTGCAAAATGGGCTTCCCTCTGGATGTACATCTTCTTATTCAAACCCAAACTCACCTTTCAGGCATATGAATAGCTCAGGATTAAAATATGCCTCTCTCCCAGTAGCAGTATTTTCTCTCTAATTTGCCCTGTAAAGATGACAAGTTCACCTCTCTCTACTGCCTCTCTCTGAACAAATGAAAAGCTTTTTCTTGCCTTCCAAAAAGATGGGACTCCTCTTACTTAGCCCTCGAGGTTGGAAAAGGCTAGAAAAGTTTTTGGATGTAAATACTCCTGTTTCTATATCCTTGATTTACAAAAGTGCTGGGAAGAACGTTACACCCTGTTGCTGCACAAGGGCCAGGAAACCTGGCTTCCAGCACAGCAGGTTGCTCTATGCATAAGAAACTTGGAAGAGGAGACTTTCAGTGAAGATCCCACCTCCCTCAAATTCTGCTAATAATCTGCTTTTCCTACTGAATGCTGTCCATACATTACAGAAATCCTAAGAATGTCAGCAGTGTGGGTCGTGCACACAGCCCCCCACATCTGGAAGTCTGCAAGCAAAGGGAGGCCAAGGCCATCAAACTTCAGGCACTGCTCAGTGAGCTCAGCTCTGTGGTTTAGTGCCCAGCCTCAAAACACCACATTCCCATTCTGAACCTACCAAAACCAGCTCAATTAATGGGCCCAAAAGCTGCATTTAAAATACATATTATTTAAGGGAAGCAAGGAGGAGAAGACACAAATAGAAGCTTTGATGTCAGGAGTTACTCCCTATCTGTCTGTTGGGTAATTTAAATCTCTCCCTCTCCACTGTCCATGGTTATTGAATTTGATAAAAGGGAAGGAGGAAACCACCTTGGACAAACCCCTTCTGCTCAGCTTCTTTAAATGCTAACAGCAGGTCTAGTCAAACCTATTTCCCTGTTGCCAGTGCTGGTTTTTCCCTCTGTTCTCATGCCAGGTACAAGGAGTATTATACCAATGGCACAAGTGCCAAAACCTCTTCCATTCTTTAAACAGCAGAGCCCGTGAGCATGGTCCTACAGCACAAGGCCCCCAGAAAGGATGAAAGGAGCTTGCACACGGAAAAACAAGTGGCATTTCTGGGGATGTCATTCCTTGCAAGAAATGGAGCACAGACATCCTGCAATACTGTCCACAAGAAATGGAAGAAAATGCTTGAAATACAAGTTCAAAAACAGCTGCTTCAAACAAACACATCAAACAACTTTCTTCTGTACAAGCAACAAATCCCAGTAATTTCTGAGTATTCCCTCAATATTCCATTTAAAAGGTCAGGAATTCCTGGCTACAGAGAGTTTTACCCCATTAAAGGAATTGAAACCTTTTTCCTCCCTTACCTGGGAACACATTCAGTGTCACCTCTGTAATAGATTTTACATGCATGTAAGTTAATGCATCTCCTGGCAGTGGCTAATAAATGATCCTGGTAACATCAGATTTATATCAAAATTCCACCACAAAGGATAAAACTAATTTACAGGGAAACTGATTTATGCTGAGCTAGAGCTGCAAATCAGGACTAAAGCCTAATTTAGGTACACTTCTGTCTGCAAGGCTAGGAAGAAAAATCTCAGCTGAGGAGACACAGAAGGCTAGAAGAGCTGGTGACAAACAGAGAATTCAATCCAAAAGGAGCGGATGGCAATGAGAAGGTGGATTCTCTGAGAGTGACAGCTGGAGAAAAGAAGTCCTGGCATGCAGCAAATCCAAGGCAGAAAGCACTTTCCATGCCTCCAGGACTGCTGGAAATTAGAAGTATTCCAGTAACTCAAATTCAATTGCTTGTAACATGACAGCTCTCTGAGTGGAATCAGACTGCTCTGGAAACTGGCAAAAAATCTCCTTACTTCCAGTACCACCTGGGCAGTTCATTTTTCATGAGACTGACACCATGAACTTGTACTTCTCTGGATCTTGTAGATGTACAAAGCCTGAGTAAAAAGCCAGAAAGAGTCAGTGATTCACAACAAGCACTGGAAGAGTGTCTAGGAAACTCTTCTGCAAGGTTTGACAGCGTGGCACCATGGTTACTAAGACAATACCTGGCACAAAATCCTGCTGTATACCAAATTCTTTGGGTCCAACCATCTGGGGCAGCAATTCCTTTAATGCAATAGGAAAAAGCCACAATATTTTAGAAATGTGGCTTTTTAAACACACCCCAAGTTCTTCCACTGTTTTTTAGCTTCCTAATCTGTGTAGATATGCTGAATTTATAATTTTATTAATTACTTTCAGGACATGTTACAGTTGAGATCAGGATCTTTTGTTCTGCAGGTGAACAGTTTGACTCTAGGAAGAGCCATATTTGTATCCAGCAATGCCTCGATGGACTTTCTCCATTTTTAAACTGAGATAATATCTACCTATACTCAGAACTGCAAAGTAAAAGCTAGAAAAAAATCCTCATATTTGCAGCTTTTTGGGCAAAAGTAATTTCCTACAGCTAACTAACTCTCCTTAGGCTTCTCATTTGCACTTTTGATAGCAGGGAGGGTTTGCTAAGTGAATTACGATAACCTATACAGTTAAGGGTCAAAATATTCAATTGCAAAGAAGAGACATTCCAAAGCATCATTCAGGAAGAGTTTTTTGAGATTAGGAAAACTAGACAGTTTTAAGTTACTACAGAATTAAGCAACACACACTGCCATACACAACAGAAGAATTTCAGAATTAAATAAATCCAGGACTCTCAAAATCTTGTATATTATCCCCTTCAAGGCATTATTTTGCAGTCAAGTTCCTCTGGATGCAGTACTTTACTCCTCTTTTACCTTTTCTACTACCAATCCTTTAGTCAAAGCTTCTGCAAGGGCATGGAGAAAAACCTGCCTCTATCTCAGATTCATTGTGTTTATAGTTTTTACCCCTCTACACCCCTCTGATGGATGCCAGTCCCAGCAGCTGGTCCTCAGACAAGCTTACAGAGGCATTGACTTAACACCTTGAACACTTATGCATTATTATTTTGAGAGCTTACAGGTAGGAAGGTCATTGTATAAGGGCACAAGCTGCAGTTGTCCTGAAATCATGCCCTGGAATACAACATCACATCTGCTGTCACAGGAATGATGTGTGAGGAAGGACAACAAACACTCCTGTACACATCCTGCACCAGCCTCTGCTCACACCTGGAGTCTGCTCTTCCTTGAGCTGAAACCTGCTATACATGCTTCTCCAGAAGGAAACTTCAAAACACAAATAAAAATGAATCTGTGGGATGCTCTGGGAAGGCAGCAGGGCATTGCCACACCTGAGCAGACCACAAATGGAGCTTCAGCCACTTCACACCAATCCCAATTACTTGGTGTCTTTGTTTGTTTTCTTCAATCAATCATCCCCTTTAAGGCAAATTCTGGGTTTTCCTGTTGTCAGGAACAGGGATTCATTGCTTCAGTCTGACTTCCTCTAGGACACATGGGGAGGAGAGATAAGCTCTCTCTTTCAGTCAGTGCTGACCACAGATAAGCAGAGGGGCTTTATTATTTCCCACCTGGCTCTACAAGCAGGACACGAGCAAGGATAATCTGAAAACCTGACAGGTTGTGATGTAGAAGAAGCAAATGCTGCTTCAGCAAGTGTAAGCTTGCTAACAAGGTTTAAGCAGCATGCTCAGGAAGTAACTAAATCTTGTAATTCTGTGGGAAAGAAAATTAGTTCTCCTCCCTAGGAAAACCGAGGGTGAATAGCTGATGTGCATAACCATTCTTTGGAGAGCAACACTTACTGGCAAAGCTTTTCAATCCAGCCTTTAGTCACATTAACTCCCTTTAACACAAAGGAATTTGAAGATCACACTCTAACAGATGAGGAAGCTTTGCCATCTCATCCTTTGCAGGGAGGCACAGGTAGCAGCATCACTTCAAGAGTATCAAAGAGATGACTGAGCAAAAAGGAAGAGGTGAGGGGCATTTAAAATAGACTGTAGTTCTTGTACTTCAGCAAATGCCAGGAAGTGCCAAAGTCCTGCCTTTTATTTTGTCCCAAAATACAATAGTATGATTTAAGAAGGGTGTGTGAAAACTTACTCGGTGCCCCTTAACTATGTATGCTACTGCCCACAGGCAAAGAAAATGGGCAGCAAACATCAGGGCACTGTAAAGCCTGGGTTTCTCACCTCCTCAAGCTCAAACACCCTGTCACCCTGCCTATCCTTACAGATAATATTGGTCCCCTGGAATAAAAGAAGACAGACAGCATTTGGAGAAATACAGAAGCAGAGTAAGTGAATTCCTAAACCCATTTCAACAACTGTGCTTCTAATTTATTCTCATGTGCTGCACTCTCCAATTTTTTTCAGTTGTTGCCACATTCCTAAAGACAGCTATCAGCATGGCAATTGCCATTACAAATCTGGAGTTCCATATTTAGACTTCACACGAAATAAGGTCACAGAAATGAGATGCAAGGAAACAAGCCTGTACTATCAAACATTTGGAAACTCTTAGTCAAACAGCTGAGACAATGTTCCTGCACTCCAATAATGTGCTCTGATCATCAAAATGCTGCCCAGCACTTCAAGCAGATTTTCTCTATGCTTCCACTTCCAAGCTGGTTTCTTCTGTTAACTCAAATCCTGTGTGGATGCTTGTCAGCCCTGATCTTCAGCAGATAGTCTACACTTCACAGGCATTTCTAAACTGAACTCCTGAGGTGATTCCTACACATAATGCACTGAAATATTTACTACTGTGGGCTTAAAAATGTCTGCTCTCTCCCTCAGAGACTGTTTTTCCCCCCAGTGAAAAGTCTGAGATACCTGTGGGCCAGGAACAAGAAATATGAAAGAATTTGCTCCCCAAAAAGATTCTTATAATTCATTTGAGAAAGTCCCACTAGCTTCAGTGAAAAGAACTTTCTCAGAACATTTTATCAGAAGAAACACTAAAAAAGTCAAGTATTCCAGTGCTTTGAAACACATATTACTTGAGACAAGAAAGTAATTTTCAGAATAATTCAAATTAGAACAACAAAACCTCTACTCCAGAAACATAAACACAAAGCAACATGCTCTCAGTATGTGCAAGCAGGCACAGCAAAGATCTGCATATCCTTTGACTTACTGCAATTCTTTAAAATGTTTATATAAAAAAAACCAAAACAAACCAAAACACACTTAGATAAGCAAATCCAAATATTTTGTTTAATCAATGGCTCCTAACAGCATACTGCAAGACTCCCTGTCAATTTAGAAAAAAAAATATACAGCATTTTATTTAAAATAGAAAGAAGAAACATTCATAAATAAAACAAGCAGCAAGGTGCCCTTCAGTGAGGAAAAGGAGTAACCCTGGGGCAATGATTGGGGCAAGTCATTGAACAGGGGCTCAGATGTGACAGGGCACACAGGGAGCTCAGGGGCTGTATGAGCAGCACACTGTGCAGCACACACACACAGCAAAGACCACACTAACACACAGCAATGGGTAACCCACAGCCTGCAATTAAATATTTAGGGAAATGAGGGTCTGCACAGAGCTGTGCAGCAGCCATGGCCGCCTCACACTGACTCTGGAAGAGCAGCTCTGCACAGACTCTGCCCTCAGAAAGGATAACTCACCTTCCATGGGCAGCTGGGCCAGAGCTGTGATGCTCCAGGTGACCAAACCACTCCACTCAAGCCTTGTACATTTAGCAAGCAGGAAGAAGTTAAACAGTGCCAAAGCCTTCCAGGGTCAGAGCTCTAATGCTGACTAAACAAACAAATTCACATTATGCATACAGACAATACTGTATGTCAAAACACGGCATATCCATGAATGATATTGGGTATTTTCTGACACGAGTTTCAAATGAACTCACACTTCATGCACCATGTGAAGAGAAAAGGCCTTATTGCTAAATCATAAAATATTCTGCATACTGCAATACCAAAAAACCTCACAAAAACCATTAACACTCTCCACAGGACTTTTAAAACACTTGATAATGTGTGCACAGCAAACCAGAGCATGAGAAGCACATCTGTTATAGCACACATGAAGGAGGGTATCTGTCTTGCTACCAGAACACTGTAAAACCTGATTTCCTAGGGAAGAAGCCTCTGGACTTTGCCACAGTGGAGCAGGTGGGACCAGACTGCAACAGCTATCCAAAATAACACAGATAAGGACATTATGCATGCACAGAAATGGTGTCAGTCACCAACGTGAACATGCATTCATCTGCAATTACAGCTTATTATGCCTGCAGTCATAACACAGTTATTCAACAAATTCTGAAGACATTAGCCTCCTGGGGAGTATGAAGTAGTTTTCACCACCAGCACAACCAGCTGTCTGAGGATTACTGCAGTGATAAAAACCTCTTTCCCTCTGTATCACCTTACAGTGACAGCAAGGACATCAAAGAAAGGGACAATGAACAAGCCACGAGTGTGGTTAAGTCAGCACTGACAGAGCAGGAGTGCAGCAGAGATGGTTCTGGAAACAGCTACCCCAGAGGCAACGCAGACCAAAAACGATGGAGTTCCAAGGAGGAACCTGCCTGATGCCAGGCCCATGCACAGTCACAAACTGCACATTACTACAGGAAAAAAAGAGGTAATATGACATGCTTTATATGCTGCTTCTCAGACATGTGAAATTAAGAAATCATGTAGTTATTTCTGTACTTCTGCAGCCTCAGTTCTGATCACAGCAAAACTGCATTCCCAGAGAGGAGGGGAGACCAAAGGCAGGAAGGAGCATCTCTTGCCAGAAGAGGACACAGCTTGCCAGTTCAGTTGGACAGCACTGTGGAAACACCACTCTGCTCTACCAGCACAAGGAGTCTGGTCTCCTGCTCAGAGATAAATCATGACTTTGAAAGCCTCAGTAACAATTCATTTAATAAATTACCCTTGTCTCACACCAGTTTTCAGCTTCTGTATAAAATCTGACCTTGACTAAGACAGGCTGGCAAAGAAATTATGCAAAAAAGCAAACCAAAAGATACAGATTTTCCATTCAACTGATCCTTAATTTTCATTCTTAAACCCAGCTTTGCAGCTAAAAGAGGACACAGTCTCCCAGGGACAGTGTATCCCTAATTAAATGTCATCCAAAGGGAACACACAGATTCAGTTGTAACCATTTAGCACTAAGACATTCTGGAATCAGACTTTAATATATGATGTCATACTCTGCAGACCAATGTCTTTTGAGCGAGAAGGGTTTCTGACATGTTCACATGGACAAATCAACATGAGAAAATGAATAGCATTTCAAAGCTGGTACTCCAAGGCTTTTCTAAATCAGTTTTGCCCAGACAATGCTTCAAATGCGCCAGGTAGAGCTTTGAGAAAACTTTCTTTATCGGGATTTCACAGGTGCACATGACACATTTAGATTTTTAAGGTTACAGTACATTCCCAGGTACTTCAGACTCAGGCAGAAATAAACAGTCCCCCAAACAAACTTATTGGCACTTTCTGACCAGTATTTCAGCAGTTAAAGAACTAGGAATGTAAAGTGTGCTGGGACTTGAACTCTGGGTGTGGTTACCTGTAAGCTGAAAGAAAGAAACAAGCCAATGCAAGAACCAGCTCATGTTTTGCCCGGCAGATAGAAACAAATCAAAATTAAACCAGAAACTGTGGTAACAGATACTAAGTGTCATTTTGAGTGTCATTGACTTCAGCAGTGCAGAAGTTACAGAAATGACTGCACCTCAGGAGAGCCAGACATTCCCTTCCCATTGAGCATTAATTTCTTGCCAGAAGACGCATGAAGTTTATCAGCGAAAACAAACACAAGAGAAGAAAATTTCAGTTTTGTTTCATCTTCACAGCTTTCACTGACTGTCTATCCAAGCAGTAATTTTCTCAAGCTTTTTTAATCCAACTATACTCATGCAATAAGGTGACAGTTTTCTATTTAAAACACAAGCAGAAAATTCTGTCATACTTTGCACTGTCCTTAAGTCACTCCTTTGTACCTGGAGATGGCACACTCAGCAGTACCTGAGAGAATACAGAGAAAAAGGCTGTTATCAAAGAGGAATACTCCTTCACCACTGCCTTAAACAATGGAGTTCTTTGTATCCCTATCACAATCACAAACAGTACTGTCTTCCATACTCCTCTCCACTTTTCACCATCCTCCACTTTCCTCATAGAAAAAAAATATGGAAAGACAAAGTCTGCCTGTACACTTTAACTTACAATAGATTCCAAACTGATCCAAATGGCAGTTAATCAGAGCTGAACAAATACATGGATTTCTAGGGTAGCTTTCTCAGGAAAGGCTCAGAACTACTCTCACTAATCTCTTTGAAGGTGATGAATATTTACAAGAGACAGGAAACACTGAGACAATGCACAGAACTTTCAAAATGCAAATTTTGACTCCAAGTTCCTCCCCTTAAGAGAGAAATAACCCTTGTTCCAGACGTGCACAGCAACCCTGACAAAGGCACTTGTGCTCCAAAATCAATCCACAGTTCTTTAACAAACTAATCTGTGTAGCTGGCAGAGGAAATCCCATTTTGCTACATCGGGCAGGCAAAGGCTGAAGATCCTTCCAAGCGTGTTTGTGGAGGATCCCTTTCTGTCACTGTCCATTGCAGCAGATAAAAATTCTGAAATTCCCACCAGTCCCCAAGGAAACAGCAGCAGAGCATTCATCCCCCATCCAGCACCTGTAGCAGAGCACAAGTTTGTGAAGCAGGGCTGAGCCATCAGCTGTCTCCCGAAGGCACAGACAGCTTTTGTGCCTCCCTCCCTGGCAGCTGCAGGGAGAGCTGTGGGGGCTGGGACTGGGGGGTTCTCCCCAACACACCCAGGGACAGCATCAGCCAAGCACAAAAAAGGGCTCAGGAAAATGGGGACATGGAACAAGCACATACTGGCATCCTCTCCTTCCCTCCAGCTTGCAGTTATTTTTTCTGACGGCTAATGTTCAGTGCTGGGGAAATTCCAAGTCCACCTGAGGCTGCAGAATTTAAAAAAGAAAAAGAAAACGTGAAGCACAGTACAATCTCACCTGCCTGCAGCCTTTCTGGGAAAAAGAGTGGAGAGAAGCCTGTCTGACAACCCAGAGCTTCCATCATCAGCCAGGCTTCAGGAAGATGCAGGTGACAAAGGACCAGAACAAACCCAAGTGGCCGTGAGCACAAGTGGCTGGAGGGTCTCAGTCCGGCCCCAGAGCCAGCAGCAGATGCCAGCCCAGGGTGTGTGACAGCTCCCATTCCACAGGCAACAGCTGGGTCACAACAAGTGGCAAGTGACAAAGCCACAGAAGGGAAGCAGCAGCTGAACAGGTGACAGCTCCCAGCAGAACCCAGCTGGAGCCCAGCGCAGTGAGTTTAGAGGGTGGAGGCCACAGAAAGGGAATCTAAGCAGCAGCAAACACTGCAGCTTTCCCTGGAGCCAAGTCCTCCAACTTCAGGCCATAAAACATATGATGAAAAGTAAAACTGGCAGAGTAACCCTAGGAGGGACAATGGGAGAACCAATGAAACATGCCTGGGTGACATTTACCACAGTCAGTGGCAACACATGAAATATGTGTTCCCTTCTAAAAATTCTTCTGTGCCTTCCTCTGGTCCTCAGTGTTCCTTCAGCTAAAGAATTCCTACTCTTCTAAACTCAGATAAGCAGTGATACTCAAATGCAGGTATCTATCACATTCCTCTCAGGCCTATCCTGCAATTTTCAAGCAAAGCAGGGAGTTTCACTCCAGAGCACAGCTCAGGTAATGAACATCACCTCAGCTTTGACAGCACCTTCTGGTTTTTAATATTGTCACAGCTGGTCCACCAGCTGTTTTCTGCATGTACTCTTGCAAACTTAAGGGGCAGGCCAGGCAGCAGAAGTTTGAGCACTAAACTCTTGGATTAACTGGGGTTAGATGAGGCAAATGCATAAGCAGCAGCACTCTGAGAAAGTCCAGAATGGAAGCATAGCTGCAGAGAGGCTGGAGTGTGAGAGCCACACAAACACTCTTTCTCAAACTCTTTAAACATATACAAATATACAAGCAGTGGCTGAAACTACCTAAAAATATGCACAGGCAAATTTCTCTTACACTGACTTAATTACAGTTAAATTAACACTACTATAGATCCACACCCCATTAACTGAAGTCCTATGAAAACAAGAAATAAACAGGTGAGTCATCCAATTTTTTCACCTACCTTTCTTGAATCCCTTTACTGAGCCCAGACTCTGCAGCATCCAAGCTGCTGCCACATTCCATGCAACTGTGGCCACCAGTCTTCACCCAGCAGGTCCTGGGCAGAGTTTCAGAACCATTTTTCCATTAACATGGGCTCCACTTGGAAACTTAAGGCTCAAAGTACCGATCCATGCCACATACTCTCTTCCTCTAGTTATTTCAGATGAGCTATTACAGAACTGCTCAAGCTCCCTCATCCTTACAGATTTAGGAAAGAAAAAAAAAAAGAAAGCTATGCTCAGCTTGCTTCAGGACAGGTATCCAAACCAAAGTTAACTGGAACATGCGAACACAGTCCAAGCTGGGCAGTGCCATTGGCTGCTCCTAATGGAGGGAGTTACCACAGGGTGCATTTCAGACATATCCACAGACTTAGTCTCCCTTTGCAGTAAGTGACATTCAGAACAATTTACAAAGATAATCTTAATCTTCCCATAAAGATGACAGAGGTGCAGAGGTAAAGCACAACCCCCTCAACGGTCCTGTGGTTTCTTTCACTGTCCTGTGCAACACCAAAGGGTGCCACTCCCTTCAGGCTTTTTCTTTCCTTTCTTGAACAAGAACCAGCACAGTCAGAAGGCAAATCGCCTTTTACTGTCCTCATAAGGTGATCAGGAGACAGGCACTGGGAAGGCTGGGCTCTAGCAGAACTTTGTTTACCAGTTCAGATTAGTAGCTTCTCCACAAGCTACTCAGCACCTGCTATTCACAGAGGGTGTAACAGTGGTCTAGAGATTCCTCATTCTGCTTTCTTCACTTTCATTCAACCTCCAGAATTTCCCACTGAAGGCACTCCATCCAACGCCCACCCAAAGCTATAGCATCCAAAGATAAACCACCTGAACTGGTAGGATGTCTCCATCTGACATCTTGAATAAAGTTTTGTGGAAATCTTGAGCCTTCAACCTTGCCAAGCAGTAACAATGCCTCCAAGTGATGCCTTCCAAAATGCTCCACCAAGAGATTTTTGCTGTGCCCACCATTAACTCTTTCTGTCCATCTCTCAAACAGTAACTCTGTTGGGTGTGCAATAAAGCTGTGACACTCCCATCCCCTTTCACATAGCAGAAACAAGAACCAGGGTCCAGTGACAGCCAAGTGAGAAAAGCAGTCTGAGGCAACACAGGTCCTGCTGAGCAGCTCCCTCCCTCCCTCCCCATGCAGACACAGCTCCTGCAGCCAGCTCCCCTCCACTCCTTCTGCTCTCCAGGCCTGAATGACAACACAGAAGCAAGGCTTGCCTCTCACAGCCAGAGAAAACTGAGGGATTCTGCAGCCTGCAACAATGTGTGAATATAAATCACATCCCAGCCAAGCCTCACACTGTAATCAAGACAAGTGGTTCTAAACCTTCTTTTAAAAAAGAAACAAAACCAAAACAAGCAACAAAAACAACACAGAGCAGACCACAGCTCCCCTGCTTTTAGGTCCTCCTCACCCTTCCAGGAGTTCAAAAAGACAGATTATCAGCTCCTTCTTGTTGACATGCAGCTAGCTGTTCTGTGGAGCTGCCCCATGAAAGCAGGGGTTCCTTTATTTACAGTTTCTTTCCTTCTTTCCCACCAGTTATTTTTAAGGGATTATGTTTCCTGTTTTCACTGCTTTGCCTCCATTTGTCATTCAGCACTGCCATTAAAATAGGAGGGAAGTGCAGGGGAGCAGACCAACACAAAGCAAACCTTTAGGGTTCAGCAAGCAAGGGATTGAATGTCACCTCCTCCCCCCTCAGCCTCACCTCTTCCCATGCTATGGTTTGCTTATCCTTCAGCATATTCCCAGATTCTGACAGCTGTGGCAGATTAGACACTTCAGGATGGATCAGATAAGCATTCTATTCATCCTGCTTGGTGACAGCTACCTACCCTCCCTCTGGCTGGTCCATTCACAAACAACTTGTTCTGGAAAAACCGTTCCTGTTGGAGCTACAAGTGGTACCATGGCATTTTTCAGAGGCAAAAGCAGAGCAACAGAACTCAGATACCCTTTCTTGTTATGCTGTTATCTGCAGACATTGTCTCCCTACCACCTCACTACTGGATGTGCAATTTTCAGGGAAATGGCGGTCGGAGGATAAAAACCAAAAGGTCTGGCAACAATTTAGAAGGATGCAATCCACAGAACTGCTGCCCTTTCCTTAAGCCTTTGCTTCCAGATGTTCTGCCAGCAGTCTCACAAACTTACTTGATGAAGGCTGCACTAACTCACATGCAATGTATTCCTACAGCTCTACTGCTCCTCAGCACAGCTCTTCTGCAACTTGTAGAGGTGACCCCTGAGGACAATAAATACAAAGCTATCAAAGGTTAAGGGAAACAGAACAACTGGCTTTGAGTGGTAAAGGGCAGTTTAACTGTTTTAACACCTTTTCAGATATCTCAGAGCTCTTTTCTCTCTCTTCACTGCAGCCTGACTCCCATCCATTACCTGATACTCAAACACAAATGCTCTCTATGAAGGATAAAGAATAACTGCTTTAGCAGAAGAAGAGTCAGAAGCATCTCTGCCAAGTCCATTAGCCCCCTCCAAGAGTTCACATGCTCCTATTCACATGGTTCTAGGGTTCCCCAAGCCTGCTGCTATAATTGCAACCTTCCCACCCTCCTCTCTCCCAGTCACACTGCAGGGCTGCCCCAAAGTGACAGTGCATGGCAGCGGAAGCAGATGATGGCCAAAGGATAAAGAGGAATGAAAGATAAAAAGCAAAGTGTTAAGACAGGAACACAAAAGACTCTGAAATAAAAGTTGGTTTTAAGGTAGCTCAAGGTAAGGCTAAGCTAGTTTAAGTGTGGGTTTGTGCAGCAGCAAATCATTCACAGAAAGAATCCTTACACAGCTATCAGAGAGCAATTAAGATTTAATTAGATTCAGCACAGACAAATCAACACCAAAGAGGAAACTAATTAGATATGAAACTGAATCACACATGGCACATGGACACCAGGGATACCACAATAGTAAAGGTCACTGAGATGGGAGAAACACACCACAACCAAAAAATGTCAACAAGGAGAGAAATCAGCATCTGAGATGGCCATAGCCACTTCTGCAGAAGATACACTTCTGCTCCCAGGCACAAGTAATCTTTACTTTATGGGACTGCAAAAATGAACATATTTGAGCAGTGAAATAAAAAACCAACTAAAATCATAGCAAAGCATCAGGAGATCCTGAGCTCAATATCTGACAGCTCAGACCGCACAGCTGGGCAGGAGGGACAATAGCACTGAAGAAAAAAGCAATTTCCCCATGCACAAACCAAGCTGTCCCTTCCACTGCATTAGGAAAGGCAGCTATCCTCCCAACACCAGCTAAAAAAGGGTGTAGTCCTCTCCTGCAGGTGTGCCACTGTGCTGATGAAAGGCAGTGCTGGGGAACAAACACGTGGTGCACAGGAGGGCTCAGCTCAGCAGGGAGAGCTGTGCAGGTACTGCTCCTCTCAAACCATACATTCCCTGAGGGCTGGGTATTTATTCTTCCTTTCAACAATGCCACTTTATTTCGTGATACTGCTGTAAACAGACTCACCATAGGAACTGGTTTAGGGAGCTGCTGATTCAAAGCATCAGCAACTTCAGATTTTAAAGTTCTCCTTAAGATGTAGAAAAAGCAGAGCATACAGTAAGGGAGCTTTGGAAAAACCTGTAGGTACAAAGGGTGCAAATAAGCAATCACAGTGAAAACCTGGGCAAAGCTGCTGCAAGGAAGATACTGAAAGTTCCTAGGCTTGGTAATATACCACAGATCACAAGACAGTTGCATTCTTGGCTGACTACGCCAGCTTCTCTCACTGATCTTGCAAGAGAATGTTAATGAGACCTACCTGGAAGGCTTTAAACTTTAGGGGAGTACTGTTCTGGCAGGAACTTACTGGTTAGTAAGTAATTCTGAAACACAATTTACCTTTACGGTAAATGCACCTTTCTAAGCAGTTAAAACACAAACAAAAACCAAACAAATTCCAAATGAAACAAAAACCACAAACCAGACATCAAGCCAAAAAACCCCAACATACAGATCTGCCTTTGGAGAACTGCAAATAAGAAAAGCCAGTTAGTCTAGCAGACAATCCTGTAGCACAAGAAAAATGGAACTTTTTCAATTCCTGTCTCCTTCATTGTTGCCAGCCAAAGGCTTGGTTGATTTCTTAAGCAAACTCAGTGGAGAATAGACCGGACTTCCCTGAAATAATCTCCTGCCACAATATTTCTGTATTGCAAAGTACCATTCAATTAACAACAATTATGGTCAAAAGAAGAGTCTCTTGCACCGCAGTAAGTGAACAAAAGTCAGACCCTTGGATTCTATCATGCCAAGGGCCACAGAAATGTTGGGAGTTAAAAAGCTTCCCAGTAAGGAGCCTGGCAAAGAGACACAAACTACTTTATAGCTCCAGTTCATTTACATGCGTTAGTAATTAAAAATAGCTGTTTGGTTGGGTACATAAAAGAAGATGTGGTCACCAGTATGGTTCTTTATCATCCAAATACTGCAGCATAAGCCAACAACAAGTAAAGCCAACTAACTTTTCCCTTTAGGCCCTACCCACAGCAGTGTTCTACCAGAAACAGTGGAAAGAACAGTGAAACCATACAGATCTAACCACCACAGGCAAGGATGAGAACAGATAAAGCTAATTTAGCATCCATCTTACCACCTCACAACACAGATGAGATGTATGCAGTAAGTTCTAGAACCAAAAACTAAAGTTCAGGGTCAAGATGCCACGCCTATCATCTGTAGATGATCCTGGACAAAAAAAAATCCCTCAGCTTCCCTGGATGGACAGGGAATGTACCCATGTTTCTGAAACACCTGCAGATCCCTAGAGCAAATAAGTGCAAGAGAATATATGGAAAGAAACCCTCAATTTTAACATTGTGTATCCGTCCTCTTTTGTGCAGAAAATCTCAGTTTTCTCCTCCCCATTCCCATGTCAGGTATAGAATCCTTATCTGCATTTTTTAAACCAGCCTCCAGTTCTGCACATTACAACGTAAAATGACAAGTTATCCTTTTAGAAGTAAATAACTGACCCTAATCACAAGTTTCACAGACTTTCATACTATTGAACTGTATTTCAATGCACTTAAAACAAAACCCAGGACTCTAAGCATGTGACTCCCAACATCCTTAGCACTATCCCTTTCTCCAGGCCTGCTTCTCTGAAAAACATTCACCCACCCAATTTTTGCCTTATCAGGAACCTGCTACATTCCAAAGGGCTGTGCTCAAGGTTGTAATGTTCTTTTCCAGGCATTTTGCTGACTATTTCACTGCCAAATACAGCCCTTTCCAGGGCGTACTTGTTTGCAAGAACTCAAAACTTGAGGCACTTCAACAGGGTTGCACAGCGTTGCTGCCAGAAAGTAGACCACTGTTTACTTCAATCAAAGAGAAAAAGTGTGTCACTTTGTGTATTTTTAAAACCAAGAATTAATAATTGATATTTGCCTTCACACAGCCTTTGATCCCACAGCTAATGAAGCTAAAGGGATGCATTCAGTAGTACAGCTGCCCCTGGGATGAGCCACTGGACACCTGCAAGGAGGAGAAGAATAGGCAAAAGAACATGAGTTTGTCCTTGTAACACAGTGCTGAGTCCTGGCAGAGCAACGAGACCTTCCCAGCACTGCCTGAGAGACTGAGCTGCAGACAGCACAGTGTCAAACAGGAGGAATGGTTTGCTACTCCCAGTTTCCCCCTATAAACAGCAACTCCTCCCCACTGCCTACAGCACTGGCTGACATCTCCCAGGCACACTTGGTATGCACAGAGATAGGACACTCTGACAGCTTTCATTTGGAGCCATCTTCAAGGACATATTAAACGGTGCAGTCAAATCCACTTAAATACCCAACTGAGTATCAGAATAAACCTGTTAAAAGGATTATTCTACATACCAGTTGATTTCTACAACACTTGCATTTGTTGCAAAAGCCCTTTAAATGAATACAAGCTAAGGAAATCACCTTGGGGCTGAGGCAGAGCACACAGCCAAGAACAAGAAATCAGCTATTTTAAAAGGTTCCACAGAAGAGAACCAGACCCAGCTCTGCTGAGTTGCTCAAAGTGCCTCAGATAGTAATCCTATTTCGGGAATATAGGGACTGCTCTGGCCTCAATGAGTCAGCAGGGTGGGGCATTTTTTTCCCATGTTTGTGCACTGAACAGGAACAGAAAAAGCAGAAGAAGCTGGAAACCAGAAATGTAGCACCTGGCTGGTGCACAGGCAGGAATTCAGCAGAGTTAAGTCAGAAGAGTTCACAAATCTCTGCAGAGCCAGCAGTCACAGGTAAAAATAGAAGTCTTATCTGGGAGTCATGTAAGCATTCAAAATAAACTGAACAGAGAAACTGTAAAGATGTTTCAGTGCTGGAAGCAACGTGCATTCTCTCCTGGTGGTGACACTTGCCCTCTCCTTGTTCAAGACTCAGCTTTTTAAACAAATCACACCATCTGACAGAAATCTTAGTTGCACATTAGGCCAGGACATGACATTTTATATTTCAAAGCAAACAAACAAAAAGGCCCAGGAATGACCTCTAAAACTCCACTTTCCCAAAAACACTCATCAAGGGAAAATATTCACACAGTTATAAGATGTAATAACACAGTAATATTACATTAATTACACCATAAAAAATGACACGAAATCTTAGCCCATGAACATTCACACATACACTCAGAGAAAGCAAACACGAGTTACTGAAGGAGGTCCACTCACTTCTAAAAGCTGTGCTGACCTGGCATCCATCCTGTTCTCTTTCCAGATTATTTATGACCTAAATGTTTTGGCAGAGGCTGATCACCTTTTTGAATCTTTTGAGCAATTTTCTCCTGACTCCATAAGCAGTCAATGTATTTGCTGTTGTAATAATTAAAACCACAAAGTACTTACACAGGCAATTGGAAGGGGAGTCACACAGACCAGGATGTCATTAGGTCTGTTTTACAAATACTTACTGCAAGTACTCCCATTTTCAGTCCTAGTGTTCTCCTCAGATTTATTATACAAAATCATTTCAAATATCTGCAAGCTCCCAGGCAGCTTTTACTCATTCACACTCCCCCAGCAGCAGAAACAAAGCATCTGCCAGGGGAAGAGGTACTCTGCTCAAAGGACACCCCAAATCTCTTTGTGAAACCCCAAAGTAGCTGGATAGCCATAAGTGAAATTGCTCAAGGTAAACAAGACTTCTCAGCACTAATATTCCATTGTTATTTGAATTAAAAGCCCCAGAGTCCAGGGGACTAGGGGTTTAAGTGTAAATTGTCTTTCATGGCATTGTCTCTCTGCTCCACCAGCAACATTTGTGGGAGGATAGATTAGGATCCATGGTTAGGTCTTGTGCTTTGGTTGGGTGAGTTTTGTGATTTTTTGTTTAAATTATTTTGGCTCAGAAAAAAACCAAACAAAACCCCCAAAAATGCCACAGATAAATTCCCTGATCCAGTTCTCAGCATGAACCTAGAAATGAGCAGTTGCTGGCACGACTGCCAGGGCAGCAGGTCACAGCATGAGGCTTTAGCACCAGAGACAATTTAAATCAAGATTTAGCCTCAAGGGGCATAATACGAGAATAGTGGAAGACATACACAGATGCATGTTGTAAGACAAGACAGCTCAGTGCTTCAAATTTTAAGCAAATAAACTAAAAAAAGGAAGAAGTAGAAACCCCAGAGATTAACACATAAGCATCAACCACAGCCACAGGCAAAAAACCCAGATTCTGGACTGACTTACTTAGAGAAGAAACTGAGTTAATATGAACACAGAATTAAGTAGAGAAAAAGAAATAATGGAAGCAAGCACATGAATTGTAGAAATCAGTGAAAGGACAAGCCCTCCAGCAACAGCACTCAGTTTTTTTCACTGTGTTTTGCGGTGGGTTTTTTTTGACAGTATTTTCCTTTAAAAGTTGAATATGGCTATAAACCAATTTCTAAACACATACACCTATAGAGGAAGTTAATCAATTTACTAACTAAAGTGTAATCCAGGAGAAATGCACAAAATTTGATTCCAGTACACTAGAGCTCACCAAAAATCAGCTAAAACCCTGAGTTTCAACAACTCAAAAGACTGAGCTGCATATTTTCCCATTAACACACTTGGAAGTTTATTTATGCAAATCACTATATTAAGATAAAAGCTTGCTATAAACCTAAGGCTGTTTTTCTTTTTAAGTTCCCTTTTCATTCTTTACATGTGTTTGGAAAAAAGCTTGCAAATGACTCATTTCCTTACAAACTAAAAAACACAACCACAAAGCAACCAATTATTAAAGACTATTAAACAAGCTTGTTTCAATGTGCATCAGCCCTATGTGGCAAGTGTCTTTTAATGGTGAAAATCGGTTTTAGCATCAGAATGCTTCCTTAACCAGATGTTGGTCTAACTACAGGGGGAAGTTCCTTACAAAGTCTAGGCAGAACTCTCTAAATTTGCTTGTATCTTTGCATCAGTGCATATTTGCACACACATAGAAACCAGTCTGAAGCACCTATATACAGAATAAAATATTCAAGTTAAAAATTCTTCCTCTTCAGATTTTTCTTGTGCACATAGCTATTCAGGACACATTTACATAAAGCAAAGAAGGAGACCTGATTATCTGTTAAGTGGAGATACTGAGATTTCTAACATGTTCTGGAATGGAGGGCACTAACTGGAGGAAGATGTGCAACCCTGCAGTAGAAATTTCATTATGTTTACCTATCAGCACGGAACAAAGCAGAGCCCAGACCACATTAGTACGTGTTTCAGTCTGAGCAGAGACCACAACAAATTATGTACAGGTCAGTGCTCAAGGCTGAGTGAATTTGGGGTAGTCAAGGTCAGGCCCAGGGCATGTTTGCTGAGCACACAGGACAGCTCAGTCCCTGAACAGCCCCATCACAGCAGGGTGGGACATGGCCTCAGCAGCCTGTGGACCACTGAGAGGAAGGCACCTTCTGCTGCTGTCTCAGACACTCCAGAGACATCACAGACATTTTTCTCTCAATGAATACTGAAAAATCCCTACCTAAGCAAAACCCATTTTGAGAGAGTCCTAGCTCAGAGGACTGGGCAAACTGGAAAGAACATATCTGATGTTTTATTGTTAACACCATTTTATCACATTGTTGGGCCATTTTCCCCTCTAGGATAGCAGATGCAGGATGGCTAAAAAAATTATTAAATAAAAATGCTTTCCAAATAACATTTGTGTTTCCATAGCACTTAATCAGGAAGCATGGCAGATACATATGGCCAGCCAACACAGTTCTCCAGGAGGTACGAGAAACTTCAAAGCATAATTACAGTTCTGAACTGCCTGCCCAGCACAGCTCTGAGCCAGCTCTCAGCCACATCAGTATTGCTACTGAAACAGCATAACCTGCATGCATATCAGATTTAAAACATTTATAATCTAAGCCGGTGAAGACCCTATCAGCTCTTTTGAAGTCAGAGCTCAAGCTCAAACTTCAAAATCAAAGTATCTTTGGAAATTCTGGTTCAGGTGGTTACATAGAAACAAACAGCTAGTGCTGCGGAGCTTCGCTCACAGCAAAACAGACACTAGAACTCCCCTTGTATCATCAAGAGGTACATCAAGCCTTTCCCAAGACACTGTCAGAGGTCTCAAGAGCAGCAATTGGGGTGTTCAACTATTAAACAAAATAAAAACAATAATCCAAGTAAAAAAAAAACCCCAACTAACCAAAATTTGTTAAGCACTCTTGCTCCTTCCTTGTTACTTATTCCAAATGCATACCCTTCTTTCCTAATATTTTTTTCCTCTTGGGAACACTGACCGTTTTAGCAATACAGAGAAGCTGGTAATAGCAAGCTGGCTTCAGCTCTGTGACTGCATATTTCTCTCAGAGCCTACAGAGGTTGCAAAATCAATTTGGATTAAGAAGGGTCAAAGTGATGTTCAAATCCTATGTAAATATTTCTATACAAAGCAGTGTGTTTTCTCAAGAGCTACAAAAGAGAAAGCTTGTGGGTTTGTGGAACTGCTCAGCTGTGCTGAAGAGGACCTTCAAGAAATTCAGCAAGTCAAACAATGGAATTGCCCCTCCAAAGTCTAAACAGTGCAGTGACAGGTCTGCATTCTCTGCATTGTGTGTTAAAACATCACTTAAGAACACAGGAATGTGGAAAATAATTGTCTTCCCTGCAGCCTCATATAAATTCATAAGAGAGACCTTCTGCTTTCACATGAAGCAAAACCTAGCCCTCATTCAAATGGTAAGAGCCCCAGACCATGTAAATCATCTCAAAATTGCAATCAATCTTTCACCCCTGTCATGCAGTACAGATCAATTCAAGAAGGCAGTCAGGCCTGTAGCTCAACACACCACCTGAAACACCAAAGGAAAACCAGGGAATTTTCTTGATCCCTATCACCTGAAAAGAGCATGGGGACCATCAGTCAGATCTGCCAATAGCCCTTCTGCCAGAAAAAAACTGAACTGTTGAGTAAGTGTAAGACAGTAAACGGTTTCCAGGTTCCCTGATGAGCTGAGCACACACTGGCTCTTCTGGATATACTCAAGAACTAAACACAATCCTCCTTGTCACACACCAGCCCCTCACCTGATCAGACACATGCTTATCATGAGTTCTGCTAGAGCAGCATCTGCCTCTGGGCCCATTACAGGCAGGTTTCAAGGGAAAGAGCAACAGCAGACAATGCAGAGCTCAAATGAGTTACCCAGTAAACTCCATTTCCCTTATTAAGTATCTCAGGAAACATGCCAATGGAGAAAAGGTTGAACAAAAGATTCACCCAAACAATTATTCAGGTAACTTTAAGCCTAATGTATTGCTCATGTTAAATGCAGCAGCTTTCTGTCAGTCAGAAGCAGCTCTTGAGGGCCCCTGAAGATCTTGGTTATGTGAGCTGAGAGGTGCTTGTTCCAGCTTAGGAAGCCTTTGAGACAATACTGTGGATTTCACTAAAACATTATCTCCCTGATATCCATTTACCCCATATCAGGAGCCACAGATGATCAATACTAGGACTAGAGAAGTGGCGTGTGTCTGCAGGCTAACGAGAGTATTTTCATCTAACAGCTTCTCAGATTCTTTTTCCTCCTTGCAATTCAGATTTCATTCATCAGCTTTCTAATCAAGAAAAAGAAGAGTAAAACAAGGAATGCACTGTAAGATGTGCTGCTCCTACTGTAGGATGCCCATCACCTATTCAAGACACAGCTACGCACTGGCTTTGGTATCCACCACAGTTAGGTGGGAGAACTGCAATAGAATTTTGCAACTGGACACTCTCTGCAGGCTGATCTAGAAATTCAAATAATTTATTGATACAGCTGGCAAAGACAAATTTATTCATCCAAATACCATCATTTCCTCAAAGACAGTTGAGGCATTATTGTGTTTTCTCAGAACAGTGCCAGTGATTTCAGCCCTGTCAGACTGAGGGGTCCAATGAACACCTCAGGAGAGAGTAAAGCAAAGGAGTCCTACCCAGGGAAGGGACTCCCATAGCTGTTCTACCTAGCAGGATTTAAACAAAGGGGACAATTCATAGAAGTGACAGGCAGAGACAGGGGAAGACACATCCAAGTCTTCCAACAGTGATCCGAGCATATTATTTTCTGGAACTTCATGTTGTAATGTCACTTCAGGCCACCATCAAAAAATTTCCAGAGCAGCTCTAGGTTAGCAGGAAACAGAACTGAAGATGAGGCAGTGAATTATGAACTGAGGCAGCTGGACTAACAGTCACAGAAACAAGTGTTCTGTGCCTTGGCTCACTCTAAGCACCATCATCTAAGCTGTTTTGGGAAGCCCTGAGCCCAGCCAGGGCTGCCTTGCTGGGCAATCATACCCTGAGCTGTAAGTGCACTGCAGCAATTCAGTGCTGTGTTTGTACGGGACACCTCCCTAGTGACAACAGACCAATTACATTCACTTTTTAGAGCTCAACTACATTTGGTGCCTGAGGCTCCAGGGAACAAGGTATTTTCCTTCAAAACAGATTACTCTAGGAAGCTGCTGGCCTATTTCAAAAGAACACACAGATGTGACTGTAGGTAGCTGAGGGATCTGTTGTGTTTTGGTGGCTTTTTGTGTGCTGGGTTTCTTAAAACTAACAACAGCCTGCTCCAGCCTCACCCATCCTGCGGGTTCCAAATGGGCACTCCTTCCTCAGCTCTGCAGCCAAGGGAGTACGTAATCATTGATACCAGAATAGCTGCTAAATACCCCATCAGAGAAGTGGCTGCATTTCAGTGTGGAGTCCAGAATATTCTGAAGTTCTTCAGAAGTAAACACACACAGTGAGCCAAGGCTGCACAATGCCCTTCTCCACACCTCAAGGAGAGGAGCTGCAGTCCAAGCACACAAGTTACTCACTATTAAGTAACTCCTGCAAGGGCTGCCTGCCTAGATTTCAGATAATACTGTGATCCACAGCAGCCTGCCATAGCTGCTACTGTGCTGTTGTCACAGACTAATCTGCAAGTAATTTGAGGATTTTGGATGCTTCAGAACTGGTGCAGAAGCTTCTGAAGAGGATGGGGTGATTTTGAGAGTTTTCCAAAACATCTTTCTTTTAAAAGAAAGAAGGTTGTGGTGGACCTACCCTTCTGGAAAAGGATCCTTATCATCCACAAGATAAAATAAATAATAATTTTATTAAACCCAACCCATCCAGTAGTAACAGAGATTGGTAAAATAATTGCAAATAACAAAGTAACAGAAGGTAACATCTATGCATAAGGCCTGTAATGCCAGCAGGCACAATTGCATATTACAAACTAACACATGAACTTCAGCAATTCACTCTTTCTACAGGGCAATCCTTGTGGATTCTCACACACATACTCCTGGAGTATCCGTGCAGCCATGAGCAACTAACTTGACTCCAGCTGCCACATTTGGGCAGGGCTTTCTCTAAAGCAGAGACTCCAATTACATTTGCAATAATCTGATTACTACATGAGCCATAACCTGGTTAAGAAAGGGTCTGAAAGATACCACTTTGGCACTTAGGAAGAAGACATAAGGGAGAGGGAAACGTGCTTTGTTGTTTCAGTAACAGACAGATTTGCAAACTGCAGCCAGATTTTGTGACAGAAATACACCACACTGTCCCACACAGGACACTTTCTGTTTAGAACACATACAGTACAATTTGGGAAAAAAATAAAGAAGTTATGGATTTGTAAAACTGTCTCAGCAGTAAGACAGATCAACACTCAAGATTTATTTACAGCTTATGGTTACTTTCACATCACTTGTAATTTAAAGATACGATCAGGAAAGCAATCCACTTTGTCATCAGTGAGCTGGCCAAAACCTGCTTTGTAACCCAAGACACTCCAATTGGTGTTTTGGAAATACTTCATTCACATGCAGCTCACCCAAACTAATGCATGCCAGCATTTCTCTAGTCACTTGCAGCCTACCACCCCATCCATCTGCCATTCATCCAGAACTGCAACATCACTTCTTTTCCAACATGTGCCAGCAAAAGATTACTAAAGCCAGTGATATTTGACCAGGGGAAGAACAGAATCAGGCCCTTATTATTCTTTCCATGCTTATCTGGCTGAGCAGAACAAATCAAAGAGGAGGCAGTAAGAAAACCCCAAACTGCTGGTCTTGGTTTCTCTGGGGAAAAGCAAGCTCCAGATAAGCTGTGCCTCCAATCAACACTCTGATTTTTCATGAGTAGCAATATGCTTCCTTACGGTAATTGAAATGGAGCAATTCTCAAACAGCTTGCCAAGTCTCACCTCATTAACCTTTATGGACTGACCTCCAAAATTCCTTGAAGCTGAACTACAGGTCCCCCTTGTCTCTGCATGATAACTGCTTATCCCTACGAGGTTGGGGAGCAAGGGAGGGCAGGAGAGAGCAAACTGCTAACCATGCTAGAACTGGAAGAACTGTTTCCAGCCTTGTACTGGGGCTCAAACCTTCACAGGCTTAGGCCTCCTTTGTTGGCCCTTCTTTCAGATAGCCTGCAAAGCCAAATGTGGATTACAAATGACACCCCTCACCCACAACACTTCTTCTAAGCATCAGTATATAGCTCTAGTGTGCTGTCCAGTAGTCAAAAATAAGCATTTCCTAACCCACACCTAAAGACTTAGCAAATTTTCTGATTAAACCTTATTTTTCTTTCATCCCAAATGTGTTGCTCAGAATGCCTCCTTGCCATTCCAGTCAACTCATTTTATTACTTTTGCTCAGGTTCAGTGAAACTTTCTGGCAGCAGTGAAAAGCAAGCTGTCAATGGAGGAGTGACTGAACATGGCACTCAGCATTTTATCCAAATATCCAAATCAGAGATATTAGACAAATGGAAACACTTAGGAAAAATGGTAGAGCAATTAGTTCCATGTATTAGCAAGCTCTTAGCTTTCTTTGTCTCAGCATTAACTTGAGATAGCGTAACTATAAGATTAAAGAGAATAATGTTCCAGTTTTGCACCCTGGAAGTCTGCACATGTATATTTACACCAAATAATAAAAATCTTCAGGGTTAAAACCACACCCATTAACTCCTTTGCTAGAGATGAGGAGACACAGGAGACCAAAGCACTTCATTCACCAAAACAATTCACTGCTTTAAGTCCATCACCTACACACACAAGTAAATCACTTCAAAAGTCACTGCAAAGCTTTAAGGCACAAGCCCCTGGCCCTGCAAAATCACCAAGCTGGAATCACCTGAGTCCAACTATTTTGTGTCCAGCACAGTATTCTACTCTGGCTCATCACAGTATGGATGCTGCATGGATATGGATATCCTATTGCTCTGGGGCTGCTTGGTCCTAGCTGAGTTCCTACACCACTCCCAAACCTGAAGCTTGCACTGGTAATAGATTTCACCCTCCAGTAAACTCAAGCCCTCTTGCAGCAGTGGCAGCTACACAGAGTGAGCTCATCTCCACTGCCAGAGAAACCCCTTTGAAACTCTTGGGAAGGAGGCAGGGAGAGCAAGCAGCTTTCTGACCCACTACTGGCACAATTCAGGGCTCTCTGCTTACTCCATAGAAAAGGCAGTCCCACTGTGGTCTCCCTGTCATGGACCATGAAAACGAGCTTCACACAGGCAGATGAGGAGACACCAGCAGTCTCCAGGGCTCCCCACTACCAGACAACTACTATGTGGATTGGTTTACACTCTCACTTCCAAGGCAGGTGTTTTGTGATTGCAGAAGTACCTGATCCAGGGTGAGCCTAAGAAAAGAAAAAATAATATCTATCTGCATGCTATTACACTTCTGGTAGGCCTAAGGCAAATGTTAGCAACTCTGTGGAAGAAGGAACAAAACAAACGCTTCAGAGTCCACTATAGTCACTGGAGACATAAAGCAGCTCCATAGATTCCACTCAACTCTGGAGAGAGAGAAATCTGGAAGAGAGGGAGCTCTTCACTCCCCCACACTAAGAAGAGGGGAGTGGTAGTGCAAGCATCCTGATAATCTCCAAAATCTCAAAAGCCGATAAATCGCTGAAAAGCAAGGCAGGGTGGGGGGTTACATTTAAACAGTGTCTTGCCACCAGTGCTCCTAGGAAATCACTGATCATTACAGGAAAGAATTAAAACATTTTAAGTAATAGCAAAATTAACTAAACAAGTGTCAGGAAAATTTAAACTGCATTATTGATCCAATGTAAGTCACAGATGGAAAGCAAGACCTGTGCCAGCAAGTCCTTAAAATTAACAAGCAATCTGCACAGTATAAAAGTTCCTGCATTTCAGCTCCTCAGAAGGAAGAATCTTTACACAGTGGACTGAAGTCTGCCTCAGCTGCTCAAAGGGAGTTGTGCTTCTGAACAACAGCAACAGGACTGGCATGCTGCCTCAGGAGTCTGCAAAATCCCACAAAGAACTTTTCCAACTCCATCACAAAACTAAAATTCACAGAATGCAATACTGGGTGGAAGAAGTGCAGAGTTAAGAAACTTGTCTAAGATCTTAGAAGATGCAGGTAACTCAGGAAGCAAACACTTGCAGAAATGGTACAGAACAAGGTCCTTCCATGATGATACACTACATGCTTTTCAGAGGCTTTACAAATAAGTAGCGTCAAGTTTGCCTTAAAAGCAGGAAATTCAGATACTTCCCTATCTGGTCAGGCATTAAAGGCACACAAAAACTGAAGAACCTACAGCTCCAGGTAAGCAGGAGTTTTAAAATGGCCTTCTGCTGACATAACAGGAATTGTGAGGTTTGCAGTTCACATGCATAAATTCTACTGCTCTTGTCACTCTCTACATTAAACTCACTAAAAATACAGAGAATGTCCCACGCTCTCCAGAAAAGAACATTCTGAAGTCCCACATTTAGTAGAGGCTAAAATAAGTAAAATTCAGTCTAATGGAATTAAATGGCACATATCCCCAGCTGACCTCATGCTGAGCACTGTGGTGGTTGGTGGCTGTCTCAAGAAGGAGCCTGGCACGACTCTCCCAGAGCACCATCAAGTCTTCTCACGTGAACAGAAGTTACTCATGGGGCACCTTGAGGGAAGATGCTGTGCAGGTACATATTATTTATGTGGACTCCAGATAGTTTCCATGTTATTAAGCAGACAGATCAAATCATTTCACACAGAGTAAGAACACTGATTTTTATGCAGCAAGCCCCAAAGCCAAGCACCAGCTCCAGTGTGCTCTTCATTAACAAACTGCTGTTAGTTAGAAACTGTCCCAGCTGAGGCCACTGCAGGATCTCATCAATCCACAACAGTACTGTGCAACTTTCCCCTTGACCATAAGCAGTAATGCACAATGAGTGGTTTTTCTCATGTCTATTTCTGTATTTAATGTTTAACAGAAGGCAGAATTTTAGAAATCTTGTTATTTCTTCACAATCATAGTAAAGATATTTAGGCTTAATGCAAAGTTAAGATGTGATTTTTTTTTCTATTCCCACTACAGGAAATTAGTGATACATAATTAATCCTAATATCAATATCTTTGCCCAGGCTCCATTAAGTACATTTAATAGAAAGTACAGCTATTACCAAATCTCAACCCTGAAGCACTCATGCTGCTTCTTGGAAAAAACTGAAAGCCTACTACACCCTGGTCTACTTTAAGGTTTTTGATAACCCACCTCCAAAAACACAGATTTAAATTCTGGCTCAGACTCCATCCACTTGAGAGTTACATCCTATTTTTGCAATACAAAATCAGGAAAACATCACTTAACTGTGAGCTCATGAAATAATTTGGACAGAACAGCACGTGTCTGCTGGCCAAGCTCAAGGTGCATTGGGACAGATCCAGATGGAAATTTCACGTTGCACCTGTCCACAGCACACTCAGCATTACTATGGGAAGAGTGATTAAAGACAAAGCCAGAAAACACAGAACAATCTGAATACACAGGCAAGTCAAGCACTGTTGAATAAACCCCACTAGATGCTAATTAACATTAAGGCTGGCCAGAACCTACTGTGATTCAAACTTGCACTCTGTTCAAACAAAACTTTAGGGAAGCCTGGCAGAAGCAGGGACTGAACCACAGGTGCAGGAAAATCTGTCTGGCTTCTGTATCACATGGTCATGGAGAACAGCCCGCATCAGAGCGGGGTAGCTGGGAATGGGAGCCAGCCAGATAATCACACAGTGATCTCTCAGGCCTTTTGTTTGCTTTATGAAAAGGAGGCTCTGCCAACTGGTTTCAGATCAACATTCATCCCAGTTGGGAAGAAAAGAAAATTCCTATAAAATGATGCTCAGTAGGAATCAATCAGAAGCACAGTCCTCCTGAAGGCATAAGCCATTTCGGTTAAGGAAAAAGTTGCCACCAGCTAATGTGCAAGACAGCACTGATTAGCCATCTGGTGAAAGTTCCTGCTAAGCTTGCCATGTCACCCCCTGAGCTAAGGAAAGCAGAAGGTGGATCAGTTACATTCTGTCCTTGCCTGCAATGTGTGGCCATCCTTAGGAACACGACACAAAGCTTTCCAGAGCATCTAGGAATTATAAGGGTTCTGACTTTTCAGCTGCTTTTTTAATCACTCCATCCCAAATAAATTATTTTAAATAGAAATAATATATAGCCTTTTTGAAAGCTGAATTTATCCTCAAACTTTATCAATGTTTGTTATTTTTACCCCTTTGTTTCCTTCTGCAAAAACTGAAATTGCCAGGAGGCTTCCCCGTCATCTAAAGAGCATCAGTAAACAAGAACAGAGACAGATGGCTGAGTTCAGTTCAAATGAGCACAAAACTCAGCCTCTCCCCTAAAACCCAGGAAGAATGCAGCAGTCCCAGAGAGAAAACAGGGATGTACATCCCATCTGATAAGGGAGAAGTCACTGTGTGGAGGTGCAGAGCTTCCATGAGCACTGAACACCCACTACAACTGTCCATCTTTCCATAATACAATGGAGAAGAGGATGGCACCAGGGCACAGAAGAGTTCTCCCTCCATTGCTGCTCCCAAAAGTATTGCTGACAAAAACAATCAGCAGGGAAAGTAAAACCAGGCATCTCCTTCGAGCAAAATTACTCTTCTGAGAATAGAGCAAACTCTGACAACTTGAGAAAGTGACATCTCTGACAGGCCTCTGAATTCACCCACTACTACAGGAATTTGGTCCCTTTTAATAACATGTTAATCCCTTATTAAAATGAGAGATTGAAAGAGACAAAGAAAACCCACAAGAGAACTCACAGATTTGTAGTTAAAGAAAACTTTCAAAACAAACATTCCTATTTTCTTCATTCCTGAATTTGATTTTCATTTACTGCATAGGGACTACTGGTGTTAGCACAAGATACTATTTACATTACATGCCTTGCTAAATAGGTTCAGACATCCACATATATCCCAAAAATCCATCTGAATCAATATAATTTCTTGTATGCCTCTTCCACCTATAAATTCACTGTGATTCCACAGACACACCTGTGTGCCTGAATGACTTACACAAGAACGGGTTCAAACATTGCCCGTTCTTCCCCAGATGAAAAGTTTTCTTCTGCTGAAATTTAGTTAACATTTTTCCCTCAGGGCTCCCTGATATTCCAAGTTCTCCCTTCACTCAGTGATAGCAGAAAGCTCCAAGAACTGAGATACACAATCATCACTTCCAATCAGCTCTAATTGAAGGCTGACACGAGACAGAACGAGAAACTAGCACTGTAATTAATACAGACAGGAAAAAACAAGACTGTGGGAGCAGCATCATTATCAGTAAAGCTCTGGCAAAACCCTCAGGTTGTGGCTTGTTGGCACACTACCACCTCTGAGGCAGAGTTTAACTATTCCACAGTGCACAAGTATGAGGGAGGGAATAAACTGGTGGTGAATTCACCATAGATGGTGAATACCTGGTGAAGCTCTGGCCCCTTTTTACCTCAGTGTTCACACTGTAACTTTGAGAAATTATCAACATGGCATTCCATTGATCCTCTCAAGAGAAGCCTGAATCAACGGTCCTGGGAATCCAGACTGAATTCCTAAAATGCAGTCTGATGTATACTTCTATAGGATCTTCCTAAAACAGTAAAACTACAAATTAAACACAGAATTCTCACATGAAACTGTTGCCCCCTCACAGTGATTCACCCAGGGTCTCCCACTCATTTCCATGATGCCATTCCCTGCTCTATACATTCCAAAGACCAAACAAAAAGCTGGTACACACCTGTATCCCCATGGAAACAGCTGTCCTGGTGGCATCTCCCAGAGGGCAAATCTCCATCACTCGGCCAGATCTGTCCTGTTTTTCGTACACCCACAATAGTGGCCTCAGACACGATGACCTGCTGCTGCCGGTGCCGTTTTTGAGACTGGGGGGTTGGTGGGCTGCTGCTGTCAAAGGACTGCTGAGAGTTCTGGGAGGGGGAGCGGCTTTTATCCCGATACATGCGGTATGTGGTGGGGCTGGGGGAGACATGGCTGGACTGTCCTGAGGAGAAGTCTTCCTCGCTAGAAGTAAGGTTCTCATTAGAGCTACAATCAGGAGTATATCCTCCTCCAATATCTTCAAAACTCCTGGGGGAATAAGATCTCCTGGGCCACGTGAGATGCTTTTCCTGGTCAGGTGGGCCCTGATTTCGCAGAATAGGTCCTTTTCCTTCTCCCTCCCCCATCATCCCACCAACGTAGATACTCTGATACGGCTGAAAGTCCATGGGCTGCCAAGGTGAGCGGTTGCTGCCATTGGCATTAATCAGGTTATCTTTAAGGAACTTGGGGTTCAGTTCAGCATCCTCGTATTCTCCATCATAGCCAAAGCTGCTCTCTGAGGACCTCCCCCTGTAGGCAGGCCTCTGGAACTCGCTGAAGCTGGGTACCATGTTAGAAGGGAGGGAATGCAAAGACTTTTTGCGTTCCATTTGCATGGCTTGGCTACCAAGGGAGCTTATTTTATCAGAAACATCTTTATCGTTGACCTTTACTAGACCCTTCTCATGATGATACTCCATGTTCACATAGAAGGGCTTTTCAACAACATCCTTGTTATCTCCAGAAGAATGCGAATTAACCTTTTTCATTCTCTCAAAATTGGACCTTAGGGCTGCCACACTGGTGCTGTTCCCTCTCTCCTTAGGTTCAAATGATCCCTCCTTCTCAGCAGATCCCACCAGTCTGCGAGTGGAAGCCGACCTGTGTTTTGAAGGAGAGCCATCTGTATCACAGCGATTCTCCATGTCTTCTACAACTCTCTTCAGCTTGTCCTCACCATAGTACTTACACCTGTCCTGCTCTCCTTCTCCGTGGTGGGGGCTGTCCAAAGGTGACAGGTCTGACCCATCACTCTGGGTTGACAGCTTCCGCATAGAGGGTATCCTGGGTTTGAACTTTTCCTCCCCATGATGTGACTTGCTTTTTTCATATTCATCTTGGTCAGCAGACTGGTGATGATGCAGGTCCTGGATCTGCTGCTCTGCACCCCCTTCAGGCAACTGAGAAACACGTTTAAAACCCCATCTCTGTCTATCATAGCTTTTTTTCTCCTTTGCTAGAAGAGTCTGCAGGTAAATCATGCGGAACCTCTCCTTGTTAACCTCCATCTCCAGTCTCCGGATAGATGCTTTGCACATCTCCAGTTCCTGTTCAATGTCTCCCACAGATTTCAGCTCCATTTTAGGAGGCTCAGAGTCTGCAAATTGTGCTTTCCAAGCCTCTACAAACCCCACAGGGTCCACCATTTTGCATACGGGAGTAAGTGGAGAATACGAGAAGGAGGCTGGAGAGAAAGAGGTGGAAAGAAAAAACCAACCGGATCTCACATGTAGAAGCAGAAACAGCTCGGGCAGGGTCAACTCAGCGCGTCTCTTTCGCGGTCCATGCAGGGCTCTGGGAGGCAGGCAGCAATCCTCTCTCGCAATCCTCTCTCCTCCCCGTCTCCTTCTGCCTCTGCCGGCCCCAGCCCCGCGTACGCTCGCTACTCTCTCCCCGGCATGACTGATGGTTTGCTGGCGAACAACAATGCTCCCACCCCGGCGATCCCCCGGCACTTCAGAGCGCGTGGACAAAGGAGCGGGCTCGGGGCGGGGGAGGGAAGGTAAATATCGCCCCCCACCCACCTCCTGTCGCCGCCGTCCTGGGCACGGTCCTCAGCACGGCCACGCTCCGGAGCCCTCCGCTCCGCGCTCCTCCGCCAGCCCCCGTGTTGTGCTTTCTCTTTCTCTCTCCTCCTCTCCCCCTGCCCCTTTCCCTGTCTCCTCCTCCCGGCTATTGTGCTGCGCTCGGGGCGCGCTCGGTCCCCGCGCGGGGCGGCGATGCGGCGGCGCGTCCCGGCCGAGCTCCGCCGCTAGCCGGCGGTGCCCGAGCGCGGCGCGGCCCCGCGGGAGCCCCCCCGGCCACGCGGCCCCCGCTGCCCGCCGCGGCCCATCGCGGCCCGGCTCCGGCGGCGCTGCGGAAGGGGAGGGGAGGGAGGGAGGGAGGGAAGGACCCGGCGCAGGCACTGACACGGCGCTGGGGCCTCTTAAAGGGGCAGCCGGGCCGGGAGACCGCGGGGTGGAGGGAGCCAGCCTCGCTCACGGCTGCCTGGGAGACAAAGGCAAAGGCAAAGTCGGGAGCGGTGCCGCCCGCTCGCCCTTGCAGCCACAGGCCTGGGCATCACCACACCGTGCAGACATGACCAGAGCTAAGCCTGGTTAAGAGCGTGCCATGCACACAGCCCTGTGTGCATAGGGAGGTATTCCTTCCCGTCCTTACAGCCATGCCCTCATATATTATGTATAAATCCAGCACGTCTCTCTGCTCTCTCTTGTGTTCACAGCAAGCTCTCCCCCCAGGCATGATGCAGCTCACCTTCAAAGGTCACGTTTTCCCCCACTCATATAAGTGCTGGTTAGTAGCAGGCATGTCATTCCCTCAATCGTACCTTCCTTGCCAATAAATGACAGGCCGGATTTCTGAGATGGGCAAGTGGTACTCCAAAATAACTGACACTGGCAATAAGGGCTGCTTTGTTTGAGCATTAGTCTCACTTTTGTCCTGTGTATTATTTAGCCCCAGTAACTCAGTCCCACACTTCACCTCTGGGTAAAGGGTGGCAAATGATTTAAACAGAATTCTGGCTGCTGGGTATTGCTTTCTTTCTGAAATCACACCATCACACTTCCTTCTTAACCTTGCTCAAGGCATGTGTCCCTTTTCATGTATTAATTCAGCCTCTGAAAGAAGGGTAAAAAATACAACTGAAGTTCCATCTTGCCTGTTTGGAGGACAGGAAAAGGTGATATGTACCCCTCATATCCCCCATAAAACTGTTTCTTTCATGTCTGTGGTGAGGCATATCTTTCTGGTACATTTTGCTAGAAAAGAGAATGGGACATAGCCCTGATAAGAACTAATAAAATCCCATAGGAATGAAAAGCACAGCTCCACAGGAGTAGCTTTCTTACCTTTGAGATATCTACTGTTTCGAAATCCATGAAACAGTTTTCCTCTCCATGCTTTTTTTATATGATGAATGAAATATTTTGCAGTATTTTCAGCTATATCACAAATGGCTACTCCTGAATTCACTTTTGCATAGTTCATCCCTCTTGGTTTTTGTTTCCTGGCTTTAACTGCTTTTCCTGCACTTGTTTCCTCAGCTTTTAACACATAACAGGCATTGGCTGACCTATATGGAAAACACATTATAACCTGAATCATAACAAAATCTATATGTTTAATAAATAACTCTATAAATCTCTCAAGATTTCTCAATCTGTCACAGAAATAAAATTAGTTGCCTTTTCTCCACTGATACTATTTGTTTGCTTAGTGACAGTTTGACCAACAAAATTCTGACATTCAATGTGCTTCTAGGAATAATCAGATTGTACTGGCATGGTTATAAACAATGGCAGATATGTGACATCACTGGGATGTGTTCTGAATTCATACAGAACTTTCACTGAAGTCTCACCATTCTGATTTATTTCTCGAGCAGTTTCTATTTCTGACATTTGTGTCCTTTCTGCAGGGAGTAAGAATTGGACGAGTCACATGAGAGATTTCTGTGTACACACTTACCTTTTAGTGAATAATACTGTTAAACAACAACACCCTCCTTATCTACTGAGGTAGCACAACTCCAGAAATTCCACTTGGAATTGAAGCGTCCTCTGAATTTTTGCTGATACTTTATGCATTGAGCAGAGCCGTATTTTAATTGGATACAGAATTTCTTTAAGACTACGGTGGCAGACACATACCTGCGATTTGAGAGCGAGAATCCTGCGATGAGGGGCTCAACCCGGGCCGGTGTGCCCGGCACATCCCCTCTGCTGGCCGGCCAGAGATCGCAAAGCGCTTCCGAACCGGCACGGATCTGCTCCTGCAGCGGCCGCCGGGCTCCCTCTTGTGGGAAGAGGAGGAAGAGGAAGCGCTGCGCTCCGCAACTGGTCCTCAGCATCCTCCCACGAGGAAGAACCGCCGGTTTTCTAAGGACAAAAATATAACAAGAAACAACAAAAACAAACAAGCACACACTAAAAAAACTAAAAACAAAACGAAAAAACCCAACCAAAAAAGTAGGACATAAGCTGAGCTTTTAAATTGAGAAATAAAACATGGTTTCTGATTAATATGTGGCTGAAACAAAAAAGTATCATATTTTTCTCAACACAAAGCAGCACTCTTGGTAGTTTGACAAAGCTGACAGGTCCCATCCAGTCTAAATCATTCTATGAACTGGGGGAAAAAGGAACTCTCCTTCTCCACATTCAGACAGTGGCAATTTCTCGCTGTGAGAACAACTTTCAGGACAAAAATATAGGAAAAGCAATCAGCTCTCTCCACCACCGAATACACATTCTCCTACAACTTGCCAAAAATTTGATTTTCACTAGCATGTTCAGAGTGTTCAGAGCATTCACTCACCAGTGTGTTACATTAGAACCTCTAACTTTTGATGGGAAGCTGAAAACACACAGACGGGGACAGATTTATTCATGGAGAAACAACTCCAGTTACACAATATAAACCTGAGCTGGGAACCAACAGGATTCAGAAGATTCTGAATCCTATGACTTATGTAAATATAAACAATCATACCTTAAGAGTCAAATAGCTCGAAAGGTGAAATAACACCGTTAAAAATTAAAAGAGCAGGCTTTTATAGTAAGAAATTAACTTTGTCAGGTGACTTTCAAAATGGTTTTTCATCCATTACCAGTGGGTTTGCTCAGCACAAATGCATCCACAATCCATGAACACGTTAGCTTTTACTTATTAAAGACAAGAAACAGCACAACTTTAGTAATTCTTTTGGGAAATGGAATGTTACAATTGCTCTTTGCCTTTGCTTCAGACTGACTCCAAAGTTTACTTCGATTTCGCACCTGCAAATTCCACAAGAAAGCTGGGGGGATGTCAACTGGTATAAGATTTGTAGTTTAGCTTGCCTATAGTTGCAGTTAATAAAGTTTTTTCAACACTCTTTTCCAAAATATTAAGGCTTCTTCAAAGTCAATTAAGTTGCTGATAGACTGGACTTACAGAGATAAAACATTGGCCAGGTAGAACTTCGAGATTTATATTTATTTTTTACAGTTAGTTTCCTTTGTGCTTTCCTAAGCAACTCATCATTTGCAACACGATCCAAGATTTTAGATGATAAATTATTACTATGGAGTTCTTTGCAGGGGAGGTTTTTGTGGTATCAAAAACACCCTTAAAATCAACCAAGCAAGCAAGAAACCCGAACAAACACAAACAGAAGATGACCACAAAAATCCCAAAAACCACCAACCAAAAAACCAGTCTCAAAGACCCATCATCTAATAATCAGACTCAGGCTATTGTCCCACGATAGCTGATGACTGACAGAGTATCGCACTTGTATGTGAAGTTTTTGGAGCTCCAGATGATACAAAAAAGTAATGATATAATGCAGTGTGCTGAATCCCTAGGACAAAACTGTCCCAAGTGATTTTCCAGGCAAGATGGTTGTGTTGTTGAAGAGATTGCATCTCTGACTTTGCACAATAATTTAGCTCAGCAACAGAAGAAACCTTTAGGAGGTATATTGCTTGGTGGGAAAAAACCAAAATCAGAACTTTTCTTTGATTTGTTCCTGAGTCATTTTGCTGTCTCTCCTGGCAGCACTGAAGCCCAGCTAACCCAATTTGCTGCAGCAGAGTGAACCATCTCCACTCTCACCCAGGCTCAGGAAGCACAAAGGCCATGGCCAAGCTGCCCACCCAGCAGAGCACGTGCTACAAGCACAGAGTAAATTCACCCCCCTTGTGAAACACTCTCTGGAACTGAACAACCACACAGAACATCATCAGGTCCAAATAGCACACATTTGGATAAAGAGCTCCTTTCGTACCCTCACAGACTCATTTTTTCCACCAAATGCTACATTTGTGTCCTTGCCAACAGGCAGCACAATTGCCAAAGTTAAGATTGTCTGATAAAAAAAGACACAGAGTTCCTAGATCTCTATTCATCATATTCTAGGAAGCTGCTCTAACTTACGTCAAAAGGAAAAAGTAATAAAAAGCACTTTCAATCTATCTTTTCTGCACTTTTCCCCATTTCTTTGTCAAAGAGAATTCAGAATATTTCCAGACTGATGCATTTCTTTATCAATAAATGTCTTTACTTCTCAGCACCTCAGATCTGAGTTCTGTTATAATTATTTTTAAAGATACTGTTGTTTCTGAAAAGATTGAATAAATATCTCAAGGAATTGTACCTTGTAACTGCTCATAGGTTTTCTTCTCTCTCCATTTAAAATAACTGAGGTTTGAAATTTAAAGCATTATATTTTTATTTTTTCTTATGCCAGCAAGCCTTCTGGGTCTGAGCTAGATACAGAGTACTAGAGTTCAGAGAGCTATTGGAAAAATCAAGGGAAATAATATATTTTCCATATTATGCACCTGTGTCTTTCGTATTTAAGAGAAAGGAAAAGAAGAGTATTCTTATCTGGCAACATTTTCAAAATATTGGACAGCTGTTTTAAAACAACCAAGTTCCTACCTGGACTTCTTTTAGCCTTGGAAATATTTAATACTGGGCTCTGAGTCTCAAGTGGAAAGTGAAAAATAATACACATTTTTCCTGGATGGAGAAACCACAGTGGAAACTATGCAGTCTGCATTTGTGTATTTCCAGCCCTGATATTTAAAAAGATTTATTTTCAAATAGTTTTAATATACTTGTAATGCATAAAAGCAAATCAGAGTTATTTTACATGATGATTTTAAAAGGCAAAACATATTGATAGCACCTTTCATTCTGAACTGCCACTTGTTTCCTGCTCCCACAAGAATGCCACTTCACTAGCTAAGATTTCTAGAGAATTATGAAAAAACAACACTAAAATGACAGTTTTTGACTACAAGCCTTTCTGGCAGACAGGTGAGCCCCTGGCACTGGCAATGTCTTCCTGCATTAAGACAAGGATGCTGTTTCAACTACACAGAGAAAGGTTTACATAACAATTGTACCACCCTGCACAGGGAGCTCCAGCAGCAAGGGAACTCTCAGCAAGAAAGTTTGGGTAAGTTTTTCCTCCCTCATTTCTAAAATTAAAACTCTCCATTTCTGGTTTGAGAGCATTGTTGCAGAGAAGTGTGGAACTTGAAGAAACAGTTGACAGTTAGCAGCAACTCAGGCTGACTTGAGCCTTGTCTTCTGGAGCTTCCACAATGTCCTTCTCTAGTTCTGTGGAAACAAAACAGTATAAAATCAACTCAAAAGAAATTATACCATTTGATATTCAGGGTAAAAAAACTGGATGCAGGCCCCAGCCACTCCAGTAGGCTAAAACCTGGGCAGACAGTGATATGAATTTGCTTGCAGGTGTTTGAAACTGGCTCTAATGCTTGAAAAAGCCTCCCCATACAAAAAGCAAAACTCCACATACTGATGAGATTTCCTGCCCCAATTTGGGTCCTGTGCCCAGGAGTGCTCTCCAGTTCCTTTATCATGGACTGTTCAAAAGCCAAGGCAGCAACTCGAGAAAAGAATTCTTTGACATTTTCTCCTGGGAAACAAGACAGAAATGATGTGTTTTCACAAAGGCACATCAACACATGATCATGACAAGCACATCTGTGAACAGCTGACTGCTCAATATTGGGACAGAACAGGCCTCTCCAACAATCTGTCTCCCATTCTGATCACTGCAGAAAGAATTTCTAATTTTCTTACTCTGGAATACTGTACCCTTTATTTTTAGCCAGCAACAGAGAAAATTCATTTTGTGATGTAATCTTTTTCCATTGCAAAGGTTGAGTAGTAGTGCACATGTGTATTTATGTAACTATCTATGAATTAAACATGCTCAGATACTGCAAAGCAGCTTGATTAGTTCTTTCTGCAAACACAACAGTGAAAGCACACATACAAATGCTCAAATAAAATCAGCCATTAATAAGCCTGAAGTTTCTAACAGCGACAAAATGCAAGAAAAACAACAACAACAAACAAACAAAAAAACAAAACCAAAACTCACCAACCAAGCAATAAAAAATACAACCCTGGCAATGGGAAGATAAGTTCCTCCCAGTCCAACATCAGCCCTCGTGGTTATGCTATTTTTACACCCTTTGCAGTAATTTACCTGTTTTGGCTGAGACTGACCAGTATTCTGCCTGCATCTCCTTGGCAAAACGGATGGCATCCAGCTCTGTCCTTTCACACACAGCATCTGACTGGGCAAACAACGTGCAATCACTTGAGCAGAAGTGTATCTGGGCTAGCAGCACAGAGGCACTGCCATACACCTACACTGTGATGCTTCCCGTTTTTTCAGCGGCCTTTCTGACCTTGCCTAGACTTGAGCAATCAGACTTGACTGCAAGAAGTATTTAGGACTGCTTTAAATGGAAATCTCCACTCAGCTCCCACAGCACTGAAACAAAACAGGAGTTAACAAGTGACACTTGTATTTAACACATTCCCTGGTAAAGAGCTATCAAGTCAACAGCTCTGTTAATGGTCTTTAAATCCTTGTCACCCCACCATTCTCAGCAGAAGAGTATCGGGACCAACAAGTAACAGAAGAAACAAGTTTGTTTTCAAGGCTTTAAAAATCCTTTTTCTACAGAAAGACAAAAGGTAAGACTGAGAATTGCATAGAGAGACTGCATTCACCCTGTTCTCTTGAAAAGCATGTGATACTCAGTTAAGTAAGAAACCTTCCCTGTTCCTGAATAAAGAACACACTATCCCTTAAAAACCAATTTCCCTCTAATTTTTCCAGTAGCTCTCTGAACTCTAATACACAGTTGTTAGCATCAAGCTTAGAATTCCGTATCTCTAGGATTCATATCCAGCATGTCAGGCTTGCTGGCATAACAAAAGAAAAATATAATGTTCTAAATTTCATATTGCAGTTATTTTAAATGGAGGAAGTTATACAGAGTAACAACAAAACTTTCAAGATCACTGTGCATGTTTATATATGCTTGAAAAATGTCATGCAAGAAATATTTCCCTAACTAACAATTTTTTTAGAAAGCCTCTTCTTAAATTGGTTTCAAGTGTGCTGTTCCATTTATCTTTTAAGTTTTTCACTCAAGGTCTTTATCTCAATGACATTGTGTACAACTTGCAAGGGAAATCACTTGAGGAATTAGGGAAAATCTGATTCCCTTATCTGCATTCAATTTACTCACCACCAAATCTTTTTTTGTTCCAACCAGAAAGATGAAGCTGGAATCTGGCTCATTCTCCCTCAATGCATCTTCTAGCCACTGTCTGGAAAAAAAAAATAAAAACAACCAAAAAAAAACCAAAAACAACCCAGAATCAGTCAGAGGGAACAAGGAGTACAGGAGAAGATGACAGATAATAGGGTCATAAGAAAAGTGAGTGGAAGAACTTGTGTGAGAGTATCAAAAGCCTTTTTCCAGACAGAGAGAGCAATAGCTATTCCAACTCCTTTGAATACATGTCTCCCACTAAGGAAAAATCCTACCCATGGCAGAGTACAAATTCAACAACCATTTTAGCACCTAGAGAGGATATTTCTCAGTGTAAGGGAGAGGCCAAAGTTTGGTGCAAGATAAGGAATAAGAAAGCAAGAAGCAACTGAATAGGTATGAGCAACATAGCAGGTTAGATACAAACAGGAATAAAGAGTGCAATAATCTATTCAGCATTATAAAACAGCTCCCTATGAAGGCTGTATGATTCTTGTCTCACAGGCTTTTATATTCTTGTTACTCTGGCAATCAAGTTTCTCTTGAGTCATCCAACACAAGTCAAGGAGGGAAGGGAGTGTGTGTGTGGGAAATCAGGTTCACAGGCTTCAATTACTTTCAGCCAAGCAGAGACTAATATATATATTATTTTACAAAGTCCTATGTAAATGAGCTAAGCACCATAGTACACATTCAAATAAGAGAGTACAAGTTGTAAAGAAGTCTGTATCTGCACTACAGTCACAACAGCATGTTAGAAATACCTATGCTCTGAGCTGTGACAGCAGTGTGGATCATAGATCTATGGAGGATTTTACAGCCTGCACTAAAAGCAGAATGAGTTTACTCATAACAATTAGTGTGGTGTTGTCACCAAATCTTTGCAAGGATCTGAACTTGTAAGTTTAGCTGTATCTACATATACTTGGAGCTTTTAATTTTCTCTCTTCTTTTTGACAGCCTGTCTCTCATCAGAACCACAGAAAGTAGAGAAGGAAAATTTTGGGATAACAGTGCACCTAGAAAATGAAAGGTTCATGAGACATTATGCATGAGATGCATCTCATCAATTTTATCATTTACATTAGATTCCAGCCTGTTATTCTACTTATCACTAATGAAGAAAAAAAAAAAAAAAAGGCAGCTTTTGGGGTACACTTCACCTCCTCCTGCAAATCTAGCTTTGGAAGGACCAAGCTTTCACTGAAGTGCCTCTCTCTCTGCATTGATTTTAAGGGGAGTCAAGTATAAGCAGCTCAAATTTATACCCTGCATTTTTCTTCAGAAAAATCTCTCCCTATGTAATCCAAACTAGTGAGTGTCCTTTTTAATTTCGTAGCTCAATAGGAAATACACTCACGATCCAGCAAGTTCTTAACACCTACATATGAAAGGCAATTAAACCTGTTGTAAAAACCTTTAAAAGATAAGCCAAAACACAAACTTACTTGGTGTGATCCAAAGTTTGGATATCAGCCAGATCAAACACAGTTATTATAACTGCAATAAAAGACAAGAATAGAAAAAAAAGTAATTAAATTAAAGTGTATCAGAAGTCTCTCCAACCCATCTTGTTAAACAGAGAATCTTTATGTATAAGATTTAAGAACAGGTTTAACACATAGGAGGAAGGAAGACTGTCCATTTGCTCATTCCTTTTCTTTTTCTAGCACCCAGTAAGACCTAAGTCCTTAGTCTTCAACACTGTATCTGTAGTCTGCACACTGTAGTGCTCTCAACCCTTTCATTTGGGACCATTAATTACCACAGGATTGTCTCTTACCAAAGGGAAAGCCAGAAATATCCACTTCCAACTCCAGCATTCATCTCACCCAACCTCGAATTCTTTTCCCCCTAGTCACAAGTGCCACTTTCTATCACTGCATCATCAGAGCACTCAGAGCCTGCAGATGTGACAACACATCAAGTCATGAACGTTTTCATCCCTTCTGCCCTGCAGTAATGGACAACCCATTCCACTGCAGTATTTACAGGTACCCTCCTGAGGAGCATATATGGATATACATTGCTGCACAAAACACAACCTCCCAACAAAAGCAGGATCAAATTAATGTTGTTCTCACCCTCTGCTCCTCGGTAGTAAGCAGATGCAATGCACTTGAACTTCTCCTGACCTGCTGTGTCCCATCTGTGCAACGGAGGAAAAAAGAAATTTCAGGTTAATGAAAGCCAGGGTAACCTGAGTAAACATGTTAATGAAGCAGCAGACTGGTACAAGGCAGAGAAGAATGTGATACCAGAGAAGTGTCACCATCTGGAACATGTTATTCATTAACTACTGATAGAAACACAGTAAAGCTCTATTAGTCAATGAAGACATGCAAATACCATTTTTACCTCTTCTTAAAACATACTAATATAATTTTGGAGACAATTCAAATATTTGTATTCTGCATGGTAAATCCTTTCCTTAAAACATTTCTTTCTTTCACCTATGTAATTTGCATGTATTTCTAGGGCAATCTAGTTCTGTAAATTTTCTCTGTTAATAATAGCTAAGTCACATTAGAATCTTGCAACTGCTAGATAAGATCTCAGTCCCTACATTACAAATTAGAGACCTGCAGCTCAGTCTACCAGGTACTAATGACACCATTAAATAAAATCAGAATGTCCTTCTAATTAATGAAGATGATATGCAGAGCCTTCAGCTACTGCCAGCACTACAGAGATTTGGGTTTTGTTGTAGCCTTGTACTGACAGTCACGGATACTTTCAAATGTATCTTGTATGGAAATCTCTCAGCAAGAGGGGGCACTAGTGCTTATCATATGGAAATGTTCTATCCAGCTTCTGAAGACTTTGCAGATAATGCAACCCGACCTTACTGCTTCAGTCTGCAAAGTGCTCATGCATGAGTCTAGATTTTTAGAGGGACTCGAGTTCCAAAAGGATAGCACCTGGCAGAGCTTCCCAAACACAACTGCAGTGAAATCAGTCAGAAATGGATTTTTTAGTATTTTTCAATAAATACCATGAGCCTCAATTTATATACCACTATTTACATCAGTGATCTCACCAGAAAGAAGTGTTCCTAAGTAAAAAGGTTTTTAAGATTAATGCACTAAAATACCTCATGCAAAGCACCTTATCTCTGCTCTGGTCACACTACAGATGATTCCATAATGCCCTCTATTGAACAATGCTGCTGGCCACCAAAAACAGCTCTCCAGAGACCCAAAGCAGATGGAAGAAGGGCAGGACTCCCACTAGTATAACAGACAAAGATGAAAATCAAAGACACGAGGTTCCCATTCTAATAAAACCACTCCACAGCCTATGATTTCAGGATAATTAATTAGTTGCTAGCGAAGAGATATTGAAATAACTGGACACCTTAACATTAATTTCAATGACTGCAGGAATAAAACCCCCAGTAAAGGCAAGTCTTCTGCCTACTAAACTCAAATCACAGACTGGAGTTACACTAGCACTGGCCAAAACTGTGGCAAAAGCTTCCACTCTTCTTTCATGAACATTGAGTAAAAAAAGATAGAAAAGAGAGAAATCCACTGAAGTACAAGACATCCAAGATGAATTGTCATTGACAAGCTTGTAATATTTTTTAGGGATGAGAAATCCAAGAGTACAATTTCTACTAAAACTGCATGTCCAGAGACAGAATCTTTTCTTCAGATCTCATTATTCTTTGTGCAACTGTATTACATTTTTTAAATCTTTATTCCACTACAGCCTGCAGCAATTCAAGCTCTGCTGAGACTGTACTCTATGCAATGCTTAACCATGCTCTTTCAACTCACATCTGGAGGTTATATGGCACTCCAATTATCTCAAAACGTTCAATCTCAAAATCTACTCCAATGGTCGCCTTGTAGTCTCGGTCAAAATTATCTTTACAAAATCTGTAATTAAAAAAAAAAGGATGAAATACCAGTAAGACAATTACAAATAACTGCAAAACTAACACTGTCTAGGGCAAATTATGAAGAAAAAACTAACTGTGGATTTGCTATATAATGTAGAAGCAGACATAAAAACATAAAGACACTAAAAGAAAAGGAGATACTGTTCAGCAAACTAGAAAGCACATACATCTAGTATGCTCTCGGGATAGTATGAGGCTCAGAATAAAACATCTTTGGGCTCTCAAGGGAGGTACATTATCTTCCAAGGGAATCTATTTTGGGCCACAAATAATGACCCAAATGAAGTTTTTCCCAGTTCTTTAGCCTTAAGAAAACACTGTTTCATATTTGACTAGACAAAAACAGCCCAGAATATAACATATACTGACTGAAGTGCTACAGCACAACTTTCTGTATTGATATATCTGTCTCATACTCTTGACTTCATTTTGTCTTCATTTGACAAAACCACAAAGTACTGGTTCAGGTTCAAACCAGAACCATGAAGCACTGCTCTAAGGCCAGCAATGGAAATGTTAAAGCATTTCTTTGAGAAACAGGAGGATCAAAGCATCAGCTGAGACATACTGTACCTGTTGATAAGACTGGTCTTCCCAACATACAGGTCTCCTACCACAACCACTTTGGATATTTTCAGCCTGTTATAAGTATTTGAAAATATTACATAGTTTTAGCAGTCATTTCAACAGTCTCCTTCTAAAAACTCTGATTTAGCTCTTTAAATTGCAGTGAGGAGCACATGTACCTGTGACTTCAGTTTATCTACATGCCATTGTGCTCCACAATCTGAGTTTTAAATTGCCAGAAAGAAAGCCACCAACAACCAAACACTTCTGGAGCAGAAACAGTCCATTTCTTACTCTGTTTATTTTTTCCTTCATTTCAATTCAGTGGAACAAATTTTATTCTATTTAAATGGCTTTGACTAGAAGTATATGCATTTGGCATATTTTTACATAAGTTTATACATGTAACCATAGTGTATCTGCATCCTTTGCATTCCAATTTATCCCAAGTTTCTCATTGACTTTAATAGCACAAATGAAGCCCTAAGTGCAGAAATAAGAAACTGCTGATAATAAAAGAACCCACTTCAGAATGTGCCTCTGGGAAAAGCAGCCCACAGGGTTAGAGCCAATACATTTTCTGACTATATGGAATAATATTAATCTGAACCTGACTTAATGCAAATAATCCTCTTTGCTCTAGGTCCTCCCACAGGATATAGCAGATGGGCTTTAGGTGACTCAACCTGCATTCTTAAAATTGAAACTGGGCTCTTTTAGGAGATCCAGGTGGATAAGTGAATTTAAGTTTATTTATTGAACTAAACTCGGATTGACATCTCCAGTGCACAACCTACAAAAACAGCTTAAGAGGTTTAACGTTCTTTTCTATCAAGGAATGGCTTTTTAACAAAGGATGTAATCTTCTATAGAATACTATTTCTGGTTACATCAACTTCCATGTGATGCTGATTCCAAGTTATCAAAATAGCTGAAAAATTGACTGGTAAACTGTGTGACTAATATTTCCAAAAAAAGAAAAAAAAAAACCAAACAAACAAACAAACAAACAAACAAAAAAAAAAAAAAAAACAACAAAACCAAAAAAAAAAAAAAAAAAACCAACCAAAAAACACTTCTGTGCTAGTCAACATTAACTGGGTGACCACAAGCCCCTGTGCTCCTGATTACTGTTACTGTGAAAACACTGAATAAAGTCAATGACCTTAAGGGAAAAACCAACAAGTAAGCGATGGCTTAGAGGTGTGTGCTCCATTAATTCATACCAGGGAAAAAAATCTCCCTAGATCAGACCATTTAACACCATGGTGGACTAGCAGGAGAGTATTAAATGTAGCCATTAGCTACTGAATTTATCAGACTGGCTTCCCAAAGGACAAAGAAATATTTTATAAGTTTGGATAATGGAAAAGGACGATAATGGTTATTCCTGTCAAGCTTTACAAGTACTGTACAAAACACTCTGGCTGCCCTTCCTACTCCCATTCTACCAAAAAAGGACTTAAATGACCAAAAAATAATCATATCTGGAAGGCAGTGACAGAAAAGTAGTTTCATTCTATTCACAAGGACAAAACTTTTTAGTTATATTTTGTTACCAGAATAAATTACATAAAGAATTGGTTTACTGTAGAAATAAAATTTTTAAAAAATACTAGTAATAAAAATCCCAATCAAACACATCTTGGAAACAGAAGGGAAAATACCTCAAATGAATAAAGCATGTCTTACTTGGAAAATTGTCCAGACACTTGCAACAGATTTACATGAAACTAAGATAGTGACTGTGTTTCTGAAAAGGAATAGAGTCGCTGATGATATGTCAGGGTGACATATTTTGGCTTTAAAAGTTTTTTTTTAGCAAGACTCCCAAGTGAAATGAATAAAAAGTTGCATTTAAAAACGGGTATCATGACAAGTCTCATGTCAGCAATGCTAGAGCTGGAGGAATAGTGAGCTAATTGTCAGTATTCATAGGAGCTGCACTTCATGGAGGATCCTTCACACTGAAACCAGAAGCATTTATCACTAAAATGTACAGCTATTTACTGTAACTGAATAGTGATGATTTCAGCACAGTTTAGCTTTCTAGCCTTGCTTCAGAGATTAAATCTGTAATAGCAACAATTCTGGAAGAGAGATAATGCCAGGGAAGAAAACAACTTCAAGATTATTAGTGGAGCCTAAATCAGCTTATTTTGATTTTTAAATACTATATATTTACCAGAATTTTCCTCTAGTTTTAAGGAACTATTTAAGATAGCTTCTCAGCACGTATACTTCAAAAAGACAAAAACCAGATTTCTAGATGTTTCAAGAAACTTAGAACTGCTGCCTTTATACCCCTCCAAAGCCTTTATAAACTGCTCCTTTAGAACACCTGCAGAGAACACAGCAAGGCTGGATCTTTTAGATCTTTTGAACTAAGTGTTTACTCAAAGGGTGTTAAAAAACCTTTTCATTTCTAAACCAGTACACCATTTTTTCATGTTACCTATTCCAGCAGAAGAGGTACTTGATTCATGCACTGTGGAACAGGTCAGAGAACTGCCCCATGCAGAGACAGCTGCTTTCCAACACACTGGAGAGAGGAACATGAGGAAGGGAAAGGAGATGAAGAAAGGAGGCTATAAAGAGCTTAAAATCCTTCCTGGCATACCTGGGTGTTACAAACTTACCCAGCTGTTGCAGTGTTCTGCTGACAAGCAGTCCTGACCTGTGCATGGAAGTGCTCTTTAAACTGCAGGCAGGCCTCGGGTGTGTACCACTGAAAAGAGAGAACAGCTGCTGGCACAAACTGCCTGATGGCTACCTGGCAAGAAGCTAAACTGGCAAGGAAAACCAGAGAAAATGATTGTTCACAGGGTTTGTCAAGAACAGTTACCCTGGTAAGAAAAAGGGGTAGGTTGGGTGAGAAGGCAGTAAGGTTTCCCCAGAGCTGTGTTTGTGAAGTCTCCTTGGGACAGACAACTCCATCCTTTGAGCACTTTTTTGAGAGTCAGTGTCCAGCACTGCCTGAGCACCCATGGCCAAATCTGTCTGCTCATGATTCTGCACAACAGTAAATACCTTCAATTATCCCAACAATCTCAAACACACAAGACAAACATCAGCAAGTCGTTATTACTGTGAAGGTTTTACTAGATCTTTAACTGAGAATTAGCTAAAAATGAGGAAAATATATTTTACTTTGCATTTGCTTAAAATACTTGTGGTATTTTTCATAAAATTAAAAGCAAAATATGCGGCTGAGATCAAGAATGGAAAAAAAAAGTGAACTCCCTTAAAAGGATCTTTTGAACAACTGAAAAAACTAAGCTTTAATTCCTAGCCCTTCCCTGTCCTTGACTGTTACATTACACTTCAAATGCAAAAGACTTTGGGGACATCAAAGGTATTTTGTCTGTGTTTCTAAGGTGCCTACTACATTTGATCTACTGTATGACTAAGGTTCTTGTACAAACAGAAAATTGAAATTGCCTCCAATTCTTTAACCAAAGCCTCCTAATTAGATTTTTTGGCAAATTTAATGTCAGCTATGGTTCCTCTTTTCCCTTGGTGTTGAAGTGCTTTAAGCATGTAATTATTACTGTTTTGCTGAAAAAAAACAAGATAAATATTATAAAATAACACTTCTGTAACAAGTCACTTTCTGTAAAGATTAGAAAGAAAAATGAGGATTATTAAAGAGATCAGCATTGAATGAGACTATGAGGTTACATTAAACTTTGAAAGAATCTTAAACAATTTGTAATTTTGAAAGAAGACAACAAGTGTACATTAAATTAAATTAAAATACCATATTAGCACAATGGAAAGATAGATCAGTGTGGCAGGGGCTACGTACTGTGACCAAAGGGATAAAAAATGCTTACCTTGGGAAACTGGGAGATTATTCTTTCTCTCCTCACAGGGGGAACCAAAGGCATTAGGCTGGACTTCATCCTCCAAGTTCAGTTAAATTCTACAGGACTGAAAATATGAAAAGAGAAATACAGTATTCAGGAATTACCTCAACACAGGAACAACATGATAAAAACCAACCAAGTTCTTGATGACTTGTCATTTTTTTTCCCCCCCTTTTTTTCTTTTTGGTAAAACTGGCAGTTCTTCAATTCAGTTTGCATGGAAGGAAAGTTGTTTCTCATGTAAAAAGGACACCTCAGTGTGCAGAGCTGTAGTAGCAAACAGTGGCCTTCTAAAACTACAAGGCACCAACTCTAATTCCCTGGGAGGGCAGAGAATTGTTCACTTAATTCAACTCAAGTGCTAGCAGTTCAGCTCTCAAAGGATTCTGCAATGTGTAATTTAAAAATCTTGCTCATCATTGTTTCAAATGCTCTGCACTAAGCACGTTAATTAATGCTAGGGGATCCCAGATTTCATATGGTCAGAAGAAGGGAGGAAAGATGAAGCTGCCACATTTCTTGGCACAACATCAAACTTTCAGCCAAGATCAGCTCAGAAAGAATAAAATTCGTCTGACATGGAAAAAGAATAATGTTCACATGAAAATCACAAATGCATTCAGATGTCTCACCTGAGATACATCAATTTGGTTATGTAAGGAAACCTCGTGGGTTGCTGGGGGAGGGGACCCCTATTCGGGTACCGATTCCTCACTGGCGTTCAAAAGAACATTCCTAATGGGAGCATTTCCATCATGTAGCAAAGTGTAAGGAAGGACTCACCGAGCAGCAGCTGATGCAGCAGGATTGCAGCCGCACAAGCAGCTCAGCCCTGCTACGTGGCCATAGCAACAGGTTTGCAACAATTCCCTTCCTCCGCTTCTTCCACAGGGCGGGAAGGCGGGGTTGGAGTAATTTAACTATACATAGAGCCGTGGCTTTAAAACAACAAACTCGTTTTAGTGGTCATACAGATTCCTTTGATCAGAAACTGCTCCTTCATAAACCAAACGGTCCTTGGATAAGGAAATAGTTCCATTTTCTTCAAAGATCGTTGTATAAATGGATACAAAGCTAGATTAACCTATTACAAGGAACTGTTGGAGTGGGGAACTGTCACACTGCTAATATTAAGCATAGCAGCAATTTTAAAGAAACTCCCAAGGGATTTTTTCAGCATTTCAACTTGATTTCATCTCAGCTTTAAAGTCAGGATGCGCATGCCACTAATGAGACATTCTGAATTATATAAATGTCTTTCTACTCATTAATAATCTTGCTTTCTAAAGTACAAAACACCAAAGACAAGGAACAAGAAATTACACAGCTCTTTTGCATTACCAGAGTATTGTTAATTATCTCATTAATTTAGACACTATTTAGTAAGCCAGAGTGCAACTTAGGATGCTAAAAGATTTTGCTATGTATTTTATTGGGATTTAAATTTTTGACTTTCAGGAGAAAACAAAGTTCTCCTACTCTAAGAGTCATATTTTGATAAAGCTGGAAGAGGCTTTGAATCACTTCTACAGCAGACTAAAAAGGTTAAAGGGCACATCACAGCAACCAGTCATTTTAAACAGTGAGCAAGTACAGAAGAAAAAACCCTACAGTTGTGTTTTACAAGCACACACAAAGAATAATGCTTAAGAAAATTGCTGGTCCACGACTTAGAATTAATGTTTTATTCTCTTCCATGAAGAATTGCTTTTAAACCACTTCAGGCATGAATATGATCTCAACTGTACCAAGACAGCCACTCCCCACCAAGAAGCCAAATTTGTAGCTGATGGGTTATTCACCAAAGAAGGTGAGTTTACAGTATTTATCTATTACCATGTGGGGAGTTCTACTTACACTACTTGTGACCATAAAAAACTCAAGAGATCTAGACTCTTCCTCCTTTCCTTCTGGCTAGCTGGAATGATTTTAGGGCAATATTAATGTCTTTAAGTCAGAACTATTAGTCTAATTCTGAAAACAAAGCTCCACGAGTTGGCAAGAGTTTCAAACATTTGCTTTCTGCATGTTCTAGTTGTAGCTCAACACCTCCTAAGCACGGTAAACACCTGCCATGTGTACAATGACTCCCTGCTCCTCTCCTAGAGCTCTTTCACAAACTAAGCTATAAAAACCCCAGTCCAACAATCTCAGTGGACACAAAATACAGGAGAGACCAAAGCAACCACACAGATATATTTCAAAATTGAGAGGCCATCTTCACTTACACTTAATATATTTAATCTAAATGTCACACACACATAAGCCTATCCCAACTTACCATACCAGCAAATAAGACACACCATTACAGGAAAAGAATTTAAGAAATAAAAAGCTGTTAAAAATGCGGAGAATGATCCATATTTTCTCCTCTTAAAGAGCTGAAAGGGGATTCAGTCACCATGGAGGGCTGGGAACACAGTGTCTCCATGGCATCACAACCCTCCTTATCTCAACCTTGCAAGAACAGCAGCGCCAGCAGCTTCTGTGGATAGACAAAGGATGTGAGGAAAGCACTCAGAGGCATACATAAAATAAGTTAATGCCATGACCACTAACAAAATCAGTATTCCAAGCAACAGTGAAGGACAAGACAGAACAACTCACACCAAAAGCAGAGGCAACACTGAGGGACAAGTCTCTGATTTGGTCCTGCTTTTTCTACTCTGAGAAAAGTTCATATTCTTCCTACGGAAATCAGGTGAATTTTTACAAGTACATAGTTAGTGGAAGTCTAATCTAATTCAGGTAAATCACCTATAAAGTAAATACTCAGCTCTAAAATGTTGCAGAAAAATGAATCCTTTCCAGAAAATACTTTTTAAAGTAGCAATTTTTCTTTTATGGATTTTGAAGATCAACAAATCAGAACCTATTCCCGTGATGCATTTTAATCCGGCTGATCAGAATTACTTTGGATTTGTAAAATCCTTTATAAGAACTTTGATTATTACAGTTGTTACTCAGATATAATGAAAAACATCCCAATGACTTCATTGTCTGAACTATCCTTTTATAGCACAAGCTGTTCAGAGATTTTTCCTGATGCCAGGTAACATCTGACAATCCAGAACACCCTTAATTTGTGCCACCACATTGCAATGATCCGTTCTTCCCATGTACCTTCCTCTGAACAGCAATGTGAAATTAGGTAATAATTGAAACCCTTACTACACATTCATAGTGACATTCTGGAGAAGATTAGGAAAGAAAACCTAGTCCAAAACTACTGCGCTCCCTTCAGCCCTTGTACCCCAAGGCGCCTGCCTGCTGTATTTCTGCCCTTAACTCGACCACCATTTTGTTCGCTCTGAATTTCCCTCGATTTTGTCCAAGTAGAATTATTTCGAAAACAGGGAGCGAGGAGAGACACTCCACGCTTCAGCGGAGAACCGAGGCACAACTGCCCCACCCCGGGACCTGAGGGCAGCACCGCCGTCCCCTCACGGGTCCCCTCAGCGGCCGCGCCTCACCCTCCGCGCGCCCCGCCGCCAGCTACGCCATTGACGTAACTCCCTCCGCGGGAGCGCTGCCAAACGCGGAGCTCACGCTGCTGACGCAGGGCCCGGCCCGCGGCTCGGCAGCGTTGGTCGCTATTCACGAAGAGGCGCGTACGCAAAAAGCGGCCGCTGTGGCAACCGGGGCACGCGCGCGCCGAGGGCCAGCCGGCGCTGAGGGCCGGTAGCCGGGGCTCGGTAATGGCACACAGCGCCTGCGGTTATTTAGTTTGCTTTGAAGTGACAAATGGAGTTGTTTAGAGGCTGGTTTAACTTTTGGTTTTGTTGTTAGCAGTTTTCAATATTGGAGGTCGTAGTGTTCAGTCAACTGAGGCGCTTTCAGTACTGAGGGGAGGGCTTGGGAGGGAGGCAGCCCTCACGTATTATGTCAAACGTGACCGAATTCTGAGGGCAGGTTTTAACCAGATCCCTTTAAAAATGTTTTTTTTTAAAATTTTCATTGAGAAAAAAGGAGGTATTTTATTTTCCTTTGCTTTACTTTTATTATTTCGATCCCCGTCTGATTTTGGGCATTGGACTGGCTGCTTCACTTGAATCCTTTAAAAACCATTCCCTCTATCGGTTTTAACATCCTTCCTTGAAATGCCAAGCTTTCTTTCTCTCTCTTTTCTTTACAGTGCTCACAGAGAATTAAACCAGATTAAGACAATTCAGCAGATGAACACACATTAGTGCTGATGATGCACGATTCCAGCCTCTTGCCCAGCTTCCTGACAGTGTATGTTTGCTAAAAGAGCTCCCTGGGGACACAGGGCGCTGTTTAAAATCAGTGGGTGTCCTTACGGTACATTATCTGCCCAGTCACCAAGTACAGTCATTTTAGGGTATTTTTAAGGAGAATCTTTCTCGGGAATATTCGGGATGGCAACACCTCGTATCTCAGCCTACCTCCCCCCTGACATTGACCCCACCAAAGCTGCTCTGGCCTTTGGGAGGAGAGCCCTTCCGAAACTGAAGGAGGAGCTGCAGTCTCCCGAGCTGCTGACACAGCAGCGGGCGCTGATGGCTCTCTGCGATGTGGTCCACGATCCAGAAAAAGTCTACGAAGCAGTAGCATTGGGTAAGTGAAGTGTTCTCACTAGCTCTGACACAGTGGGGCAGGCAGAGGGGGCAACCCCACTTTACTTTCTTCCGTTACTTTTTCCTTACAATATCCAAGATGCCCAGGAAAAATTTCCTGTTTGTTTTACTCAGAAAGGTAAAGAATATTATAATAGCATATACATGACAGTCATTATAAGAATTAGCATCACTTTTGGATTCATCAATGGCTCACTGTAAGTTTTACCAACCCCTAAATACAAAAGTACTGCATAATCTTTCTTTGCATAGAATCATAGAATTGTTAAGGTTGGGAAAGACCTCTAAGGTAATCCAGTTCAGCTAACTCTGCCCTGCCATGATCACCACTAAACCATGTCCCCAGACCTTATTCTGATTTTAGCTAATTCCTAACATGGGCTAAAAAACCCCAAACACCTAATTATTTCAAAGTTAGAACCCTATCACCATCATCACCTGTTTGCCTGGAACTTAATGAGAAATTAGAAAAGAAAGGAATATAACCAAATTTATCGTACTCATCTGGCCACTACTTATTTCAAAAGCCTGGAAGAATCCCGAGTTTGAATTTTGGGGGGGGGAAAAACCCCTAACCACAAGTTTATTTTTGCAATTTTTAGCCATCTGTGGTGTAAATACGTAGCTCATCATGTAGTTCAGAAAAAAAAATCCATTTGCTACTGCTTTTTTCTTCATTTACTTCCTTTGTATTTTTTTTCATCTCATAAAAGAGACTAGTCATGTTCAAAATTTATAAAGTCAGTGTTTGATGAACAGTTTGATTGCCAAAGCAATGTGAGATCGTTGTTAGTTTGGGGTTGTTAGGTTTTTTGGCTTTGGTCAGTGCCATATGTGCATACACAATCATTAATGTGTATTTCTGTTCAATAAAGACAAGTGAGTGTCAATCCTGCAAAAAGATGCTTTTCTAAAGACATCAATAGCTCTACTGACTTATTTTTAGAGTTATGTCACTTTATATTTGCAGGATTAGGATTTAACTTGATAAGGAGTCAGGAGCTTGTTTGTAGCATGACATTTTTGGCAGTAGGCCTTGAAATTTGAAAGTTTCTTCCTTCCTTGAGAGATGACAATGAGAATTTCTCTGTCAGGACAAGCTGAACATTCTGAGGCACTTCAAGTTGTGAGATAAATGATGAATCTTGCTATTTCAAATTAATGCTGGAGATAAATGTCAAAATGAACTCTGATGTCTCACAGGATTCTTGGACAGCCTGAAGACTTTGCTGGTGCACGAAGACCAAACTGTCCGGCAAAAAACAACAGAAGTTCTCTCTGTAGTGGCTGCGCACAGTATTGGCAGGTAGGTCAGTGACTCTGTGGGAAGTGATGTTTCAGTGAGAAATAAGAACAGAGTTCCTCAGCTTTGTCAGACAGATGTGGCGTAAAGAAGAGCAGTTAAGATGAAATATCACAAATACGTGCAAGTTTTATTATCTGTGTTAAATCTGTCCTGCATTGGTGTTTTTAGGGAAGGGCTGATACGAAGTGGAGTCATTTCTGCCCTCGCTGGGCTCCTGGATGATCCAGTAGATATCTGTCGGAAGAACACCCATCAGGTTTTTAGCATGCTGGCAAAATTACCTCAAGGTAGGAGGTTTTAAGCAGTTAAGGATTCAAGTAGACAACACAGAGAGGAAACCAGGCGAATTCACCTATGCTCCAGATTTAATTTATTCTATTTCCTTTGAAACTCATATTTTAAAAGAGTTCCTTGTCTATTTTTGCTGATTTTCATTTTCCTTAATTAACTTTCTTAGATCTTATGCAAGTTAAGGCTACCTGCTCAAGATACAGTGCACTGCATGCTTGAATTGGTATTTACATCAAAATTTCATTTTGTCCCTTCTGTTCAAGGTGTAGATCAGCTGTTTATCACAGTGCATTAGTTTCATAAATGTTTTCATTTGAATATTAGTCTTAAACTTCTCTTCCAGTTGATCAAAATTATAATATTAAAATTTCAGTTGAAATTATCAGTTAAAAAGCCATACTGTATAAATTCATAGCAAAGTATATTGTCTGAGAAGTTCAGTTTTGTTACTGATGCTTAGAAAGAATTAAATGAATGCTTAGAGCCTTGCTAAGTGTACATGAATTCTAAAAAATCTAAAGATGTATTTTTACATGCAAGCAATCCTTTCTAAAATCTTCAATAATTCCAGTCTTGTGAAATATATTAATATGTTGGGCTAAACAACTTTGTGAATATCCGTATGGAAAAGTCTGTAAAAGCAGCTCTGAGTAATTACTCTTGGAAAAGGTGAGTTTTGAGTCATGTCTGCTGTTTATTTAGATAAAAATATAATGTATCTATCAAAATATACATGCCTGTATTTAAGAGCTGGAAGATAAATCCTGGAGCAGAATTGTGTCCGTGTAGAATGGACTCACATACAGAGGGCTACTTAAAAGAAAAACAAAAAGGTGCAAAACTTTTTGCTATGAGACAATTTGGGGAAGTATCTGGGATAACCACAAATATTTTCCAAATGTAGTAAGAATCACAAGGCCTGACATAATTTATTTGGCAAATTACAGTTACAGAAATGGTCTCTGCTTGGTAATTGAGCCCTTTTCAGCTGGCCAAGAAAGTGTCTGTCTTTCTCTTTGCATTTCCTTCTGCACCTCACATGCAGATGGTGAGATAGGATGTGCCTTGGGTCGGCTGGTCAGAACTGCAGCACTCCACAGCTCAGTCTGTGCTGTTCTCCAGAGCACAGGTCATTTGCAGGGCCCATAAAGCAATGTGTTCTGTGCTAGACAAAAGGGAACAGAAGCTGTACATGCCCTTGGCATGAAGTGTAGCTGTTTCAACTGGGAAGTGGTCAGTGACTCCAGCTAGCTCTAGGCCAGGCCACCTGGTCTTTCTCCAAAGAGGAGTAATTTAGGAAAATGTAGTTATTTTGAGCAAATCCATTTACAGAGTATTTTTGATTCCTAAATTTAAGGATGTGTACCAGTATCTTCCAGGAACTGTGGGATAGTTAAAAACCAAAAGGTGGGAGAATGCACACAGACTGGGAGAACACTGAGGAGTAACATTTCCAGAAGAAACAAGCTAGTGAAAAGAATTAATGGGCAGAAGAAAGGCAAAAATAGGGAGGTGTATGTGTTCAGGAAAGGACAGAAGAGGGACAAGGGTCAGCAGTAGGAGAAAATTAGGAACATCAAAGAAATTAATAGCAAAACTTCCTATCTTTGTAAAAACAATTAGTTGACATATATAATACTTGATAATGTTATTGAAAGGGTGTTATGCAATGATAAATGACCTTGGAAATAGCAACTGCAAAAATAGTTCTTGGAGAAAATATCTGTCATTATGCTATGGCTAACCCTGGAAAGGTTTAATAATTCTTACCCATTGCTAATCCTGCCATTTATGAGTACTTCATCCTTTTAGGTGAAGATTGAGGTGAAATAGATGGGGCAATGGATTTTTAAGCTTGCCAGAACCTCTGTTTGGGAAGAGTACAAGAGATAATATTTCTCCTACACTGCTGACTCTTGATGTGTCCACTCTTTCACCTTTGAAAAATCATAACCAATTGAATGTGTGGATAAGGACTCTTTAAGGATACCTTTTTCCCTTCAAAACTTGTTTTGTTGTATGGAGTGCAAATGCTGAAAAGACAGATGGCATTCTTACTGCAGCAGATGGGACATCTCTTCTGTGAATGTCATTGTTGCCCAGGTGAAGTGAAATCCCAGCTGTATTAATGCAGCTCTTTCAGGTGGCAGTGCACTGCATCACTGATAAACCTGAGAACTGAGAAAATAGATGCAAATTTAATTGCATGATTTATCCAGGTGGATGACTAAGAGTCAAGGGATTTAATTTCAGCGCCTGTCTTCAGCCAACAGACTTTTTAGTTCTAACTTTGCTATGCCTCAGTTTTCTTATACAGTCAGAATTCTTTGTACAGAAAACTCTGTATAAATAACATCTTGAATTCTTCAGAGAGACAACAGAGTAACCATGAATTACCTGGAATACTAAAATTGAAAACATCATAGTAATTAAATTATTAGAGAGTTAATAGCAAGTAATTGCTATTCAGATAACATGATTATGTGACTCGATTATTTAAATGTAATTATTTACTTCCCATGGCTCTGATTTTAAGTTGAGTAGGAGCACAGGTGGTGCTTCACTTTCTTTTCTCCTTTCCAAGATGGCTTTCACTCAATGAGGACTGGAACTGGCTGCTTTCCTTTAGAAATCCCCTTGGGCTTTGGTAAAATGTCCTAGGTTCTCCACTTCATCTCTAATACTTATGATGGAAAGACTTTCTTAGTTGAATAAATATTTGGTTCTTAATATGAAGTGTCTGTTACACTCCCAATAATTGTTTACACTTTTGGTTTTATCCAGCTTTCTTACCTCACATCTATGCTGTAATGAATGCTGGTATTTTCTTGTCACTTCTTTCACTAATCTGAAATGGCCACAGTACAATGAAAGAAAGAGGTGAAGGACACAACACCTAACACACCATTCATTAGAAAAGGGAGCTCTGACTCACTTCCCACCTTTTCCACCATTCAGCTGGCTAATAATTGTATTTTACCTGTAAAAAGTGAATTAAACTAGAAATACTGCACAATTTCCCAGGTAAATGGTAGCAATTTAATAGTAAACAAAGTTTAGAGGAACTTGTAACTTGCAATTACTGTATATAGATTTTAGTAAACTCACCAAGCCAAGCAGCCTGAGTGCAAATATCCCAAGCAGGCAGCAGTACCTCCTCACTACAGGTGAGACCTAAAAACTCTCAGTGTCCCATGACAGACCTTTTATACCTTGAAGGCACAGCCTCATTTGCTTTTTTGCCTCTACTCTTCAGGTGTAGCAGTTGGCAGGATTGCTTAAAGGGACCCCATGTCTCCAGTACAGGGATAAAATATCTTATTCAAAATTAGGCAGACTAGAAGAAAACTTCACAAGCATTATCCAATTAAGTGACTGTCATAACACAACTTAATGAACACACTACAGACACATTCAGTATCATTTGAATTATTTATTTTTGAAGTGGACAATTTAGATGTTGATGTTATTAACCATTTTGTTTTAATTTTCTTAGAGCCCTTGGCTGAGATTTCTTGCACTAATCATAGTACATAAGGGGAACAAAAGTAGAAGGTGATTTTCCAGTGTGCATGTGTGTCTGTGTCTCTGTGTACGTATGTGCTTTACAGTTATCAAACATATATTTACACACCAACTTTACACTGAAGTCTTTAAAAAGTCTTTTCTATGGCAGGGGAAAGAACCAACTGAACAAAGACTTAGGTCTATATGATCCATATGAGATTTTCCAGTATAGTCCCACAGAGCTTCTTATGCATTCAAACTTTTGCCGGAATGTTACTCCATCCAGTAGTGTTTCTTTCTGAGATGAAACCTGGAGTTGAGGATTGCATCTCTTCAGTTTCCTTAACTTCACTAAACTGTAAATAATTTAAATTATTAAATTGAAATATCAAGACATTTAGTTATTGTTCATATCGCTCATCTTTAACCTTCTAATAACACATCACATTTTAAAAATAATTTTAAAAACCAACGAAAAAAGACTTTGGAGGCTATATACTACACAATCTCCATGGCTCCTGCTTCTTGGGAAATCTGTTACAATATCACAATACCCAGAAGGTATTTGGAGCAGTGGAACAGAATTGTCCGTTGGCAACTTTCACATTCAGCAATCCAGACACTACAACAATAATTTTAAAAATTGCTTTGTGATTTATTTTTTTTTAATCTGTGTTTAAAAAGGAACACTAGCCTACTTTTTAAATATAATTTGGTTTTTTCATGAAACACCACAAGATTTGGCAAAAAAAGATGTAAAAGAAGACTGTTTTGATGTATAAAACTCCTTATCAGTAGAAGAAACACCGACCTTAATTTGGCCTATTCAAAGATTCATTTCATGTAGTTTTGCTGCATATTTGAAGCCAGAAAGAGCAGAAAGAGCTGCTAGTCAGTTTGGAAATCACGAAACAGTTGCGCACCAATTCCTTTAATAGGCAAGGTGTCCATGAGAAACAGTAAAGTAAAGCAGAGGTGTGTACATAGTATATGCTGAGAGTCATGTGCATGTGCATACATGATGGATGTGTACATACTCTTGACTGTGGATACCAATATTGTGGGTGCATGCCCACTCTACAAATTTAAGTAGTATTTCGCTTAAACACTCTCATTCAGTAGCTTCTGGTTTCAACTAACTTTTCTTCCCAGCACAAGCATTCTGCTCCACACCCTACAAACAAGTTCATCTGTCACTCACCAGATTTATATTTTTATGTCAATAAAATTTTAGGACAACTGGATGAAGAGTCATTTCTTACACAGAACATGATAACACTCTCACTGTAGGAAATGGAAAGAAACAAATGGAATAAAAGTGCAGTGACTGTGGTGAAACATCTCCACAGAGTCAGGCCTCAATCTCTTATTTTGTTTTTGTTTGGGGTTTTTGAGTTTTTGTTTGGTTTGGTTTGTTTTTTTTTTTCACTGAGGGTGTTTGGTTTTCTGGAGAGGAGGGATTCACTCTCCAGAACATATATCTGGGGGAAATGATGTATCAGGTTGAGGGGGCATAAGAGGAACTGTGTTCATATATCAGATTTCCCCTTTTCTCTCTTTGGGCTGTTAAGCATTGCCCAATTTCTTTCCACTGGAAGTGGAAGAGGTTAGCCCCTTTTTACTCACTCCAGGAAAACAGATTAAACCCAAGGATTCTTAGCAGAGGCCAATGTATTTGAGATTGTTCTGAATGATGACATCTGTCACTGCATCAAACACAAATTGTATGTTACTGGTATCAGTGGCACAGGTGAAGTGTGAGTAGATCTCCTTGGTCTCCTTGTTGCGATTCAAGTCCTCAAACTGGCGTTGGATGTAGACTGCTGCCTCCTCGTAAGTGTTTTGGCCTTTGTACTCAGGAAAGCAGACTGTTAAGGGAATGCGTCGGATTTTTTCTGCCAGCAGATCTTTCTTATTCAAAAAAAGGATGAGGGAGGTGTTGATAAACCAGTTGTTGTTGCAGATGGAATCAAACAGACGCAAACTTTCTGCCATTCGACTCTATAAGATAGGAAACAACAGTGTCAGCAACAATGTTCCAGCAGATCTGTGGAAAGCTCACAGGTCTGTCCGCTGCCCTGAGTAGGTAAACTCCATTTATGAACAACTGAGCATGACCACCACAATTACGTTTTGAAATTAAAATCCAGTGCTGCTATGGACTGAAAGAAGAGAGGTCTGTTAAAAATCAGTGGCCGTCTTGAATGTTCCTGAGGAATTGCTGCCCCTGTGACACTTACACTGAGATAGCTGGAGCTGTCCATGGTACCAGGCTCCAGGGAGGCTGTGTCAATTGCTTGGTTTACACCCGTAAATAGGTGTAAATAGAGGTAATGTTTTGAATAGAAAATATTATGGATTGTTAAAAGAAATATCACTCAAGTATTGTCAAAAGTAGATACAGAAAATGTCTTATCAGGCATTTTTGGCAAGGTCAATATTTTTCCAGCACGGTTAGGGTTCAGAAAATGTTGTGCATACAGCATGAGTCATGGGAGTGATCCAGGGTAAGTGAACAGCAGGGATTTGGGATATCAAAAACCAAGAGTATATTTGGTTTACAAGACTATTTGCAAATATGTATGTGTTCCATTTGTCTGGCTTTGTTCAGAGGGGATGAAAATAATCACTCTGGGCATTTTTGCTGTTTAACTGTGAAGTATTCTGGCCAGTTCTCCAGTTTGGAAGTAACAAACAGTGGAGGCAAGAGGATGACCTTGGCTTTTAGTAGAAATAAACTATTTTGGGCCTAACACTCCTGAAATTTTTATCTGTTGTGTCTAGTGCAACTTTCTTGACTTCACTCAAGTCACCTGGTAAGAGGAAGAGAGAATAATCATGCACTATTTGTTACACAAAAATGAATATGAAAATATAATTTATTTAAAATTTACTTTTTATTTTGTTTTATTTGGAAAAAAAATGTATTGTTATTACTTAAAAGGAAATCTGGAACAGGTTTGATCACTATTGTTACACTAAATCTTCATACTGAACAAACTGTTCCTTAAAAATGCATAGTTGCTGAAATAGGAGCAGACTGGTTTACATAAGATTTTCAAATTACCTCTTGCACTTTCCTCACTTTGTGTTATTACTCCTTTTCATTTGCTAAGGACTGACTTGGTGAGAATTGCATGCTGTGTTCTCTGAGCTCCATGAAGGCACTGCTTTGGCTGTGTTTGCAGTGGAAGCCAAGGCTGGTGGCAGCTGCTGGTCATTCCCAAAGCCCCGGGAGCTGTGAAGGCTCTGCCTGGCAGCCAGGGCACAGCTGACTCAGCAGCCTCTTGAGGCACACTGAAACACAAGCTCAGTCAGACACTTCTCATTTGGGGGCTCTTTGTTTGCTTCTTCCATTGTGAGCTGGGGTCATCTGACACTCCAGACTACTTTATATATAGACAGATTTATAGGTGTAAAAACATGGCTTCAAAAATATGTTTGAGCATTTCTTTTCATAGTGAAAATACTGACACAACAGATAATCCCCTAAAACATTATAGATCTGTTTTCAAATACTCAGGATTTCCTTTCCTGATTTTGTGGCTGATTATAACCAAGCAAGACATTTTTATCTCAGTTAAAGTGCTTTTGCTAATAGTCTGAAAAAAAAGTCTTTTAGAGCTAATACAGGTTTTTAGCCAACTCTTAGAACAATCATGCCAACAGGATACTGCATTTTAAGAGGTTTGTGTTCATTAGGGTATTTTGTAATGAGTCATAACACTGTCCCTCTACTATCAAATCCTCCACTGGAATCTGTCATCCCAGAAAAAAAGCAGAGAGCTAAAACCCCGCCATAAATTGGGAGATGTTATGAACATGTACAAGAGAACAGGGAGTTTTAAATTACTGTACACTTGGTGATCTCTTGTGTGATGTAAAGAAAGGTAAAGTATTAGTAAATTGTTGATCTTGACACCAAATAAATTTCTTCTTCAATGTAATAATATCATATTGGCTCAATATGTGAAAGCTATAATATCCTTAACTAAACGGCATACAATTTCTTTTAGTTAAAAAGCAAGTAAGCCAACCAAGAATCCTTTCCAACAAAGATGCAGATGATATTTTGCCAGTGCTAGCCTGCGGTTGCATGGTATAAATGTGTGATATACCTTGGGAAATGAACCTCTGAAATCCAGATTATGATTTTAACAGCCAAAGAAGGAAATGTATCACTGGACAATGAGAAAACGTATCAGAAAGGAAAACTCATCTTCAGATCTTATAGTCATGTAGTGGTTTGGGCTGGAAGGGACCTTAAATACCATCTAGTCCCAAATCTCCTGCCATGGCCAGGGACACCTTCCACTCTCACCCAGCCTGGCCTTGAACACTTCCAGGAGCTGGGCATCAAATGTTCTCTGAGCTACCTGTACCAGTGCCTCACACTGCCACAGGGAAGAGTTTCTTATTAATACCTAACATGAATCCACTATCCTTCAGTTTGAAGCCATTCCCCCTTGTCCTGTCACTGCAGTCTCTTATATTTAGTCTCTCTCCATCCTTCTTGTAGGTTCCTTTCATGTACTGGAAGGCCACAGTGAGGTCACTCCTAACCCTGGTCTTCTCCAGGCTGAACACTCTACATTTTCTCAGCCTTTCCTTATAGGAGAGGTGCTCCATCCCACTAATCATCTTGGTGGCCCTCTGGACTGGCTCCAACAGCTCTGTGTTCTTGCTGTGCTGGGACCCCAGGCTGCACACAGCTCTGCAGGTGGGTTCTCACCTGAGTGGGGCAGAATCTCCCCCTGCCCTGCTGCCCACGCTGGGGGATCAGCCCAGCACAGGGAGGTTTCTGGGTCCCAGCACACACAGACAGGGCAGGGCTGGGCCAGAGCCACCAGCATCCCTGTGTCCTCCCCGGCACTGCTCCATCTCATCCCACATGATTTCTTGCCATATATATCCATAAGTGATATATCCACAGTTTTAAGGTCAAGGCTGATGCTAAAAATACATGCTATATCCACTCATAAACTCCCAGCATAACAGGCTCGTTTCTGCTTTTGACACTATTGTAAAACTATTTTACATATCACAGGGAAAGTGAACTTGAGAGAGTTATGGCTTATTATAATAAAAATAGAATAAATTCTTGTATAACTCCCAAAGGTGTAATAAAACATAGTAAAGTAATGATAGGCATTCTTCTCTGCAGTGTCTTTTCCAGTTCTGGAATCTTGAAGGGAGTATACAGCCAGGTGGTCAGAAAAAAATGTGCTGCTGTAATTTTATAATTATACACAAGCTAGGGTATAAGCAAGATAATGCCAATGCCTTACCCAGATGGCCTTGCTGGGGGCTAATTGCAAATTCTTCTCTGAGCATAAGAACAAGGAATTGGTTGCTTAAGGGAAAGAACACGCTAAGGAACAGATGGCTGCTTCTATGCTTCCAGTACTCTGCAGACACACAAACATCCCTGGTCATCCTCTGGAACAGTACAGGAGTGCTTAGCAGGAAAGAGTTCTGAACAAGTTGGAGTTTTCAAAAGGGAAGACCCAGTTATCAAGACAGCAAGTAATTAAAAGAACAGAGTTCGTAAATGGAGCCGAATTGTAATGTAGCATCTCTTTATATCTTTCGCATTAAAGCTTCCTAGTCACAGCTGGAGAGCTTTGAAATTAAAAATGAAAAATTATGAAGAGAGAAACTATTACAAATAAGAGAATTAACTGTCATTTGTATTAAAAGCTTAAGAACTTCATCTTTCAATCATTATATCTCCTTCCTTCATCATCATTATTTTAAAACTGGTAGGCACTTGGGGATTTGAAAACCTTAACTAAACCAAGTAAAATTTACCTTGCGTAAGCCATAAACAATAATGAATAAAATTTGTGCAAAAATAGTAATATTTGCTTTCCAGAAAAATTAGAAAATCTTTTAATGTCAGTAAATCTTGGAACAACCAGTGGAAGCTGTTGCCATTTTCCTGTAGAGGCTTTCCTTTGCAATAGTGGCTGACATTTAGCATATGCTGGTAGCTAATGAGCTATTTCACAAAATGGCATGAAAGTCTCTGTTTCAAATATCTTCTTTAGAGCTCCATGACTTAAGAACTCCTGAAGAAAGCAGATGAAGCTAAAGAATATGAAAAAGGGATAGTGGGGTAAAAAGATAATTGAATCAGTTGCATGTTTTTTCTGAAAGTTAATAGACCAAAAAAAATTGAATCCATTCTGAAATGAGGACAGTGTGCAAAATAAATGAAGGAAATACCATTGCCCAGGATACTCATAGTCAAAGCAGTTCAGGAATTCCAACTATGTACAGAGAAAGCAGAATAATTTCACAAACAAAAATACAGAAAGCAAGCTGTAGCTTGGGTAAATACAAAGAGACACTCTTTGCTTGTAAAAAAGACTACAGTGAGTGCTAGTTGAAATGTCCTTCCTGTGTAGCAGTCAGGCAGTCCTGACTGAGTGCTGGATAAGAGAGGCATAAAAAACTATTGTATGATTCATTTTTTGTTCAAAGGAAGAAGGCTTCTACAAGAATGTATGTGCTCAGGTGGCTGCTGGACTAAATGGGAAAAATCATGATAGTTTAATGAGTTTTTAAAAATTCCTTTCATCTAAAAATCAAAAAGGAGAAACTATCTTTTGGAGAGAAGTAAATAGACTTAATCCTCTCAAAGAACCCCACTGAGGTAGAATTAAACTGAGATAAAATACTTTACTTGGGTTGTCCTGTATATACCTGTTTCTAGCCTTGGCATCTCCCAGTAGGGATGGGGTAAGCAATATAGATTTGACTAGAAAAAATTGTTTTGGTTTCCAAACCTTTTCTTCCCAGTCCTAGGAGCCCAAAGTTTTCCTGGAAAATGTAGGAATTCAAAACTGTCAAAATTAGAAGAGGTGACACAGAAGACTAAGTCCCACTGTGAATTCACTAAGAAGTGTTCTTAAGTCCCTTAGCAGCTTAACTTATTCTGCCAGCAGACAAACTCATTATCCCATCACCCAAACAATTTGTTGCATTGGTCTAAAACCACTGCAGGAACTCCTGACCAGTCACATCGTAAACAAAACAGGAAGGAGCTCAGGATAAGGAAAAGCAGCTATGTCAATGTAGCACCCATTACAGATACATACATGCACATCTATTCGTGTCCTTCCTTCCAAAATGCCTTTCAGTGAGGAGTGTGAAGTGTACAAAGGTGAAAACCTCACACTGCATGTTAGTTTATGCCACCACAATGAAGGGAAATTGAAAGGGATGGTAAAAGGTTTTATGTTGTAGGAATATTGAATCTCTGCTATGAAATGAGCTTATAGGAGGCTGAGAAACATATGTATTATGAAGTGGAGCCCTGAAGAAATCTTGTGTGATTTTGATAGGGAGTTATCTATTTATATTGTGAGGGCAAAGAATTAATTAAGCATGAAACAAATTTGGTTTGAGTTTTTTAAAATCAGATTCATTCTCAAATCAGAAGGAAATTATCTATTAGCAAACAAAAGCTCCCAAATTAATTCTTTATTTTAAAGATAATGTCCTGTAATTGTTCATACTTACAGTTTGTACATGCCAATGTAGAACTGGTAGAGGAGGCAGTAGTCAGTATTTGATACCTCTTTTGCAGAGAAGCAAGGGAAAATAAAGCTTACAAAGTGGCAGTGCAGCATACTATCTCCCGTGCTGGTTTCCTGTTAAATTGCTATTGTCTTTACATAGAACTCTGTAGATGGTAACTGACCCTGGCAGTATGAATGAGAATTACAAGAGGACCTTTAGGCTTGGCTATTGTATAGCATGACAATGAACAACATTGTGAATATTTTATCATGTATGTTCTCTGTGACTGAGAAAACCCTGCAGTGTTACTAAGGCTTACTTAAACCAGACAAAGCAGATTTAATTGGGAGTATTACTTTAACAGAGTCCTGAACATTTGTCTTTGAAAATTGATCCCTGAAACTTTTCAGGCCTGCAGTGAAACAGAAAGTCATGTCTTAGCAGTGCACGGTCAGTTAAACATTGGTATGTAGTTGTTACATATGTGTGATATGTGTGCCAGTGACAGACTGGGGTAAAGCAATCTTTAATACTATCCAAACTATTTTATATTCCTAGATCAGGAACAATGCAGATTTGTTAATCCTACTAAGTACAGTATGACAAGCTAGGGTTGTAGTAAAGGAAGCTGAGCTGAGAAAGAAGTTTGATTGAATTTGCTGACTAGAGGATTAGATTTTGAGCCAGGGGATTTCCAAGCAAAGGAGCAGGACAACCAGTGCTTCTGCTAGGACCTATAAATAAAAAGGAACTTAAAGGATGTATAGCAAACTCTTAAAAGAACAGTGGAAAAGGTTACTGAGTTCAAGGATCTGAAAGGGTGGGACATTCATCATTCCACAGAAATGCTAGAAGATCCAGATAAAGGCTACTCCTGTATGTATGACCAGGGTATTAAAGGCTGTTCCATAAAAATGAAAAGGAGCAAAATAAAAATGGAGAAATCCTCATAGAGTGATTTATTGCTTGTGACCAGCTAAACATATATTTTAGGTAAGCTGAAGTACAGAAAAATTATATTTAGAAATCACAAAACGGGCATGTGATGGGTGTTATATTTATCACTACCCATAAGAGAATTACAAATCCAGAGGAAAGTTCCAGAAAAAGGTATGTTCAAGAGAATAGAAATATGGGGCAGTCAATATTGGTCCTATGCTTGACAGAACAGCCACACAAGTCAACATTTCTGAGAAGCAGTAATAGGGATAGATTGGCAAAAGTAATGCTGCTGCAGCTGGCAAAAGAAACAATGTCACACTGGGCCAGCACATTAAAACCTCCACATTTCCCAGGGCAGTGCTTTCAGTCATGAACTGGGCTGGTAACTTGGTTTTTCTCCCTAAGGGAGGGCTTGCTGTGTTTTGGTTGCTCAGCAAACAACTGTTAACACTCTGCTTTTACTGCCTCAAAGTCAGCAAAGTTTTATGCTACACAAGCCTCTGGCTGCTGCCTTACGAGTGCAAGTGCTCTGCTTCTCTGTGAATTATTTTGGGGCACAAGCAGTACTGAAAGGGTAAACATCCCATAAACAGAATATAAAAATAAATCTCGAGGGTCTTTCACAGTGCCAGAAAATTAAGATTTCCCAAGTACAAATTAGGATCTTCATATAGTTCTAAGAAGTAAATTTGCAGTAAATAAAACCTATATTTGCTTTGGGGGTGGAGTTTTTTAGCATTGTACAGTGTCCCAGGCAAACTGCATATTTCTGGAGGTTAGCAAAAATCTAGCTTAAAAACATTTTCTTGATAAAAGCATATTCATTTAAAATGTCTCAGCTCTTGAAAATATATTCAAAGTATCATTAACATCCATATTTCAATTGTAAATACCTGGCTGTTTTATCCTTAGATGGAGCTTTTTATATGTTAATAGAGTCCAGCTTTTCTATTCCTGGTAAAATATTTCATTTGCTTTCAACACTTACTCAGTGTTTTCAGATGGGGTGGGTTTTTTCTTCCAGGTCTTTAGATTACTTGCTTGGCTCAAGGGCAAAGGGAGCATTTCAAGCAGATATTCCACATAACTGAAATACTGCATAGTTTTGCACATAAAGTGGTCCTTGTTTGAGACCCTTAGGCTCACTGTCAGCCTTCTGTGTCTAGACATTTATAGAATCACTGAATGGTTTCAGCTGAAAGGGACCTTTAAGATCACCTGGCTCCATCTCCTGCCATGGCAGGGACATTCTGCTAGAGCAGGATGCTCAGAGCCCCATCCAGCCTGGCTTTGGGACACTTCCAGGAATGGGGCATCCACAGCTTCTCTGACAACCTGTGCCAGGGCCTCACCACCTTCATAGTTAAAAATTTCATCCTAATTTCCAGTCTCCATCTGCCCAGAAGATGTAACTTAACTCTGCATTGGCCTCCAAGGAGAGGCTGAGGGAGCTGGGCTGGTTTGGTTTGGCAAAGAGGAGGCCAAAGGGTGACAGCCTATGATTACTTGAAGTAATGGTGACACAGAACTCCCAGCAGTATTAGAGGAAAGAATAAGTAGCAGTGAACATGAATTGAAGTTTGGGAGGTTCAGATTAGATGTTAGGTTTTCTCTACAAGACTGGCACAGCTCTGCAACAATTTGCTGAGTTTTGTGAAATCTACATCCTTACAGGATTTTCACTCAAGTAACTGATAAAGCCATAGCTGGCCTGAATTACTGCTGGCAGTAGTCCAGTCCTTCAGAGATCCCATCCAGCCTACATTTCTGTTATTCCATGCAATGTAAAAACATATTTATAGTTGAATGCAGAGATAAGAAGTCAATTTTACACACACAGTTCTGAGCAGGTCTCAAACTTTGCCTCTCAAAAGGGATGAATTCAAGCACAAGGGCTATCCTTTGGTGGAAAGAGTCACTATTCTGTTGTGGAGGCAGGATGAAAAGGAAATAGTTAACAAATGGAGTTTGTGGAACACGCAGGGTTTACTGGTTTCTGTTCTTTGATGCTTTCTGGCCCTTGGAATAGCCCTTAAGCTATTGAAATAGTGCAGAAATCTGCAAGACAACTACACAGGAATGTACAAGTGAAGTGTTTATTCACTGTTTCAGGCTACTGACTAACCTACCTTTTGTATGGTTTATTCATAACCCAAGCTTTGGCTGACAGTGTATGTGTAAAGAAAGAATGCTTTTCATTGCACCTTCTTTGAAACAGGCATTTTTCTAATACATTTCAGGGAGGGAAGGGGTGAATATTGCTTTCTGACAGTTGTCTTCATTGAAGTAAAACAAAATATTAGATATAGAAGAGGAAATTAATATTTTTTAAAATATGCTTTTACCCACTAGTGTGCCACTAGAATGCACCAGTGAGTTCAGGAATTTTGTGTAACACAATAGTGGCAGGGGGCAGATTACAAATTGCCTGTGAATGCCCTTTCTCTGGAGAAAATACCCATATGACATAAAGAAAAGAGGGCTTATCAAACAAGTAGGTTTTCATTTTAACACACTCAAGCCCAGCTTTCAAACAAGACTCTGGATCTTTATGAGAGATGTAAGATGAGGAATCATTTGTAACAGAAGCATTGGAAAACAGAGAGGACCAGCAATAATTATCATAAGCATGGAATGACTATCATATGAAATTAAATAAGCTAGTTCTTTTCAATCTGGAAGAAGAAAGAGCTGAGAGAGAACACACCAGAACTCATAAAACCATGAATGGTATGGAAATGTTGAATAGTGGATAGCTTTCTCAGCATTTCTTACAATGCAAGAAGTAAGAAACATCAAATTCATTTATCTGACAGCACACAAGTATTCCTTCCATGCAGTGCATAATTAAATGTAAAACTCTGTCATGAGATGTTAGAGAATCATAATGATAATAGTAAAAGTCAGAAAAATGTAATTGGGTTCAAGAAGCAATGAAATTAAAAGGACACTTAAACAGAAAGATGCTGATGCAATCTGCTGTTCAGCTACCTGGGAGGGTAAATGGCAGGAAATATCAGGGTATGCTTGATCTGTCCCCATATTTTTCCTAAATGTCCATTGTTGCCCACAGCCAGACACAGAGTGCTGCAGGTACTGGCTGTGACCTAGTACAGCTGGTCTGTGTGTTTTGGCTGTCAGAACAGCTCATCCTTGGGGAGAAATCAGTTGTTTATTTCCCTGTCGGTGAAAACTTCTCCATTATGTAACCCATGTGAAATTACTTCAGTTCCCAGGCAATTTTGCCTTTCCCGTCAGTCTTGCCCAGTTCAGAAGAAGTTTGTTTCACACACTTCACCATCATTTGAAGCAGTGAGTGTTTCTCATTGAAAGGTAAGCAAAGGCTCTTGGCACTACAAGTACTGACCTCCAGTAATTTGCATGGTCCAGTGCTGGAGTGTTTGAATGACAGGAAGACAGACAGACAGACAAAGAAAGAAACAAAAAAGAGAGAGAGACTGGTCCACATTGATGCTGAACCAGTTTTCACCAGAAAAAGTTGGCCAGTACTCATTCCTCAGTAGTATCTGAACAATAAAAGCAGCCTGTTATAGACCAAAAAAGGTAAATGGCCTTTTCTGCTGAGAAATTCACTGCAGGGAAAAAAAAGTCCCACAAACCCTGAGAGCATTTCCCAGACCGTGGGACATCTGGAGAGGGATGCATTTTGCCCTCACAGCTTAGGCAGCTGAAACTCTTGCAAGAGCACTGGTTCTCGTTTTATTGCACCTTTGAAGATATTTTAGGTAGGATGCTTACAGAGTTTAGCACAGCAAGAGCTCTTGTGGGAGCAGCAGCTGCATTCCCTTTGTAGCCTGTGCATGTTGCAAGATTAAGGTAGCAGGAGCAAGTGGTTATTTTTAGCACCCTTGCCTGTAATTCTAACAAAGTTCTTCCCTTTCTGGGGGTTCTGAGGTTGCCTCCTGCTAACCTGGAAGAAGCAAAGGCAGAGGGGCACAAAGGTCAGTGTTCAGAGTCCAGAATGAAAAGGCAAGAGGAAGAAAGCTGAAGGGAAACCACAAAGCAAGCTTCAAGCAAAGGGTCTGAATCTGGGTCTGATCTTGGCCTTTTTTTTTGCATAAGCTGAGAAAAGTGCTAAGAGTGCAAAACAAGCATGTTTAGCATCATGGAGAATCTTGTCTTCACTTTCAGAAAATTCTTCTGGTTTTAAGCAACATTACTGAGACTCAGATCAAATCCATTTCAAGAGATCATTTCTATGAAGTTATTTCAGAACAATTGGAGAAATGATGATGTATACTGGAAAAAAAATGTTTCTCTCATATTTGAGATGGAAATTCTAATCTGTTAGGCTACAGACAAGGAGTAAAAATAATAAAATAATAATAAAAAATAATAAAATACTGTATTTAAGCAAATCCCAAACAACCAAACCTGTGGTCTCAGCTTACAGCATCACATTTTCTCTTCATTGAACTCTGTCTCATTCAACCTGCAAGAATGTCCTGTGCTAGTCAATATTTGTCTTCAGAGTCACAACTCAATTTATAGATTTGTGCTTTACTATAGACTTGCTATTTATGAACTGCTCACAAACCAGAATTACTGGTTTCTCCTCAAGCTTATAATTATTGTATCTGAATATTTCATTGACTGCATTTGTTTCCACAGCATGTTGTCAGATCAAGAGGTGCTGTTAAAAGGAACTTATAAATAGGGAATGAAACAATCTATACAATGAGAAATTATAGTTAGAAGGAACACAGTAATTCTAGACACCCAATCTAATTTTCTAGAACATGAGTTTTCAGCACATGTATTAATTCATTTAACAAAGTTTAATAGGTTTTTCAAGCTATCAGTGATATCTGGTGTAGCTCTGAATAATCAGACCTACTACACATAAAATCACAGAATGTCAAATTAGGTTCCTTTGAGAAAAGTAAGGAAGAATGTGGGATTATCTAAGAAAATTGTGATTTAATAAACACGTTTGGATGTAAAAAGGAATGTGGACCTATGCCAGGTTCTAGTACAGTTTCTCAGTAGTGTTCCACTGCTTTAGCTATATTAACTTTCTGTTTTCCTGCAACCCTATGTTCCATTCATTTCACATTTTCCTCCCTCTGCTGGAGATGATGGCAGTGTTCCTGCAGTTGACAGTCTTATTTATCACATGAACCCCCATTAGTCATAGAAAAATCATTGCATTCATTGAAAGAGGCATAAAATCTAGGGGGAAAAACCCATCATCAATATAAGGTCAGAATCAAAATATACACAAACAAGACAGTAAAAATACGATTACAACATTCTCCCATTTACTAACTCTTGATTATTTGATTGCATCAGAGCACTTAAACTCCTCTCCACCTCATCCTCAACCCACAATGCTTCACAATCTAAACTTACTCCCAACCTCCTCACTCTTCCAGTGCTGTTTCCTGACTCGTACATTCCAGATGAGAAACAGTGCTTATATAATTTTGTACTGTTAGAGGCTGATCACATCTCCATAATAATGATTTGTACCATTAACATTAGCACAGAAATTTGCACAGTTTAAACCAATTCAAACTTGCAAAGCAATTAGGAAAGAACCCCAGGACTTCTGAGACCATGGCTATGCCATATGAAATGTTAAGACCTTGTTAAAATAGTGAAATTCTTAATGATTTTTCTTTTTTAATAATAAGGGTTGAAAATATTTTCTCCCTGTAAATGAATCTCTTTGTTGTTGTTGTTTTTAAATCACCATACATTGTACCATTTGCACACATTTATTGTCTTCTGTCCCCAGCTTTCTCATGATTAGTCTAGTACAGTAAGAGTCATTTTGGTGTATTTAAAGTGTGTCTCTAGGTATCCAGGCATCTGATAATGAATCTTGGCTATGGCTACTTCTAAATAGATCCTCCTGTATTATTCTAAAATTCTTTCTCTCCTACATTGGGGAAAAGCTCTTGTGGTACTTCACACTGATCCTGGAAATTGCAGTGCTAGAAGATAGGGCTATGCCCTTTATACATCCATCACCAAATTTTGTTATTCATTGTGTGTGTGAATTTCAGATAGACTAGACTGTTTTTCCTCAAACTCTGGGATTCCATATGTCTAAGTACATCACATTATTTATTTTAACTTGCCAGATAATAATTCCAACTGAAATTGGGAACTGAGATCAAGAGGGGTGTCAGATGTGCTGAGACTAATGGAGTTACACAAGGAAGTATCTTGTGGGACTCTCCTGCTCTCAGGAGACAATAGAAACAGCATTACTGGCTTCTTTCAGAAGCATTATCATGTCACTTGAACTGGTTCTTGTGGCATCACAAGGGGAATCAAAGGAAATGCTGCTATAGTAATGACAAGTTGGATAACAGAATAGAGCAACAGGGAAAGAAAAAAAAGAAGCTGTTTGAACATTTGAACTTCTATGTTACTACAGAACTACAAGTCACACTAACTTTTTGGGTTTTAAATGTTTACTTCATGTGAGTAACAATGCAGAAGCCTTGGCAAATCTGCCTGATGTCTTTAGCAACAAATCAACTTCCAGTGTTGGCTCTGTAAAATAACTCCTGTCTGGTTGGAGGACTCTTAATTAATGGATCTAGGATTGAATCAAGAAAGTGAAATTCTGAGAATTACTTATACCAGAGGAAACAAGGAAGCAAACTAGCCAAGTTACCAGCTTTTGCAGGCTGGGAGGAATTTTGTTCATTTGCAAGGCTCCTTACTACTTGTCCATTTCTCACATTTTTTAAGGAAGTGGAGATGGATTTTCTATTCAATCTATTAAAAAGGAAAAGGCTTTTGGGTTGTGTACTGCTTTCCTATTAGTGTTTAAATATTAGGTCAGAAATATAGTAATTAATGTTGTACCCAGTTATAACAGGAAATAATTCTGGTCCAGTGACTCCTGAACCTGACCTAAACACAGGGAGGGAGCCAGAGATGCCTTCTCCTCCAACTTCTGTTTTCCACTGCATTCATTTCAAGTCCCTCTTCAGGTTTCCATGGAAATAGCAGAGAAGTGTGCTTATATTCCTGGCATTAAAATATTAATAAAAAGGGATAAAGAGATGGTTTAAATGACAGATGCTGTGTTGCTGAAGCAGGCAGTCAGATTTAGAGTTCTTGTTTGTAAATGATCATGGGTGTAAGTGAATGCATTCTGGAGAGAGCAGGCCCAGAACAAATTCTTCACAGCAGTAGGAGGAGGGATAGGCAGGACAAAACTGACCTGCAGAGAAAGCAGGAATAGAGTGCAAGATGTCAGAAAATAATTAAAAATAAAATGCTCCTAAGATTCGAGAAGTTGAACCCTTTCTCAAGGGAAGAGAAGATGATTTAAACTTACAGAATTACTTGTGTTAACTGAAAAAAATATTGCACAACTCCAAACTATTTAATTAAATTAATTTAAAGTCTTACCTGTATAAATCTTCTGATTTCTTTCAGTTTTTGCAAATAAAATATTTGATACAAAATTAAAATTTAACCCTTTCAAAAAGTCTCTTCTACTTTTGAACTCTGGAGTACATTTAATGTTCTAAAGTAATTATAAAACCTCAAAATTATTTTAATCTTAGAAACTCTAGCTGGAAGCAGGAAATACACTGACTTATCTATATTTTTATTCATGAATCTTACTCAGACTAATTCTTCTGGTTGTTTAGTCATTAGAGAGATTTGAATCTTGAGCACTACTAAAATTATTCTTGTAGTATAAATAAGCATTTATGTTCTTGGAAATATGTTTTCCTGATTGAAAATATAAGGTCTAGTCCTTAAAAGACCATTGGAGGGGCAGATTTTACTTTGGCCATCAAGGAGAATGGAGTACAGTATGTAATATAATGGCAACTTTTACAAATCTATGAAAAAGAAATAGTAAATAGATGTATAATTTAAAAGCTTGCTGTTAGAACATTTACTGCAGACACTTGGTGTGGTTTCCATTTTCCAAGAACAAAAGTATTTTTAAAATATAGGTTTATGAAAATAAACGCTTCAATATGTCAAAATACTGTCCCTTTCAATAGTGGAAGTCAAGAATGTTGTATTGGCTTGTTTGCATGAAGTTACTCTCAAAAAACAACTGACCACTGCATACTGATGAAGTTCTACCCAAATGTTTATTAGTCTTTATCTGTAAAATCACCCTGACTGCTGGCATGTTTATTGGTAAATCCTTTTTGTGAAAGACATTCAAACAAGGCTAATATGCCAGCCTGCTAAACCAATTATCCAAGCTCTGCATGCAACAAATACTCTGGGATATTTTAATGCTAAAAAAGTGTTCAAAGAAATATCTCTTTCAAAAAACACCTTTTTTTTATAAGCCATACACAACTGGAACTGAGAAAAGTGAGACAGACAAGGATGATCAAGCCACTGATGCAGGTTGACAGAACAATCAAGAAATAAACCCCTCATCTCCACTGCTCTACCACAGAAAAGGAATATTATAATATGGAAAAGTTTAAGAATTGTTGTAGTAGGGTCACTGCAGATATGCTCTTTTGACTGCATCTATGAAGTTTAATAACTAAAATCTAAACAATAATACACACCCTCTCAGACACAATTCTGTATTATGATGCTGCCATCCAGGCCTCAGCTCTGGGAACTGGGCTCCTTGAAGGGCAATGTTTGACATAAATACCAACACTGAATCAGGAGGAGCACATCAAAGGAGCAGCAAGGACTCAGAGGAAGTATTTGTCATCTGCTGAACAACGAGAGAGAACAGCAGGACACTCAACAACTCTTGAAGGGAGGATCCTTTGAGGATACATGAGGGGATTTAGCCAGCAATGGCTCAGTCATTCTTTCTGGAAGGTGCATTTGTCACTCATATTACACTTCTGTTTTTTAAAACCTATCTTCTTTCTCCCACCAGAAATGCCACATGCCCTAATCAGAGCTGTATGACACAGGAACCACTTCAGCACTGAATTTTAAGAGCAGTAGAGGTATTTTATGTCCAGGGTTTATTACTTAACATAGAAAACCTGTTCGTTTCCAGCTTGCACTTTTGGATAACCATGTATTTTCCCTATTGTTTAGAGGATAATCATCTTCACAATAGAGAAAACAGTAGAATTATAAAAGCATTTATGTTCCAGAAAACTCTGATCACTTTTCAATGAGCATGCCCTAGAATCCTTTGTGTAAAGCTAACTGAGAAGGCACCTTGCAAAAGTCCTCCATGGAAAAAAGGTTATAATTTCTCCAAAATCTTCACATCAAGTTGAACCTGCAACTAACTGAAATCATGCAATCTGTAAAATCCATATTCAAAATAATTTTCAACTAAATCTCTAACTAATCACTCCCAGTTAACTTCCATTCAAGACAGATGCCGGCAACATCACAGCAAAAAACCTCAAAATATGGGACAGGGCTCCTCAGCAAAAATACTAGTGCATAAATGTTAAAATCAGATTATTTATTGATCTTCCTGCCTCTAGTGCAAAATTGAAAACTAATTCAAGCTGTCTTTAAGCTAGTGGTAATTCTTTAAAGTTGGATAAAAAATGAAGAAAAAAACCCAAGATTTTTTTCAGAGATTTAGGGATGGGAAGGACTTCAGATAAGCAATAAAGAGTGGCAGGTACTAGCAATGTACCATATGCATGTACATGTAACACATAATCACGTGTGTGAGCCAAGACTTTATAACTCATCTTCTCTTTGCTGGCCAGCTGCACCTCTCTTGGTGCTGCCCTGCTGCGTGACTCATGACCTTTCAGCAGGAGCTGCTATTGATCTATGTCAACTTCAAAAAGTTGTGATATTACAAATTGGGGATGAATTCAGTGTACCAAAGTCATGAAATTAATGATATTGATGAGGGAGAATGATTGAAAAATCGAACTGGGAAAGCCAGATTTTTTTCTTTTATATTTCTTAGCTGTACAGTGCCTCATTTCTCTCTGATATTGTGCAAGAGCTTCCCTGTTTATATTGTACCTCTGCATTGAACAATACCATAAATTGCATATAAAACTGATTTCTAAGTAGGAAAGTCAGTTTCATGAGTCAGAAAGCAAGATATCATCCAGGATCTATTTACCAATAAAGGAAACAATTGAGAATGTGCAGTATTAATAAAGAAAATTCATACTAATAAAAATTAGCAATTTCCTCACAGCAAATAATAAATGCAAAGAGCACAGAAATACAGAAGTATTAATCAGGAAAGCAAAATACAAAGAATTAAAATCTGGTGCCTGGTTTTGCTCATATTAAAATCAGTGGCAGTAATATTTTCATTCATTTTGTTGTTTGGAAACTACTGTCAATAAAATGAAATCAACATTTACAATATAATCTGTTGAAATTCTGTACAATTTCCCAGTACTTCTTCTCCAGTAAAACAAAGATTTCAACTAATAAGCCACATGTGTGATGATGAAAATATAAGGATTTTCATCATCTAGTTTTATATTTTACAGCACTCTTTATTAAGCCACTACACCCATCCTAGCCAGGAGCAAACAGGTTTCCCAGGCAAGCTCTTCCCCACTGGCTCACCTTTTGGCACATGGGGACAGCCTGCCCTGCTCCTGTGCCTTTAAAATTTCCTTCTTGAAGAAAGTCCAGCTTTCCTGGCCTCCTCTGCCCTTCAGGACTGTCCCCTCAAGGGACTCTGTCAGCCAGTCTCCTGAACAGGCCAAGTCCAAGGTGTCAGTTCTGCTGAGCTCCCTCCTTGCTTTCTGGGAATTGCAAACTCTCACTCTGTGATTGCTGTGCCAAAGCAGCCCTGCAAGCAGCACATCACCTATGAGCTCTGCTGTTCCTTCTGCACAGCTCCTGGGCACCCCTTGCAGCACTCCAGCTGTGCCAGCCGTCCCACCACATTTCTGTGATGGCAGCTGTGTCACATTTCCTGCTGTGCAGGGCCTTCCACCTCCCTGCTTTGTTGGCCATGCTGGGTGTTGGTGTGGATGTGCTTCACCTGAGCTACTGCTCCCACCACCTTTTGGGGTAATGAGCACTAATTCCTGCACATGACCATTCTCAGGCTCTTCCATGATCTCTAAAACATCAAGAGCCTTTATGTCTTTGCTGCCACCTGGATAAGCCTTAGCTGCCAGAGAAAAGTTGGTTCAGCCTCTTTCCTAAAAATATATAATTAATCCCCCACTATTTCAAGTTGGTATTTATCTGATCCCACTTTCAGCCATTTGTTCTTTGCCTTTCTCTGTTAGATTACGTATTTCTTTAAATATTGAGGAATTTTTTTGCTCCTTCAGGTATTTATACACTAAGCAGGCACTTCACTTTTTTTAGCTCTACAAAGCGAATTAAACTTTTGAAACCTTTTGAAATGCTGTAAGTCTCAGTCTGAATTGCTGGATAGCAATGACAGCCACATGCTCTGCAGGACATTTTAAGCACAGCCACAAAGCATTTACTCTTGTAAACTCTTTTTTTTTGATTGGTTTTTTTAAAACATATTTTTAACCTCCTTTGTTAACCTCTCACATTTTCAGTTGGATTTTTTTTCCTTTTTCCATGTGTGGGTTGTTGAGGGGTTATTTATTTCTTTATTTATAGTTCCTACTTTGATTTGATCTCTGAAGAACAGCAAAGGCACTCAGCAAGCTCCTGTGAGAGCCATCCCTCTCTGTGGCACTGCCAGGAGAATGCACACTACACCTAATAGAGGCTTTATAGAAATGAGTGTACTCTGCCAAGTCCAATGCCATCCCTAATCATGATTATCAGGGTGCTACTGCATTAACATTTACAGCAGTGCAACTCCAGCTGATCTGGGCAGGTATGAATGGAAATAAACTCGTTGCAGTGGGGATCTCAGGCTGCTGGAAGCACTGGGAGCTTTGGCAGGATCTGGCTGAACGCGGTGAGAGCAGCTGTGCCACCGCAGCACTGTGCTGGCAGGGAAACAGCAGAGACAGCGAACATGGGGTGACAAATCTCAGCCAGGCTGTCCTGGAGGAGGTGCAGCACATCCACACCACCATGGCCTTCTACAAAACCACTTTACACACAAGCTTTCTCCCCATAACTGAGACACTCAAGGATTCTTGCTTCTCATTTGATGCTAAATTGTCTTACACTATCAGCAACAGTTTATTTTTACTGGGAAATGGCTGGGAGTTGGTTCCTAGCTGCAAAGTAAAATATGGCAAATCAGTAAATAATGGGGAAAAGTACACAGAGAATATGTGGAGTGTGTATTTTGAAAGCAAGTTGTTTCAGTCAGCTTAGTAATGGAAAGAAAGGACAGTATCAAGCTTAAATATCTAAAAAATAAGTGACAGGAGTTAGAGAGCTGAATTAATTGGAGTAGAGGAGTTATTCATTGTCTGCTAATTTTGAAGTATAATCAGGGGACACTGTCATTGGTTGACAAGTTAAAAGTTTAACTGAGCATATTAATAGCTTTCAAAAAATGCATTTTGATGCTCAGAAATCTTTCCCAAGATACAGGCATACGTATTCAGTGTTAGCAGCACACAATTTAAAAAAAAAAAAAAAGGCTGAAAGCAGTAAAACTGCAGTAACAAGGGCAAATTACTAAATCTCTGCAAATGTATAGGATCTACTTAATGCCCAAGCTTATTAAATATCTACCTTAATGAAAGAAAGAGTAACTATAGTCACACTTACAATTACATTAAAACATGCCATGAACGCAGACCAGGATTTAGATAACAATAGTGCAGAATTAGAATTAATTCCAGTTGTATGTCACTGAGATTTTTTTAAAATTCATGTAAGTAATTCAGTTGCAGAATTGACAGAGAGTAGTCACTAATGATCCTTACAAAGGAAACAAGCAAAATGAGTTTCAAGTTGAGTAAGAGTTTTGCATCCACAGAGTATTTTAAATGCAAAAAAAAAAGGAACAAAGAAAGTTATATCTGAAAAGGTCTAGTCTAGATTAAGTGCTGCTTCAAACTGCCTTGGGAGAATATTTGTAGGTAGGGTTTAATGATCAAATAATTGTATTTGCAAAACTTTAGAGCTGAAATAAAACTGACCACCTCTCTAACAGCCTATAATAATTACCTATATTTTCTTAAGTTGTAAAGTTTCTGTCAGGAGCTGGAATGGCTACTTTTACCCATGCTGATGGTATAACCTCCAAGTGGTTTTGTCAGTGTTGCACTGATTGGTATAAAAGGTTATTAGGATGATTACCCTGTAAGGATATTAGTGCAAAGACAGTAGACAGACTTAATAATAATTTTTTTACTTAATAATACATTTTTAAAAAGAGAGCGTGATGAATCCTGTAGCCCTCCAAGAGCAAGAATGCTCAGGGACCAGTCCATGGCCAATGCTGACCTAACAAGGTTGTTGATTTGATCTGTGGTCTAAATTACTGACTTGTAATAATGGAAGAAAGTTCTGAAAAATCTACCACCACTAAAATTCACTCTGAAGCTGTATTAACAGCAAGGATCCTCCACTGTTCCAGCATTTCTGCTTGTTTTTAAGGCTAATTGGACTCCAGTACTCTCTCCAGGGTTGGCATACCACAGAGAGTTGTTACAGCTTATGCACCTACAAAAATAGCCCAAAGTAGCTGTTTTTCTAGACTAGGATGGAATTTTCCTTTTTTTCCTTGTTGGCCCATTTCTATTCACTGTGATTGTTAAGTAGACAACATACAGAATTATGAGAGATGATATCAAAACTTCTCTACCCACTAGATGGATTCTAAGTTTCTAAACTCAAACCACATTATTCTTTTTGTGGCATTTGGTTTCAGTGGTATCTTGACCCTTACAATGCAGCCAAGTGAACTTCCAAGCTCCATCTATATCCTCAATGTTTCTCATATGTCTTTAAAAGTTGCTCAGCTTCTTGTAAAGTTTGCATAAAAAGCTACATATTTTCATCACAAAGGAGTAAAACTGATTGCCTGAACTATGCCATTCTACTTCATATGCATTAAGTTTCAGAGAATCTAATTCAGTTCTGAAGATCAAACCTCTGCATGTCCAAGCAGCATATTTTCTATAAGGTTAGGCCAGGCTTGTCACATGTGCCTCACAGCCCTATAGTTATGTGACATTCTTTACTTTTTAAGGGATTCTTCAAGGACAAATTTACAACTTGCTCTTAAGTAAATGATTAGCAATAGAGTCATCTAGAGACTTGCATATAAAGATGACAATATGCCATCTGAGAAACTTGGATTGCTCTGGTGTACTCCTCTTCTAACTCCTTGCTTGCTAACCAGTTCTCCAATTTCACGTGGATCTTTCCTATGGCAATGTATTTGGGAAGATGTTCCTGGCTTTCCAGCCTTGTTGAGAGAGGCAGAGACATTCAGCTCCTTTCCCTCAGAAACTGATTCTTTATCCAAATTATATTTCCAGTGTATATGATCAGCTCCTCTGCCTAGCAGTGGTATTCTGACTCATTACAATTCTCCCAGTGCTCAACAGGTGCCTTCTGTTCATGTGTATCATACTGGTGGCTGCTTTAACCTTGCAGTTACAGAGAAAGCTTTACTGCCTCTACACTGATAGGCATTCCTGGAATTCAGCTGGGTTTTGCTTGTGGTGTTTTGCTTCTTTCATAGTTTGAAGAGCAGCAGTGTTACTGGATCACTAAGATTTTAACTTGAGTTCTGTTTATTCATGTACCTGTGTCTTTCCACCTCAGAACTATTCTGAGCCTGAAGTTCATAGGATATTTAGGAGCATTCTGCCACTCCTGATGCCTCAATGTTCTATTTACCTTAGTGCTGTAATGCTTGGAATTCAATTAAAAATGACAGCTAAACATCTTGCCTAGTCTAGTTTTGAATGCAGCCAGTCACAGGGACCAAAACCAGAGAGTTACATCACCTCTCAGGCATTTGTCTTGGGGGATTTGAGCCATTGCCTGCTGTTACCTAAATACATCAGGAAATTCATTCATCTAATTCAGATGTGTGACAAGCAGCCCTGGATATCAAAGCACACAAGTACTGCCCAGTAGTGCCCATTAATTCTGTGCCATGGTTTTCCAAAACAGGTAAAAGTCTTTCTGGTTTTGCCCCTGTGAATTTCTTCTAATTAAGCCTACTGCTCTACAGTGACAAAAATACTTATTTATCTCTAGGTTTCAATATGGGGTTATTTGGGGATTAGTCTATTGACATGGAATAGATAAGCCTAACACCAAAGCTCCACAGGCTTTTACAATCTGATACTGGCATCTTCCTGCAATCAGACAATGGCATTAGAATGAGTTTATTTTTTGTATTCCATAGTGGGGCACATTATCATATTTATCACTTCTTTTTTTCCAATTAGAAGAAGTGATTCAGTGAACATACAGACAGAATGATTTGCCTATAATGTTACTGTTAGTATCTGAAGTTACATAGAATTTAAAGTTCAGGGAATGGCAACAAATCCAAAATGTGAAAAGTTGCTGTCCCATGTGGTCTTTGTGAGAATATCCACATAAGAACTATACAATTATAATGAACAATGTAAACAAAAATAAATCTTCAGCTTGAAAGACTATCTAGTAAAAAACCTGCAAATTGGCAGTTGATCAGACATTTCATGTTGTGTGTATTCATTCTTTTACTGCTGTTTACATATTTTAGAAGGCACATGCTTGGATACAAGTTTTGAGGCTGGAATTATGATGCATTACTATATAAAGTTAAACTTTGGTAAGGGACTATATATATTACTTTGTTAAGTGCAAAAAGGCTAGAATCTCATTTGCAGTGCTGAAAGATTACACCCATGAGTGCTGAAGTCATCTAGGCTTTGCTCCCACACAAACTTCACTATGAAAAGTCTTGAAATGGAAAAGCTTCATGAAAAAAATGGAACAGTTTAGGTCAATCTTTTTCTAAGATTCTCAAGTGACTTAGTTTGTCAGAATAAAGTTTCCTGACATGATGTTTTACCAGTGATAATAATACGTGCTAGAAAGGCTATGGGTACACAGATCACCATTTCCCCTCTGTCCTGACTGTTAGTATTAGCATTGCAGGAACAGAGCTGCATGCCAGAAAGGATTTTTAATACCCTGAAATACTCAAAAAGCTGAACTGTCAGGAAAGGCAAATAAGCTCCTTAAGTATTTAGCCTCAGGGGAGGAAAAAAAAAATTTAAAAAAAAAGGAATAAAAAATGTTACCAATGTTGTTTACTTAAGAAAAAAATTCCTGGCAGAAACAGGGTTTCTGTTCAAAACTCATACAACTAACATATGACAGAAGGCTCCTCAGCTATTATTAGATAATTGAGAGGTTCCATTATGATCCCAGCAATTAGTATTGCATGAGGCCTACTCCAGCCTGAACTGTTTGCTGCAGCATTTTGACTTTTTCATCTGCAGCTCCCTTTTAACAAGATACAAAAAAAAATTCTCAAAAAGACTAAAATTTAGTTTTTATATTCATTTGCAGTGGCTGTAAGAAATAAATTACTTGTTACCTGCAAGCAGTTTTCCTCTAACATCCATATTTATAACATTACTGAATCAGTGTCATTTTTAGACCTGCAAAACCTTCACTTGGTATCTCCTGCACCACGTGAATCTCTTGTGACTACTGACCTCAAGAATTCTCAGGCACACACTCATGTTTAACTCAGTTCATTATGCACTTTATTATTGCATCTTTAAAGTGTTTCTCATACTCTCAAACCCTGTTGCAGCTGCAGGCTGTGGAGGAAAACGATCTGTGAGAATGTACAGAGGACAGAGCTGGACAGATGGAGACACAGAGAAACTGCAAGAATTCTTTTCAAGGGGACAGGCAGCAGCATTGACTTCTGAGAGTACAGATTAACATTCTCTGGCACACATTCATTTAAAGAAAAATTGAAGTAAGATGAGACACTTAGATATTAATGGGTAGCACCTTCGAAGTGCAGGATGCAACATGTAAGAAGGTAAAAAAAAATATTAGTTAATAATGTAACATTATCAAAGGCCAGAGCTGGCATCTTAACATGTAATAAAAGATAGAATGGGTCAATCAGCTGCCAAGGACCATGAAAAACAAGACAAGTAATTTATTTGACATAACAGAAAAGAAATCAGCATGGGATATGAAAATTTAAGGCAGCCTTCTCAAAGTGCTGGTCAGGAATCATAATCATACAATGAATCAATAGCAATCCAAAGGTATTTTACAATTTTGCAACTGTGTTAAAAGAAGAGACAGCTGTTATGTGGTTGAGTCATGCTAACTAGCTATGATGCAGGAATGATAAAGCTGTATTTATTACATTAGGTAGGGAAAAACCTCCCAAGACACTGTAGAAATGAAACCAGACACAGATCACATTTCCAGATAACGCTAGATAAGCAGGAAAAATATTGTTACAGAGTGATGGAGCACACAAAGTGGTGGAAAAAAGTGAACCCTAATTCTTCATGTATCTTTGTCTTTAGTAAACAGCAAAATATCACATATGTGAAGCAGACAAAGCAAAAATATTCATTTGTCCAGGTCTACAAACTGTCAGCTCGGGTGATGTTGCTCCTAGGAGTGATGTTACCCAGAACAAAGCATAGCAGCAGAAAGACAGAAGCCCCTGAAAAAGTCAGCCTTCCCCTTCTGTTATTTGTTTTTGGGCAGGATAAATTTAACTTACTCTCTTAAAATTACACATGAAGGAAAAGTTGTCCAGGCAGCTGATTGCTTGGGCATTATTTTTGTTCTCCCTTCTGCTCACTACAACAATCTCACCCTCAGCAGACTTCACGACTCAGCTGTAATCAGAGCCCAGTGTGCAGAACTGGTTTTCCCCTCATTTTTACCATATCTGTCAATCATTACTTCAACGCATCTTCAATAAAGACAGAGTTCATGCCCAGCATTTCTCTACTTCTGTCAACAGGATCACAGAAGTTTTCATATTCATACAGATCATTTGCTCAACTTTCACAGTTTATAAATCAGCCAGATTCTTACATGCTCTCTCAAGCAGTAAGTTATGTTTGGCAGCAGACTAATTTTATTTAGCAGCTCTCTTCAGCACAGATACTACATTAGGAAACATTTTACACTCTTCAATGCTAGAATTTGTAGGGCTTTTCTCATTAGTGGCAGTCTCAGTGTTTCAGTTCCAGTAATGTGCCAAACTAGGTACTATTGTTGGTCCTGTATGGGCCAATGCTCATAAGGATTCTTCAGATTTATATTGATTTTTTTCCCTTTAACGTAGTTCCTTTTTTATTTTTAAATCTGAACAGTAAGGCAAGTCAAAATAATCACAAGAAACTCCTAGTCAGGATCTAGATGTAAAATACTTTTACTAATATGTCCGAAAATGAGGAGAAAGAATTAGTGGCAATGTTTTTGTCATGTCAAGAGGAGGTTACTAAACAAAAAGCAGATACAGAAATCTGTTACAATAGGAAGGCACTAATGCCAAGACAAGAATTTCCAGATAATGAAGGATAAGTCCATGCACAGAACAGTGGAATGGGTCATCAGAATAGTACAGAGAAGAAAACAGAAATGTTTATGAACAGCACAGCAAAACTACTATAGAAGACAAGAATAGGGAAATATTATATATGTGTTGAGCTATACTGACAAAAAAGGGGCCATCACGTGTTCCTACCCACAAACTCCCTCCTCTTAAACAGCATGTTTTACTAGGTTGTCAAAAAAAAATAATTCCAAGTAAAACCCCTGTGAAGCTCAATTCAGGCAATTTGAAAGTTACAGCAAATATGTATTTGTGTATCTGGAAGCATTCACATACTTCCCATAGCTACTGAATTTGCATGCTGTGAAAACCAGAAGCTAACAACATTAAGGACTATTAAATGGGAATGGCTGTTCTTTGGACAAGGCAAATCAGGCATTTAACCAGAAACAGTCAGAAAATTTTAAATATAGGAATGTCATCTAACTAAAAAACATGTTTAATTTCTTTTAGAAAATAATTTCATCCTAAATTCCTATTGAAAATCCTGGGGGAAAAAAAAGGGAAGGAAAATGTTACTTATTATTTTACCTTGGACATTTCCCAGGACTTTCATGGTGTCCAAATGAACCATCCCTACACACCAGGATGTCACTACTGCCTACCTTTCTAAGTGGTGTTTGAAGTAACAATTAATCATGTAAACATTTAGCTAAAGGCACCAGAAAAATAATAAATTGGTTGTCGTGTGAAGAGCACCTCAATTTCCCCAAAGTAAAATTAAATAGCTAACTCTGTCCAGTGGGGAAAACTGTCCAAATAAAGGAGCCATAGCTTCTGGGTGTTCATAATGATTGGGATTACTGTCTTGGGAGGGAAGGAAGGAAGGAGGGGGAGATAAAAGACCAAATACTGGTGAAGAAGAAAGGAAAAGAAGGAAAGAGAGCAAGGAGCAGAAGGTGCACTTACTGTTTGGTTATCTTCATAGAGCTTCAAGTCATACCCACTCAGCTCCACACAGAAAATTATTGCTGTAACCCCCTCGAAACAGTGGATCCACTTTTTGCGTTCAGATCTCTGTCCACCCACATCCACCATTTTGAAAGTCAGCTCTTTGAAGGTGAACTTATTTTCTACAATCCCTGTGGTCATGTCCCGAGACCGCAGAATATCTTCCACGGTCGGGATGTAGTCCAGAGCTGCGATCCGTTCCAGGTCGTTCAGGTAATAGGCAGCGTTATCCTCCAGGTGGTACTCGTTGGAGCGGCAAAAACACTCCTGCACGCCAGGGTCTGCCCACAGCCTCTTCATCACCCCCAGCAGCTCCGGGGTGATCTCACCTTTGCTCTCAGCTGGGCCCGTCAGGGCAAAAAGCTGCACTGCATCGTATGCTCTGTCAGGATTGTGGAATTCTATCTTAAGGGTGGCCAGAGCCCGAATGATACGTGTGAGAGAGTCAATTGCATTATAGATAATCAGAGGTTTGTATTCCTTACAGGCCTCCAAGTTAAAGCCACCACTGTGAATGATTTTCATCTGCTTTACGATAGTGCTCTTCCCAGAATTGCTGGTGCCCAGGAGGAGGAGTTTGATCTCCCTCCGTTGTCGCTGGCTTTCAGAGCGCAGGTGGCGGTCAATCCTACGCGACCGCCGCGCTGCCTCTTTCTCCTCCGAGCTTTGCCGACATCCCATGGTACAGCAGGCAGGTACAGAAGGGAACGGGTGCAGACTGGCTCACTCTGTTGGCGTCTCTCCCAAAGATCTGCAGTGTCTCAGTTCTCGTGCCAAGTACACCCCAATGGAAAAAGGGTCACTATCCAATACCTGATGGTCCCCGATGCCTACAGCCACCTAATGGAGTGCCAGCAGGGGTGCAAACACATGGAGGTATGCAGCCACAGAAATAGTCTCTTCAGTAGATCTCATGGCACTCCCCTTCCCAGTGCATAAACTGTGGCACATTCCTGTTAATGACGAGGCTCTTCCCTTTGCCACAGTTTGTCTGGGACCATCAAATACCCATTTCTGTTCTGCATAATTATTTTGCTGCCTTCTGTCCAAAGGTAAGAAGCAGCACTTTTGCCTTCTCTGCTCTAGCCTTTTCTTCTGATCGTGTTCTCTGGTTGCTGTGGTGATGCTGCAAGATAAAGCTGTAGCTCTTTTCACTGGTACTGTACTTGTTTTGTTTCTCTTCCCCCACTTCTTCAGCTGATCCAGTTCAGCTCTGTAAATCTGTGCTTTCCACCTGCCAAACAACAGAAAAAGGAATGAATGAGAGACTCTACTTCCTTGCACCAAGCCACTCACTTTTTCCTCCTTTTCTAGACTTCTAAACTTTTTATTATGCCAAATAGAAAATACAGATGGAAAAATATGTAAAGAAAAGCAAATATCTAAAATTATAGCAAAAGCATAGGGACAGCTGAAACTCACAGACTAAGAAAATCTGGTTTCTGAACAATAGTAAATCAAATCTCCCTTTTAGCCTTCTGTGTTTTATTATCTAAACCTACATGAAAACAAACAGTGCTGAGCTGTGCCCCAATTTCTCCCTCAGCAAGAGCTTATGGCAGTGCTTTTCCTGCATAGTTCTGTTCTGGCTTGATTGTCTGAAGTAGAAAATGAGAACTCACAACTACTTTTTCCAACGTCTCTATTAATATCAATATATCGTACTCAGATACTCTCCTGAGTTTTTTTCATCTTATCTATCTCCACTGAATATTTAAATAACTAAATTAAGAAACAAAAGATGCTGATTAACTTTGCTTCATGAATTTGAGAAAGGAAGAGTTACTGAGCTTTGTAACAGCTCTTTTCTTTTTTACCCTTGGAGAGAAGTATTGTTAAACACAGTACCTGCATCTTGCTTAATCAATAAAGCGATGCAAATTTTGTAAGCTTCTTTCCATAGCCAAGCTAAGTGTTATTGAGCCTCCTCTTTTCCCATTTCAATACAGGAAATTCTGAGCTACAGTAAAAGGGAACAGTGACTACAAGGTGAATTTTTCATAGAAGAGGCACAGAAAACACCATCCCAAACAAGGGCAGAGAGCTTTTCAGTGACTGTTAGAGCAATTATTCTTTCCCAGATTAGAGTTTAAGCCTACTAGTTGGAAGTCTGCAGAAGGCAGCAGCAGGAAGCAGTTCCCCTGGCAGAGGGAAAACACATTACCAACAGCTGATTGGTGAGCATTTGCCTCTCTTCTAGGAAGGGCTGGCTGCTCCCACCAAGCTCTGAGCACAGTGGGCAGCGGAATCACAGATGTCCCAGCTTCCTCCCTGAGTGCTGCCCCAGCACACCTTGGCACCTCTCCTGCTGCCTGCCTACTTGTGCTTGGAGGCTCCTCAGTGAGTGCATGCAAACCAAAGTACACAGCACTGAAATCCTTACAGAAACTTGCAGAGTCTACTAAAGAAAACTTTCTACTGCATTTCAATAAAACTAAGCCTCCCAAGACCATTTTTAAAGTTGCCCTGCAAGCCTTTAGAAGTTTTCCTGCTTGAATTTACCAATATTTGAATGCAGATGTGACAGTAAATTAAAATACATATTAAAGAGAATGATTCCACACTATCAGGACAGAGATAGAATGTTCCAAGCCAGATGTTGAGCCTCAAGCTTTTGTGAGAAAAGAAGTATAACTACAACTACTTGCCACCTCATGTACTTAACTTTCTAACTAACTATATTCTAATGATTATACTAATATGGTTATATAATATGGTTAGAGTTTAGTCTAAACTAATCTAAACTATCCAGTCAGTAGAGTCACCTCTCCATAGCAGTTTGAAGTGCTTGAGCAGGCTGGCAATTTAAGCATTTTTAGTATCTTGAGTGTAAAGAAATCCAAATCCTTTGCCCCAAATGCACCATGTGTTGCTCTTACCCGGTCTGAAATTCTACAAGAAAGTGTTAATATCAGCTGTATTTATCTTACTTCTCTTTGTATGACAGCATTTGTATGACAGCATTTGAAGAACAGATTAATCAGTGAAAAATTAAAAGAATTGTGTACACATTCATAGAATGGCAATTAGCACAACTTTACTTACTCTAAAGATGTGGAAAGGAAAACCCTCCCAAGTGAGGAGTTACACTTTCTTAAAAAAATTCATTTTTGCAATAATCACAGCAAATGAAAAATTAGAGTTGAGGAAACTGTTTCTTAATGAATAACTTTCTAGCTATACAGAATGAAATGTCTGTATTAGATACCAGGCCAGATTCTTATTTTACTTATACAAAAATCAGAGTTGCTTCCACTAATCACACTTGTTCTGACACGTTCAGGTCATTTCAAACTGGTTCTCCTTTAAATCTTCATCATCACAGCCTCTTTTTCATGTCACTGCTAAAACCACTTGCTATATTCTTTATGACATTTTCTATGTATCATAGTGACTACAGATGAAGAATTTACAAAAACACATATGAGACTCCCTCTTTTTATTGCAGCTCCATCCTGAACAAAAGAGGCTTGCTAGCAACAAGCAGCAAGAGGACAAAATATTCCTGCCAAAAGGCAGCAGTGCTGAGGATCAATCTGGAGATTTTATGACTGTATCAAATAAGGAGTTCTTTTTTAAACTTCATGTTATTTGCCTCAAACACTTATGACAAATGGTTGGGTAGAAAGACTCTCTCAAGAATAATTTTTTGTTTTCATTCAGCTCATACATTCTGTAGAGGATTTCCTATTGCATATTTCCACACCACATTCAGATGCATTGTTTGTATTCCACAGTGTTTTACACATCAACTATTTTGTTTGCCATTCATTAATATGTTTAACAAAAAAAGGTAAAGTAGGACTTATGATAGGAAAGACCAGGAGTATGTAAATACACATATTAGTAAGTTGCACTCACATATTAGAGTGTAAATTAGTTTTACACACTTGAATTTCTTCCTTATTTTACTTCAAGTCATCCCTATTGCATACATTGCAATGATATTTGGATATCACTATTTCAAGTAGTAACACAATGAGATGATTATATTATTTATTTGTAAAGCACAGTAGTAAATACTATTTTCAAATGGGTTCTACAGTGAGAAAGTTTGTTTTATTTGAGTAAGTTTTCCCATATACAGTGAAAAAAATCTCTCATGTTCACAATCAAAACTTTTTAAAAATCAGGAAACTTTACAAACTATTACATTACTACAGTTTACTGCCCTGGCTACACACGCTACACACAGATGAAATTCCACTCACCAGGTTTACTTTTTCTTGGAATACACTCAGAAAATAAGTCTAGAATTTGTTGGGCTTTTAAAATCAGATTTCATATTAAACATAAAAGTGTTTTATGGTTGTAAGTTTCTAATTAGGTAATGTTTTCAGTTTCGCTACTGGAAAGCCCTATTGCTTCCTTTCACTTGCCCACTTGTCTAAAATTTGTTTAAAAAAATCTTATTATTCAAATGACCAGGTAATACAGTACCTGTGTGTCTAAACTAACATATTTGCCTTCTCCTGACAACTGTACGCTCAAAAAGTTAAGAAAACATGGGTTTTTTAAGTCTGACAATATAGGTGGGCTATTTTGCCATGACCAGAAGGGGTAGCTTTTCCCACAAGATAAGATCAACGTGCCCCAAATCCTGATCTAACAGTGACATATTTCTATCATCAAAAGAGGAATGCTACCAATTCCTGGAGTGGGAAGGACACCTGAACAAAATTCTGCACTGGTTACTGTGTTGAAGTGTTGAAGCCCATGAAGCTGAGCAGCTGCTTAGTGCTACCTTGTTCTGAGCTCCCATTTGTAGCCAATAAAACCAGTCATTATTGCTGGTTTCATATCTAGGCTCGCTCTTTGCCCCTATCCATCACTGCTGACTTGTGCAAACTGATCCGTGTGTTTGTGTAATATAAACACCTCTCTTCCCAGCATGGTCCCAAGTTATGGCTGCAGATGGAGAAGAGGCACTGGGAAAGAGAGACACACCAGCACAATTCCATTGTAAACACTTTCATAAGGAAAGATCCAAGTGTTGTGTCTGGATTCATTAGCTACTGACACGTCACCATGGAATGCAGAGTTACAGAACCTGCCTGGAAAGGTTCCCCTGTGATCTTGTAGAATGGCAGTGACTCCTAAGCTGAGAACAAAACCAGTGGCTGTGACTGTCACAGTGCATACAGCATGCTGCTGGCAGCAGGAATTGCAGCTGCAGTTGAAATACAAAGCTCTGTTATCCCCAAATGCAAGTGGTCTGATAATTTAGCTTTATGATCACCAGCCCACTCGCACTGTAAAAAACTTTTACACTAATGTAAAAGAAAACTCAAGCAAATCTAGCAAGAAGTGGCACAGAACTTATATAAGACTTACAAATGTAAGCCAAGCTATTCTAATCAGTTTCTAATGATTGTACACATCCACTGAGAATTCCTGTACTTTAACAAAACCTTATTTCTGCATGTTTTAACTTTCAATCATTTCTTATACTATTAATGAAAGAGAAGCAGACACAAGGGAGTGCGATATATCAGGACATACCCAAGGCATTTACTGAGGAAGAAATCAAGTGTTCTACTAAGCAGGCTTTTTTTGAGGGAGAGAGAGAAAAAGAAAGGAACTGAAGCTCACAAGAAATGGGAAAATTGGTCCAGATTTTTGAATCTGGGAAGCATCCAGCAGAGTCTCAGACATGCTGTAGAAATACAAGGCTGAAATAACTTCACAGAAATTAATTTACTGTTTAATGTATGGTGATTGAAGTCCATTTATTGCAGAAGAAAGTTACTTTAAAACTGTGGCCACAGATACTACTGACATTCTCTTTATACAATCATAGAAACCTGAAAGACAAGGAAGTTCAAGTTATGACAAAACTTTCAATTACACATTAAGGCACTATAATCCCACCCAAAACAAAGGATGGGCCAGATGTAGTTGTTGAACAAGAAATAGCAGAGAAAGCTGTTGTATTTGAAGTTTATTTATTGTAGCAGTTAAAACGTGTATTCTGTTAGTCAGATGAAAGAAAAAAGAAGTGTCATTATTTAATTAGCAGAGGGCTTGACTGGACACTGCCAAATCCTGTCCCTTTTTGTCATGGAGGTTCTTTGTGATGTCAATTAACTCCCTTAAGCACATCTTTTCAAAGATGATTTCTGCTTGTTCATTTCTTAGATGCTCAATTTGAGATTCTGTTTGTGACAAAGAAATACACTGAGTTTTCAATTATAATCAGTCTCAGTGATAGCCGTGCTTTAAATATTCAAATATTGAATAAATAATCTTTTTGCACTTGATCCATCTTGATCTCTATTTGAGAAATAGGGCCTAACCTCTATACCAACTCTCCAAGATAAAGCCAAGAAATTATTAATGTATGTGCAAAAGATACCAAAATAAGAGGAATAGCAAAGTCAGTCAAGAAATGCATTTCCATAGCACAGGACCTCAGCCACAGTAAACAACATGAAATAACAGAAGCTGCTGTGTAAGGATGGGATTCTTACAATAAAGGTTGTCAAAGAAGGTGAAAGGACAATGAATTTTTAAATGTAATTCAGAATTCAGTCCAGTTCAGTCCAAGGGGATGAGAAGGGCACTGATCAGAACTGGTGCCATCAGAACTTAATGTCACCAACACTGGCTGTCACCAGCCCCAGCTGCTTTCAGCACCCTTGCAGGAGGAACAATTGGTAGGTCCATTAGGTTCTCACCTGTTGATTTCCACTGAGATTTTATAGAAACACTCAGATTTGTAGCATAAAATCTGAGCTCAACTAACAGAATTGCCACCTAGGGATACCATTCTGTGATACATGGCAGAAGGAAGTTCAACAAGTAAATAATGAAGAACCAAAAAAACCTACTTACTAGGTAGGCATAGTCCTATCAGTATATAACTGTGCCTGACATGGGATAGAACAGATTTACTGCAGTGAGATATTATATTCATTAGCTTAAACATCTTTGTTATTGTTTGGAAAACATCCAACAAACTTCAGCAGTACAACAGTACAAATTATGCTGGTTAGGGATATCCACTAGCTAAGTGTATCACCCAGCCAAAATATAGCATGCAGGCTTCATCTAAGATTTTGGGAAACCTAAGAAGTTACAGTGAAAACATAGTACTTCTTACAAAGCAAATATTCACCAAGAACCTATTGGTTATTTTTCTTTTACCTGTGTGCACCCCGCTTACTAGAGAAAGTTGGAAACATAAGTCCTGTGAAGCAATATCTAAAATACTTGGTAATTATTCAAATTATGACGTGGTCTCACTGTTTCACAGTAATTTGTGGATTTTAGGAACATCCACAAATTACTGTGAAACAGTGAGAAGCACCAACAATCAGACATGAGACGGACTGACTCTTGAACTGAGCCAAATTCTACAACAGTTCTGTTCTGAGCTGCATGGCCAAAACTCCAGAGCAGTGTCAGTGACTGCTCAGGGAGCTGCTGTGCTTCACAGCAGCTTGACTAAGCTCAGAGTCTGCCACAGCAGCTACTTTAGAGGTGACCTTTAGACTGGCATAAAAAAGCATTACAAGAACAAGAATATTACAGTGGGTCTAACAGTGGGTGTGCAGGAAGTCCTGGCCGCTAGACAAGGGTGAGAAGAAACTACACACACAGCATCTGCTTGAGGGACATACAAACATCAGACTCGTTTGGAAGTGTGCAGTAAAGCAGCAAACAAAATGCAGGAGCCACTCTGTGTTTTGTAAGCACCTCGGGTGATGACAGCAGTGGAGGTTATGTCTTCATTAGTGCTGCTGTTTGGCTTTTGTCATTAGTGGGACCATAACCCTTATGTAGGTGATTCAAGAGCTAAGATTCACTACCACAGGGCTGAGGAGATTATTTTATTACATTTAAAAAAAACAAAACAAAACAAAAAAAACCTACTAGTTAGCATTAGATTTGTTCATGAATATAATGGTAAATTTCCTATCACTCATTCAAGCTTACTGCGCACAATACCTTCTGAAAAATAAGGGCATTTTGGTGGTTATAGCAAAAGAAATTTTAAGAGGGATTTATAACAGGAGAACAGTATAGCCTTGTAAAAGGAAGCTTTTCTTCCTGTGCATAAAAGGTGACACAATAAACAAAACCATGCTTGCTTTAGCTGTTCCAGTGACAGGAATGAGCTATGGGAGTCTGCAGTGAGAACATGAGGGTCTGGGTACAGATAACAGTGTCCTGAAGACAGGAGGTTTGTGTAATGCAATAGAGAAAAGCAGCCAGTGAAGAGTCAAAGATTGAAGCTCAAGGCCAAGCAAGAGGCAAAGAAGATATTCCAGTAAATGAGAATCCTGGAAACAACAGATGAGTTTTATCTGTGATGATGTGTAAGAAAGCATCTTGGAGACAGAAATATATCACAATTGTTCTGCTGGTTTTTGAGAAACGAACTGGAGGAAAGGCAGTGATTAAGGAAAGGAATGAGAGAATAAAGTCACAGAAGCTAGGTCAGATTTCTAGGGTAAATTGAATGGTATATAAACACAGGAAGTGAGAAATCCTGCATCCATGAAAAAATGAAGGAAGAGATAGCAATAGAGGAAGAAAAGATGAGGCAAGAAGAGCAGATGGGCACATCTTACTATATCTTACTGGCATAAGATCAGCAGAAATCTGCACAGAGGAAAAAAAAAAGACCAGAGGGAAAGGATTGACTCAGAATCTGTAAAGATGGATCTACATATATGGAATTTAATTACGCTAGGAGAAAAAATAAATTTAAAAGGAGAGAATAAATCCAGGGTGTTCATAGTGGAAGAAATTGCCTAGGACATCAGACTTGCCTTAGAATGGTTTTGCTAGAGAGACAACATTGTAGGGAGTGGGTCAGGACTGTAAAGTTGGCAAGAATAGACCTTGCAGAGAAAGGCAGCGCAAAAGGTTTTGAAGGAGAAGAGCAAAATACAGGAACCATTTCAGCAGGAGTAGTAAAGACTGAATTCATGGAAAGGCAGGGTGAAAGCATGGGAGGACTGGCAATGTGATAGTTAAAGCTGGGAACTAAGCAACAGAGAATGAGTAATGTTTCACAGAGAACAAATCAAAAGAACCTTGGTGAATGAAAAAACAGAAAAACAGACATAGGTTGAATGAGTGTGCAGGGGCAATAAGTTACCAACATGAGAAAAAGTCAGCAGGATTCTAGAAGATACACATGAGTTGAAAGGGATCTCAGAGGCAGCAGCTCAATGAAAGCATGACAGGAAAGAGCAACATGGTGCAGAAAAACCATCAAAGAGGTGGTCAGAATGGAAGAGAGGAAAGCAGTACAGTGAAAGACTAAAGCCAATAGTTCTCATTATGGTCTAATTAAGGGAAAGACAAGAAAACTTCAGCACTTTTGTAAGGTTATTAACCCACAAGACAGAATTATGAATTAAAATGTTGTTTCTAATAAAATAAGAGAAAGAAAGGAAAAGAGTGTGAATGTGAGCATAAAAGGCAGGACTATCATCAGGGATTAATTTGTTAGGTAGGGTAGAGAGTATTTTCCAGCCCTAGGCCACACATAAAATTAACCATATGAACTATGTCAGAAGGTATCTACATCAGAACTGTGGATTTTCCAGGTTTCTTAACAACTTAAATTAAACATGATTTTATCCACAGAAGGGAGATGAGAAGTGGAAGAAGCATTAGACTGCAGTCCAGGGCCAAAAAAAAAAAAAAAATCCCAAGAGGCTGAAGAGAATCCACGATGTTCTCAGAAGTGTGACTCATGGGAGAGGACTTGGATGCTACCAAGCACAGATTACAGCTGCAGCCTACGCCTGGTCTCATTCTGCTTCTCTTTTGAAATTCAGAAGCTTTGACAGTCGTACGCTCCTGCTGCTGCAAGAGCTTCGGCAGGTACATCTCAGACAGTGAGCTGTTCTTGGAGCTACTCTCTAATTCAAAGGACCTTTTTTGTAAGATGAATATGAAGGAAGTTACCCAGGTTCTGGTTTTGTGCAAAATCCAAAATACAGATACACTTCACAGAAAATAACTGCAACCAGAAACATTTTAGTACAACATTGTACAATGGCTAATAAGCTCCTGGTTTCAAAAGCCAAGCCAAGCCATCATTTTGCCATCTAGACAGAGTTCTGTAGAGACCTATAGAAACAAAATTCTTTTTCACTCACAGTAAAGCAAAAAGGCCTTGGTATCTGATGCATCAACTTCTTTAGCTCCCATTTTTCCTTCACTCACACCTCCCCCTGAACAAAACCAAAACAAAACACCAACACAAAACCCCAGCACCCACTAATTGCTACTGCCAGAAAGAACCTAACATCTTTTTGAGTTTTAGCAGCTAGTAGGATTTCTCTTCAGTCTCTCTTTTCAATTCCCTCCCTCTGGAGGGGTGATCACACCCTCCTCACACCCTAGCTGCAGTTGCTGCAGCTACGCACCCACCAGCACAGGCAGAGGGATCCCAGGCTCTCCCTGCTGGCTCCTAGCTCGTGATGATTATAAGAAGCTTATGTTGAACATACAATGAATATTAGAGGACACTGGCATGGTTAAATTCCTTTCATCAGGCTTTTGAAAAAGTCGTTTAATAAGCAAGTTGGTCATGGATGGAAAGGCAGGTTGCAGATTTGAAGAGGTTGAAGGCCTTATTTATGCAAAAAGTGAAGCTAAAGCAGCAGTGCAAACATCTCTAGCAATAGCCTCAGTGTGTTTTTCACCACTTGTGCTCTGAAGAGTTTAAGTTCCTTAGAAAATGTTAGGCTTTTGCTCTTATTCAACCTTGCTTTTTCTAGTGAGATGAAAAATCTTTCCATGTGACACTAAATGAAAATGTAAAATGAGCTACAGAAATTTAAGTAATTGTGGTGAAATGGCACACTGTGATAAGGGACACTTTGGGGTGAGGATATTCATAGCTCTTCTTCATCAGAACAGTGACAGCATTTATTAAGAGAAAATAACAGTAACAACATTCCAGACCCTGCAAAGAGCTGTGGCTGTGTCCACTTACCATAGAAAGTAGTGGTTTTGTTGACTTTAGTAGGTTCTGAAATGAGCGTGGATGTGGTTTTGACCAGGATAAGAATGAACACAATGTATTTAACAACACTGCAAGCAGGATACCAAAGTGCCACCATGCAGACCATTTTACTGAGGAAAATTTAGTATTTAGTGCATGATTCATACTCTTCATCTATTGGAATATCTAGGCTGAGAACTTCTGTGAGAATAGATATGAAAATAGTTTAACTTTCAGCTGCCTGCTTTTGTATGATCTCAACATGACTGGATTTCTAGGAAATGCTGAAGCATGATCAGTACCACTGTGTTTCACGTGAATTTGTTGCTCTGTGCACATGTTCCCAGTCTGCCTTCTGCTGATATTCACTATGTTTGTTCCTGGGTTTCATCAACCTTAGAAAAGGAAAGGGCAGATTTGACCACATTCACTTTGAGTCATGCAATGACAAGACTTGGTTGGATGGCTTTGTGTATTCATAGGGCTATACTGATTCTGTCAAAATTGTGGATGGCTTCCATATCATTCCAAGAATAGATTTTTGTCTAAAAAACAAATATAAAACATTAGGTATTGTATATTGATTAATTACTTTTTAAATGGATAGGTAACAAAATAAGCTGCTAAATTTAAGTCCATCTTTTGAGGAAGCTTGTGTAGATATTTAATCTAGGATTTACTCTAACATAGGACTACCATGATTTAGATTTAGCTGGGCAAAGTTCTTATTTTTCAGCCTCATGCAAGTTTGTAAATTGTTATTTTTCCCCAAACCTAAAACCAATGAATGATAGATGGATTTATTTTTGTTATTAAGGATAAACCAAAATCCAGTAATTTTTCTTGATGTTTTATTTTTCATTGGTAACTGTACTACTAGTAGTAATATTTGCAGGTGTAGCATCAAATTTTGTTGCACATACTGATGAGTTTTTGGTGTTGTATTAACACTACCAGTACTTTTCTATGTATACGTGTATCTGTATGTGTGTGGAGAGAGGGGGAGCAGTGTAATCACAAGTTGTGTTGCATGTAAGGGCATTCTCATCATTATTTCCCCACAATTTTTTTTATTCTCTATAGTCCTGCAAGCTTCCTAGTCATGCAGCCACTATGTCTATATTTTTACTTATCTTTTAGCCCTTCAATTCTGTCTCTAAATAATCTCTCTACTCTCCTTTGCTGAGGCCAGGAGGGTTTCCCTTTTGTATGACATCCTAACTGGAATTGTCTCCTTCTCTTTGAGGTACATGGAGGGCAGTTCACCACTTTGGGACCCTGGTAGTTTCATTCCTTTTGTTTGAAGCAATCTCTTGAATCATATTTTGAGAACTGATGGGTTAATTTATGAAACTACACCCATGATTCTACTGCTACTGTTAACCCTCCAATTTTGCAGTTTTTGTCTGTGTTAGGCTGTCCTATCAGCTTAAGAGGGAGCCTCAGTGACCAGCCAAATGTACAACACCACCCTCCCAGCACAGCTTTAGCAGCATCTCAGGTAGTTGCTTTTCTGTTCCTTTTACTCTCAGTGACATCTCTTCTTGACTCAAGTAGCTGCAGCGCTAAAATTATCTGAAAGCTGAAAGGTGCTAATCGAGCTTTTAGTTTATTCATTATTCAGCAGTGGATCCTTAGTTATTCATTTCTCATATTACCAGGAAAAAAGTACTTCTGGTAACACTCTAGCCTACTATTAAGATGGCACATAAAGCTGGAATTTTATCGCTGATTCCTAACTATTCTAGTTAGCATTCTGCATTTCACGCAGATGAGATATGCAGGAAAAAAGCTGATGACTCACTCATTTTATTTCTTTTTGCTCACTAAAAATCTACTGTTGATACCGCTGTAAAAACAGCTCTGTGAAACAGGCACAGATCTGGGACATGCAATAATACGTGGTGGAGGTTACCCACAGCACATCCAGCCTGCAGCAGAGGGGCTGGACACTAATTTCTCAGCAAGCCATATTGGGTCAAAACAGTGCTAAAGCTAATGCAGCTGTAGGGATTCCAAATCCACCTTAAACTCACAAAGCAGATTTACCAAGGGAAGAGGGTGGGAGGGAAATATCCACAGTGCACAGCAGAACAATAATTAATCTTGAAAACTTCATTAAAGGACTACAAGGACATCTCTGAGGGCACTCATATTATTTGGCTGACTTGGGTGAGGTGTGGGGTCTGCATTTTCATTGATCTCAGGTGCCACTGGTTAGGTATCATACTGTTCCTTGATTGATAACTACCAGGATAATTGTGCCTAAAAGTACAGCTATGTTTTGGTTCATTTATGGTATACCTCAAGACTTTTAAATTGAGGTTTTGGAATCAATATTTTAACTATGAAAAGATGCCTTTTAAAGCCATCTCTGACTTTCAAACAACTTTTGCATCTTTGTTGTAGCAAGGCTGAAAAATTCCCCCTCAGGATGTATCTTAATAAGAGAACAACTCGTGATCTACCCAAAAAGCTGCAGGCATTCCAGAAAACAAGGAACATAAAATTTCTTACTTCTCAACTCCAGAAAAAATGCCTGATCAAGTGTCTCCTTGCCTTAGCCAAAGGCACAAAGGCAGGCAATAGCTGCAGAACTCACAACTGGCTTAGCTTTCAGCCCAAAGCCACCTTACAGCAATTCCAATTTGGTACCAAACTCTTCCAGCTGGCACCAATCCCATTAGGATGCAATGCCACTGACACACACCTACTGGCAGCCTCCTCATCCCAAAGAGTATTTTGTGCCAAATATCTCAGGAGGAATAAACCCCAGTTTGTGTCACGTCCTTGCTGGCTGAAGGCTCAGTGCAATAAGGAAAACTCCACTAAAAGCTGTAAGTAGTTTTGCTCTGTTGGAGACACAGGAGTGGCACTGAACAAGACAGTACATTGTCATCATGATACTGGTTGTGTTTCCTTGGCTATTCTGAGAACTCCTTTTTTCCCCCAGTTCATAAGAATGAGGTATAGTTTTGGTTTGTATTTCAGATTGTCATGCCTACTGTGAGCTAGTGCTCTGCACAAAAATAATTTTAACTGTCCCCATTTTTTGTGTTGATTACAGGAGAGAGCTCATTGGTAAGGGCAACATTTCTAAAGGTTTTTGCAAAAGTTAAAGGAAGAGCTGTGATACCTATAGCTGGTCTATAGCTGCACAAGATAGTTTGGCCATGACAGACACCAACTCAAGCAGCCTAGCTCGTTCCAGAGTAAGAAGTAAACAAATCCTCAAATGTGTTAAGGATAAGTTGTTTTCAAACCCAAGCAGGGGACTGCAGCCAGTCCCTGTGAACCAGGAACACACTGCTACCAGTGGCCAGTGAGCTGGGTGCAGTTAAGACATCACCCAATCACATCTGAAAGTGTGGGAAATTTGAAGCCCCTATAAAAGGAGGCACCTCAATAAAATCTGGCTGCTGCTGCATTAACTCTGTGTGCGTGTCACATTCCTGTCTCCACCATCAGCCACAAAGAGCCAAGTCCTTGACCTCCTGCACACCTGTATTATTTTCTGAAATCTTTTAATCTTGACCTTCTGTTGCTTGTATTCTGTTGATCACCACTTGCCTCTGACCAATCCCAACAGAAGCTTAAAAAACTGTAGTGAAAAACAGTATTTTCTATGTATTTTGTAACTAGATAACTCTGAAAAAAATATCCTTTAAAATTACATCTTAGAAATTATGGAATCTATAATTGATGATTCTGACAATAAGATGCAGACACCAAGTAAACAATGAGATTGATGTACTGTTAACACACCTCCATCAACATAGATAAGGACAGATCATAAACACCACGTCTAAGAAATTCCATTTGCACTTCATATCCCTCAACTGAGTAAGAACAGTACTTCATGGATTGACAGCATTCCATCTGGTCTCCTTTAAGACAAACACTTCACTATTTTCTTGAATTGACTTGTTTATGTAAACTTTCAATGAAGTCTATGAATAATTCTTGACAGGTTAATCATGAAAACATAATGTATCCAAAATCCAAAGCCACAGTTGTATAGATAAGCTTTGATGAGTTACAGATTCCTGTCATTGGAGGTATCAACACCACAAATAAGATACTGAATGAAAAAACCTAGAGACTGTAATTGTGTTGCTCACTGAGAAGTTCTCCCATCACTTGATAATCAAGTCTACAATATTTAAAGGTACCCCCAGAGTTCCTTATGCCTGTGTGCCCAATCTCCCCTTCAAAGCATACTTTTTATTATAATGGCCCATTTCTAATCACCCATTTCTTCCAGATCACTTCTGCCTAAATGATTTCTGAATTAGAATATTCCAGTATTTTCTGCTTGGGGATCATTGCTTTCCAGTGTAAGAAGACACTACTAGAAAATCAACATAAAATAATCAAAAATACAGAGAAATTCCAACACTTCTAGTCTTAATTTGAGGGAGAAAGGAATTTTCATGGTCCAGCCTTTATTGTAGGGCCAGGTTGGGACTGCCTAAATCACAGTGTGAATTAGAACAGTTTCCAGGTATGATCCCAAGAGGCCACAATATCAGTGGCTGTTCTTGGTTTCCTTGACTGCAGAAGTGGGAAAAGAGTAGAATTGCTATGCCATGGATACAGCAAAGAGAGAGGTTTTTCTTGTCACAGAGCAGGGTAATATCCTCTGTAAACATTTAATTTTAGTTTATAACCCGCGTGCGCTGACAGAGAACGGGACTGTAAGAGATCCAATAATTCAGTTCTTTGTCTATATGGTAGGTTATTACTGTTATTACTTTATTGATGTTTTAACTTCTGTTCTATAGAATTTGCACCGTTCAGGACTGCAGGGTACAATCAGGCCTCTGGAAAATGGGAGAATTCTAGTCTGCAGTGTTAAAAGTCACTGGTTCCTACCTCTCTCTGATGCTACCTGATACTTTAATTTGTTTAGACCATTCTATATTTACTTGACCTGTGAGAGCAAATAATATTGTGCTGATACAATACTGAACTGCACATCAGCCCCAGCTCCTGCTCATTTAAAACAACTGTTGTTCCCTTGAACCTAGTAGCCAAAAATTCATTCCTGTAACTTAAAAAAATACATAAAGTCTTCAGTATTCCATTGCTTTTTGTGAGCACACATGCAAAAAACAAACTTGACACACCTGTGTAATCACAGCTATGAGGCAAAGTTCAGATTTGGTTTTGGGAACATTCACAGCATGAAACATAATCAGAGGACTTACTGCACATCTAGTCAGGGAACAGCAACAATATGGTAATAGAACAATTGTTCAAACTTGAAGTAGGCTAGCCTTAGAATTTTAAATACCTACATAAATGTCACTGAATTACAAATTCAGGTGAGTTTATCTGTTCATGGACATAGGTGGATTGAAAAAGAGATTAAAAACGTGTCTGAAATGACTGATTAAGGTGAGGTTCTATCATTACTGAGCAATGCAACGTGGAAGCTCAACAGATTCTTATCAGAGTAAGGATATATGAATATCTTCTGATCACAAGTGGCTTCTGCTGTGATACCTTGAACTCTGCCAAATTTAAAAGGTCAGGCCCAGCAAGGCATTTTGAGAGAAAATCTTCCTGCCAAGGCCCTGTTGCAACAATCAACTTGCTGGCAGTACAGAGAGATGCTCCTGTGCAACAGTGTTAATTCTGGAAAATTTTAGTTTGTAATGGATTTGGTTAGCATTATATGCATTAATTTACTGAATTGAGTGCTTTAAATGACATAAAAATATTTCTTGTAGTATTGGTTTGAATCTTCTTCTATAACATTAAAACACTAGAGAGAGGCAACAGCCAATATCCTGGTCTTTCTTTCCTCTTAAAACATCCAAACAAAAAAAAAAATTCTAATGCATATACATGTGTAAATAGATATTATATATCCAAAAGAAATCATATTTTGTTAACACATTCCAGTATTTGAATTCTATGACTTGAGCTGGTAATATTCAGAGACAAAACTCTTTACTTGCAAAATCCAATCTAATAGCTCAAATTGTATTATCTTCAGAAAGATGTTCCCTTAGCTGGTAGGGATCCCTTTGAATCACACACACGCTTCTCTTTTAAGGGAAGGAATATAATAACCAGGTGCATGCCCCCTCTGAACAGCAAGCCCTCTCAGAGCTAAACACCCAGCTGGGCTTTTGTTACTGTGCCATGACACTGAATTGTAATCAATTCAGCTCCACTGTGTTGTTTCCTTCCACAACACAACTGTGTCAACTCTATTTGTACATCAACACTTGCTATGCTGCCTAATTGTATTTGGTTCGTGCAGTTTATGGAGATAAAGGTGCTTATTCCACATTGTCTGGGCAAGGTTTGAAAATACAGAAAGCAGGCACAGAAAACAGTAGAAACACTCTGGGAGTGTATGCTAGAATACTGCCTGGATCACCAGGAAAAACTGATCAACTCTTTGGATTACTGCTGCTATCCCAGTGAAGCCTGTCCAGTGCCAGGACCATTGCTGAGATACTCTGAGGAGGAAGCAGCCCCAGCCCAGTCGCTATCAAGCAAACAGGACTGGGAGGTAGGGAATGGCAACTGCATTATGACTTACAAATATTTATGATGAACCAAGAAAATATCTTCCTAATTAACTAGTAAAGCTTGGTTAAACATTACATTATAGACAGCAAGAGTGGGATTCATCTGTGCAGATTTAGCATCTGCATGTAGGTGGCTACCTCAGAGCTACTCACTCTGTGCTTCCCTCAGAGGCAGTGGAGAGGAGCTGTCATTTCCAGAGGTCAGCTCAATCTCACACTAACATGGTAGTCAGAAACTGCTCTCAGTAACTCCAATGGAGAAATATCTTTTTCTTCCACCAGCTAAAAGGGAAGCCTTAACAGCTACTCCATATGTACACGTCCATGTTATGGACATCTGAAAGTGATGAGAAAAATTCCTTCCAACTGCCAAGCCCTGGCAATTATTATTTCATAAATCCACTGTAAGTATAACAGATTAACCAATTGTAGTTCCTATGAAATTATTATTTATTCTCTTTTATTCTTGATGTGTGTGAGCAAAACAAATACTTAGAATTTTTGGATTTGCCTCTTTAAGTTTTTCTACTGGGTAAGATGTTGACTGGCAATGCAACAGGCTATTTCTGCAATGTAGAATCATGTGGAAGTGTTACCACATTTATCTTTTTGATGTGATGCCTTAGGAATCCAGAGAAGAAACAACTCTCTGGTATAAGGGGCTTAAAGAGAAAACAAAAGGCATAAAGGATATGTTGGGTAAAATTGTGTTCCCTAGTGATTCACTGGTTGTCCAATACTAAACAATAAAATGGGATTCTGAGGAAAGTCAAGCTTCTGCTGAACCACAGAAAATGCTCTGAGCTGAAGAAGTAAAAAAACCCCAAAAACATATAAAGCTATTGTCTTCTAAATTTTTGCCTTGTGTTTTGTTAGTAGTGAATTTAAATGTATTTAATAGTAGTCAGTGTTTGAGGTGTGGGTAGGAAGGAAGAGTTGGCCCCATCACCGATCTGTTCCTTCCATCCAAACTCCACCAGTGCCCTTCAGTGTTAAGGAAAAACAACAGCTCAGAGAAGAGGATTTTCCCTGTAGTCTTCATGTCAAGGGTTAAATTCTGCCCTTTATTCCACTTGAAAGCTAAAACAACTTAAATTGCTAATATATGTCAACTCCTGATTCAATAACAGAATAAATCAAACTGAATTTAGCCCTTCTCTGTCATCTTGTCTATTCCACATACCTTTAATTTCCAGGGAGCTTTGCAAAGAAAATCGGTTTTGGTTGCTTTGGAACAATATAGTTTTTCCCATTTGGGATTATTCTTTTATCAATATAATAGTTGAAATTTGGACTTTCTAATCACCAGTCTTGAATTCTGGAAAGTTTAATAGAAATGTGAACTTTGAATACAACATACAAAATGTAAATATTCTCCTCTCAAGTAAGAGAAGGGAATCTAACTAGAAATGGATGTAACTAGCAATGGATGTGGATTTATACTGGATACTTTGGGGATCACAAAGAACAAAATTTTGTCTTCTATTTAAATAAAAATAGGAAAATTCTTCTAAGTATAAATATGATTTTATGCATGTAGGCCAAAATTTTGATTTTAAGGGCCTTTGAATAAGTTTTCTCTTAGAGAAAATAGTTGATTGTATAGAAACTGTTTCTGCTGAGGGTGGGTACTGTCAACCTTAACATGGGAACAACAGTCCCATTTCCTCAGTAAAAAAAAGCATGATTCAAATAATTGATAATATATGAACTACAGTTTGTGATGGAAGTAGAGAGTTACTGAATTTGTCATTGAGCCTCACTCAAAGTGAGTGATCTGTGACCTCACTGAAACCAACTACAAAACTTTCAACATTGCTGTTCCTAAAGGCAAGGGAGAGCCTGTGTGCTGGACTCTCTCCTGCTGAAATAAGTGACAAAACTTCCAATGACTCCTGTGAGAGCAGGACCAAAACTTTGGCAGAAATAGACAGATTCAACTCTCATTTTCAGTTACATAAATATGAAGAGTCTTTTCTGAAATAAGTGGGATTACTATGATTTAACCCAAATGGATTGAAAGTATTTTTGTTTAATGCATGGAGGGAAAGAGAGAAAAAGACATCATTCCCTTGTATTGCCTCACCCCTATGTATCAACCAAGGCTCTATCTGCAGTCAAAATCCTTATCTGCTTAAGTTGGAGAGGAAGAGCTGACTTCACCATTTAAGGATTTGAGCTTTTATTACCTACAGAATTTTCTGTTATCCTTATCCCCTTCCCCACCACTTAGCAGGTAGATTCTTTAAGAAGGGACAAATTCCTGTTTCTATCTATGCTTCTTAAAATTTAACACACCTTGTTCCATCAGGGAGTAATCAGAACTGAGACAACCAGAACACTTTCACTTCAGTCCTTCAGAGCTACCTGGCTGGTTATTTTTAGGTTATCACCACTAAATTCAAAACCAAGGCCTGCAACTGAAACATGAAACTGTACTGGAAGATTACAAAATTCAAGGTAGTACCTCCAGAAGACTTGTTCAACTCTGCTCACCAGCAGCCTGTGAAGTGACAAGCACATAATCTCAGCCAGAGGTGTAGCATTCTTTATGTACACACAGAGTTTATTCCTCTCTGTCAGGTCCATTGTCAGAGGGAAATTTCCACGGCTTACACAGAGTTAATCAGCTTTTTTTCCTTATAAGCATACATATGTACACAGAAGGGGATTCTTCTCTGAAAATGCAATCAGTGCTTTGGTAACGAAAGACAGCATGAGTTTTTTCTCCTAAATGTGCCTTAGAACTAAGAGGTTTTCTTTTGATTACACCTGTCATTGGCTTCTTGAGGACTGGATCTTCATCCTTCTATACACACAGGCCTCTCCTCTGATAATGTCCTTTATCCAAGGGCAGGGATCTGTGCTTTTTGCATGATAGCTTCCAAACAAATGATTTGATGGAGACAGCCAAGTTAATGGCAGAACACTCTCTGTTCTGCAGAGCTGTGTCTGTTCAGCTGTCAAATCTGTGCCTGTTGAAGAAAAGTGAGGATTTCTGCCTATAACAGCACCTAAGGCATCAGCTCTGACTTCGAACATCTATATCCATAAAGTCTCCCTTAAGACTTTAGGAAAAAAATTTCCCCTATATCCAAAATACACACTCATTTTTTGCCCCTGTGTGATCCACAAGTAGGAACTCTCAGCAGCTGACCTGCTGCTGTAACCTTTAGAGATGAAATGTTGATGGCCACCCGAAGGGTGTGACCCACAATGGCGCGAAATACCGAGCCCAAATAAAAATCAATTTGTGGGTGTGAGGCTATCAGAAAATGGATATAAACAAATATAAAGAAATGCTGGAGGGAAAACTAATATTTTTTTTTTACAAATCTTTCCAGGAAAATGTTGAGATAGGTCAGTGTCTTGCAGAATAAATACTGCAAGAACACACATTAAACAGCTTCTACAGTGAAAAAGCCAAAAGCAGAGCAGATCAGTTCTACAAGCAGAAATTAAGCTGACATCTATTTGTCTGCAGCTCTCTCAGCTAACATTGAAGGCTTGGGGGTTTTGGTATGAAGCACTCACCAAAAATGCAAATGCAAAGATACCAAAAAACTTGCGGTTCACAAGTGCAGATGGGAGCCGTCCACAGGTGCAGGTTAATATAAACCCTCCTCATTCCTTCACATGCATGGGCACACATGGAGAGGGAACGCATCCAGGCTCTGCAGAGCCACACATCCTTCCAATGAGCAGACGAGACTGTTACCAGGAGGATTTATTACAGAAATTTGGCAGCAGGAGTCTTTTCTGATAGAATGTTATCCAGGCTGCATTTCCCTGGGAGGAGGTGCTACATAGCGTGGAGGTTCTTCTCGCAGCAGGCAGAATCTAATGGATTAGCTTTCTGAATCATTAGGGGAACGCAACAGATCTTATTAAGGCTCAGGTATTGGCTATTAATGGGTTACAATTCAGCCTAGGACAGGGAGACCACTTAATTTTTAGGAAAAGGGCCCAAGCTGAAGCAGCAGCTAATAGAAGGCCAGTATCCCTTGAGAAGGTCATTTTCACTGTATCAGCAGCCTGCCTCCCCTTACTATTTTTTTGTCTACACACAGCAAAATGTTCCTACCTCACAGAGACACTCATTTTTTTTATCCAGCAGAAGCATAGCTTATTGTTTCAAAATTACATCTTTTCCTTCTTGCTTTAGATGTGCCTTTTTTATTTTGGAAATGTTCATCACTGAACTGATTTAAGAGAGAAGGAAATGCGGAATATTGCACTCACCTCTCCAGCACCAGGCAGCCTCCACCTCCTCAATCCATCAGTACAAACGCTCGCATCCACTGACGCCTCTCCTCTGCTTTGGCCCTTTTTCACATCAGCATCTGTGATTTGCCGAGCAGACACAGCACGGCTGCAGGGACTAGCCCCGCAGCCCCGGCAGGAGCAGGAACCTGCCCTTTCCCATCTTCTCCCTAGAAAACACAACCGTAAAAAGCCGGGCTGCTCTAAAGGCGGCAGTGGGAGCACTTGTCCGGCGGCCCCCCGCGGGAGACAGGGAGGTGCTCCGCGCTCTCGCCGGGGAGCCGGGCAGGGGGAGCGCGGGGCTGGCGCTGGAGGAGGAGCCGGAGCCGCCAGCCCGTTTCCACGCCAACGGCGGGGGTACCGCGGGCGGGGCGGCGGCTCCGCTCCGGCTCCGGCTCCGGCTCCCGCCCGGGGGGCGGCCGGGCCCGCAGCCCCCGCAGCCCCCGCAGCCCCCGCCCCGCGCGGCGCACAAGGAGCTGGGTGTTGGCGCGGGGTTTGTGGCTCCTGGGCGGCTCGTACGCTCGGCTGCACACGCGTTACATAATGCGCGGTACAGACGTGCCGCGGGCTGTGCCTCTGCGCTGCCGCATCCGCAGCCGGGCCGCGCTCCTGCAGCGCGGAGTGCCGGCGCTGGCACCGCACCGCTCGCACGGCTGCGCTCACCGGGCGTGGGTTAGGGAGAACCAGTCGCCTACATGTTGGAAGGATACGGGCAAGGGTAAAGGGAGAAAAAGCAGTTTCTTTAGTTACACGGAATTTATCTACTGTGTGCTTTCCGCTCCTACCATCACTCAGTTGCTCTCAGCACTGGGCATATAATTTTTTTCTGATTTTCCCCTTCTGCGTTTTGCATTTGTGTATGTGTAATTTACTACAGCTGCAGTATCATTTTTCTTTTTATCTCGTTAATGGATTTACCCAGTTTATAGTTTACATTTTTCCTAGTGTCTTTTTCCTTTTGGCTACATTACTAGTTGCATTGTTGAATCTGCAGCCCTGATCAAGTAGCTGATTTCTCCCTACACTGCTAATTTTATAAGCTTGATTTGTTACTGATACACTTCTGCTGGAGATAGCAACAGAGACTCTCACACACACACGGGATGCAGGCATTTTTTCCCACAATAAGGCTAACATAATACAAAACAGAAAGCATCTGATTCCTTTAAATGATAATCACTTCCAGTACTGATATTATCAGCAGAGCTGTAGCATTGATGAATTATAATAATGAAATTATTTCATGTAAATATCAGTATAGAATCATGTAGAGAAAATTTTCCTATCATAGGGAATCTTATATGTTCACATTAAAAGAGTTTGCCAGTACTTCTAGACTGGCAAATTTGTTCTAGTAAAATGTTAGAAAAGAAATGCCATTTAGACAACTTGCATTCTTCTCTCAGGAAAACAGTAATATTCAAATAGTAATTTTGACCTGCTTTAATAAAAATATTTCTACAGTCCTATTTAGATATTTTAGCTTTCAGTATATATGCACAAACATCTCACTGCATTTATAAGATGAGATAGAGTTCAATTGAAAACTTTTAAGTGTTTTGGTTTTCATATATACTCTACTTGGAAGTGCATAAATCCCTGATATAGTTATGTTGGCATGGGAATAGAATACAAAAATGTATCTGTGGTAACTGAGTAGTCTAGATAATAGGATAAAAGAACAATAAAAAGGTGTACAGGTTTAATCTGCAATTCCATAAAGAACAAGTAGTTACTATAGAAACTGTCACATTACATGTATCTTTAGTATAGTACTTAATAAGTGAGGAAAGGCATCTTGCACACACTAACCAAGAGTGGCAGAAATGAAGCACCAGCCACCAGCAGCCTGGCTAGGATCATCATCGTTTGCATGCTGTCTGCAGAGAGAGCAATTTCAGGCATTTCCATTTCTGTAAGTAAACACCTGCTTTCCTCCAGCTTTGAGGGAGGCACCAGGGCATGGATCAAATGTTGGCAGTGAAGGAATTACAAATATGCAATACCTGAGTAATGGGACAGGTCTGAGATGTTTAGGGGCTATTATTTTAGCACCACCATATGGGAGCTTGCTGTTGATTAATGGCAGAATTAAAAACCAACTTGTCCAAAAAATGCCGCAGCAGATGTCTTAAGTTTTCTTCAGTCTTACCTTGTCCTGCATCCAGAAATTCTCAATTAGGGCCTTTCAGCATGTATTGATTACATTGCATGTAGCTAAGCTCCCACAGGAATTTAAAGAGAAATAAGTCTCCAAATAGCCTGGGCAAGTGATTAAATGCCAAAGTCAAACAACACAGAAATCCAGATCCTCAGCACAGGACTCTGAATGTTGTGCTTTGTAAACAGATTGGCTGAATACACAGAAATAACTACAGAAAGTGAATAGTTTGTGTGAAAATATAAAGAGTAATTTTAGGAACCTGTGGCAATCTGACTGGATTTCCACTTCCTCTTCTATGTGAGGGAGGTCACCTTTTCCCCTGCACCAGGCTTGAGTTTGAAGGGAGCAGCTTTTGACTGTTGAGGTGCAACATCCAAAACACAACTGCTGGGCCCATTGGCTGCACGAGTTTCACTCAATTTGCCAGTGCTATTCATTAACCAAAAGCAAAAGCCTTGACTGTTTGCTGCTGCTTTCTGCTGGATCAATCAAAATAGATGCATTCCTACATGTTTGTTTTGAAGACAATAGTGCTGAAACAAAAATGTGCTCTTCAGTGGAAAATCCCATAGGGATTTTTCTAATCAATTACCCTTTATTATACCATGACAACATGAAAATATTTATATGCACACATGCAATGTTCTTGGTGAATGTACATCTCTAAATGATAGAGGGTAAATTGAGAGGCCACATCTGGCCTATAATAAAAATATAATAAAAGACATTTTGTATTTCATTCAGTCTTCTACCAAACACTCTCTTTTTAACAAGCAATTGTAGATCTGGGTTAGATATTTATAGACAGGTCTGTGATTCTCTCAGCATGAAGAACTGAACAGAACATTTAACAGAGAATAAGAAGGCTGTATTTTTATTCTTAACCATTTTTCTCACGTGGAAGAGTTTAAAATAGTATCATGTACAGATGATTTGGATCTGATATTTATATCTATCTCATATATTGTTGCTTTATATCAGTGAGAGTGAGATGGTGGGGAAAAAATCATGAATGCACCTTCTATCAGGTGGTATCAGTCTGACCTCATTTGGCTTCATCATTTAGGATGAAAATTCACTTTCTACCAGGATTTCACTCTTTTATCTTCTCTGACCCTGCAGGTAACTGAGGGTTTTGCTTAATAGCAGCAGTTTATTCTTCCTATGAGAGCAAATCATGAGAGAAATTTGAGAATATGAACCCGGACAATGCATTACATTTAATATCACAATCAACTAAAAAGCAACTTCTTTAAAAAGAAAACACCAAGCAAACCCTACAAATGTTGAGTGCTTTACATCCTTCACAGTTCTGTTATGTACCTACTGTGTTCGCAGCTCATTGTTTCAGCTGCTGCATCAGCAGTTGCCAAGTTGAAAAAAATAAACATTAAATCCAGCAGCTGGATTTAAATGTGCTCTCCCAGAGCCTTGGAAGATACCTTGGCTTTCCTGTGCAGGAAACTTCCCACAGCAGTCCTTGCTTATCCTCAGCTTTGGGATGAATCCATGCATTCCTATTCCTTCAGAGCTTCCATGGGAAGAAAGCTGCAGTGATTCTGTGAAATGAGATAAAGAAACATAGTCTTTGTTAAGAGCCCTTCAAGACTGCATTATTGTGTTATTTGGGGGGGAAAAAAAAGTGTGTTAGAGTATTCTTTGCTCATTTTTCACTATTAAGGGCAAAGGAATGGGGAAAAAAACAAAACAAAACCCCTCAAGCATTTACCCAAATTGGGGATCACTTAGTAAAGTATATAATAGAAGATCTGTGAAGGTTGAACAAAAAAAATCACTTGAGATCAAAATACAGAATTTGGGAATTACACCCAGGAGATGCAATTAAAGAGTGCCAGCAATTTTTTGAAACCAAAGCTTTTAAAACAAATGGTAGCTTCAGATCTTCTGTTGAAGTGGTCTGAGCAACAGGTTGTTGGTTATTCTTAGGGTACCCTCTTCCCTCCTGCAGTATTCCTGGCTGGGGGTTTTCCACCTCATAAGAATGCTTAAATATTCACTGAAGTGTGCCTTCATTCTTAGTAGATCCATCCCACTTGAGGACATGGGTAGGCATTTAATGGGGTTTTAAAATTCCTTGTAATAAAAACCAAACAAACAAAAAGAAATCTATCCATTTCAAATATATTTAATTTTGCCACTTATGTTCTTATCAGCTGAAGAAGTATAAATTGGGTCCTCAGAAGGATTATATGTATTTTAATAGACACTGAGAAAAAATGTTGTAATTGGACTTCACATTTTCGTGTATCCTTTAAGCATGATAATTCCACTTCATGTAAGAATACCAAGGTATACCTACAATTTTTTCTGGTGCTGTTATTTATCTGTTCTATAACCTCCTTGTGTCTGATTAACAGAAATTATTTGGTAGTTTAAAAAAGATAACCATTTTTTTGAGGACACAAAGGTAATTCTGGGAAGCTATGGAAGAAGAACAACTGGGAGTATCCAGGTAGCTTTACTATGGGGACTTCAAATGCCAGTCCAGTTCTTAAAAAATCTGGAATATTGCAGTCAGGACTCAGTAGTTGGTTTAGACAATTGTCCACTTATTCAATGTGGTTTTGCATCTACATAAACTCTAAGAGTTTCTCATCTATCTACCTACCCACTTACAAAGTAGACACACAAAGTGTGTTCTCTGTTTCTGTTTAACAGTCTTTTGAATCCTCTGTATATAATGTTCTTATAGATAAGCACATTAAGTAGTACTGTTGAAGTGCCTGTGCTTAATCTGGCCTGTTTACAGAAGCTAGACCTAATATTTTAGTCCAGGTTAAGTAACAGTTTCACAATGCTGTTTTGCCCAGCATTTACTAGGGAGGTACTTCATAAAACAAATCATCATCAAAGCAGCCCACACCTTGGCAGGCTTGTATTCAATTAAGGGTTTTGAATTTTTCACTGCTTGAAGTAAAATATAGGCTAAACCACACTGGAAAGCACAATGTAGAACCTCAGCCAGAACAGAATGGAATTTTCATTGAGTAGCAGAAAGCAGTTTTCCTTAAGACCATGGCTTCCCATGGAAAACATGGCATGTGCAGAGTAGCAGGTCTGAGTGGAGAGGGGAGGCTCAAGCTGCTTTTCCACCCAGCTCCACTCACGGTGTGCAGCCATCTGGGCTTGTGGCTCCAATCAAGATGTGTTTCTTCTGCTCTCATTTCAAACAAAATTGCCAAGCAAGAGCATCTGAAGCAGAAAAGGATTTCACCCACCTGTAGTCTGTATTTTTTTCAGGAGCTTTTATCAGTCCTCACCAGTCAATTGTGCTCATCTTGGCACCAGTGGAAGCAGTGTGAACTGTAGGATAAAATTGCCTTATTGCAGCTCTGCCAGCAGGCCTGACCAGCAAACAGAAGCAGTGCATTTGTCAGCACCATGATTTCTCCAATTACTTCTCCTTTGAAATTTCTGTCAGGTCATTTTTAAAATAATAAACATAACACATAACATATGAAATATATAACACATATACCATATATAACACATAACACACATATATAACATATGTAACATATATAACATGTATAACATATATAACATATATAACATATGTAACATATCCCCCACCCTTGTAACAATGGAGAGAATATGAAAAAGAAATGCTTACACAATGAGACTGAATTCATGTTCCCATTAATTTCTTCTTGTTGTCTCCTACCACTGTTTGCAGTCTTTCAGTCTGTTCAGTTTTCAATCTGTGCAATGGTTCATATTTTCAAAGCAAGTTTGTGTTAATTTTCTGGACAAAATTCTTCAGAATCTGACACAATTAATTCTAGATATTTGGTTGCTTTAAGCCAAACATTTTTAATGTTTGACAGTAGTATAATCAAATCTCTCTAGGAAACATTCTCACTCATATACCTCTGTTTCTGATGGATTGCCATTTAGTTGTACTATAGAAGTGCAGAGAATACTTTCCCCATCTTAATGACATACTTCTCCTAAGGAACAAAACTGAAAAAAAGGTTCTTTACTGCCTGAGCATGTGGGGGATTAATTCACTGGTTACAGAAGGTGAACCTTGAAGATAACCGAGACGTTCTAATGGTCACTTGGCTGTGTAATGCCATTTTGTAATGCAGAATTCCATTGCACAGGCATAACTTCCAGGTATAGAAATCTAAGATAGTTGAGAAAACTATTTCTTGAACTTAATTATGTTACTTTAATTATTTGGCCCCCTGCCCCAAAAGAGGAAAGATTTACGTATTTTTCTTTCAACCTATTTTCTCAGCAGAAGTTCTGAAAACTTGCTCTCACATTAGGGGCTTTAAGACAGTTGGACTTAAAACTTTTAAACTCTCTTTATTAGTGTAAAATGGCTCTCATTAGTTTCTCAGCTCTTCAGCTGATTTGCCTAAAGCCTCCTTCCTCCCCATGCACTCCTTCCAGCCCAGCCAGCCAATGATCTCTGTAGGAAATGAGCTCTCACACATCTTTACAGACCTCTGTGACAAGGCAGACCTTTCTCCACAGGAACCTCTAAAAATTGCTACAGTGGAGGTAATAACCATCTGAACCTTTGTCAGGCTGATAATGTCATGTTCACCTTACAGCATCAATTTTTCTGTGACTGAAACTTGCCACAGGAACTGTTAACACTTGATGTACATGCTTGGTATAAAGTGCAAAATCAAATATTGAAGTCAGTGTGTGTGGACATGTCTATTCTAAAACATTCTCTTCTGAACGTTTTCTGTCAGGCACAGCAAGTTCACTGCCTTCTGTGGATGCTGCATGTCACACTGGGTACTTGTGGGAGCTGAAATTCAAGAGTCTCTTATGGTTAAAGGCTGCACTGGTCCCTCTTAGTCTCATCTGAGAACTACATGTGTCCATTACTGACCAGCAGAAAAAAAGGACAAATTCTGACTTGGAAAATCTTAAATGGGATAGCTTCAGTGGCTGAGGCTCAGCTTTTTGGTAGTACTTGTCTTAAGGCTTTCATTTTCTCTACAGTTATTGATCTGAGGACTTTGGCATGGGTAGTGCACATGTCAGATTGTTTCCTTCCTTCATGTATTTTGGCAAAGACTTCTCTGTGGAGGAAATTAATAAATTTTAGGTGACCTTTCCTTCTTCATCTAAAAGAACAATTAAAAAATCCTAACCCTCTGGGTGAAATTTTACAATTTTTTAATTTGTTTTTTATTACTTTCAAATATATTTTGTCAGAGAAATAAAATCCAAGCAATTTCCCAATTTGTGTAATCAGTCTGCATGGAAGATCAGTGAAGTGTGTGCTGTGTGTTTACACATGTGTTCACACATTTGGGCACACAGGATGACTGTGAGGGTCTATAGATCAAGTTACAAATTTAGAAAATTTGTAGAAATCTACTTAAAAGGGAAGTGCAAGCAGCTGGAGTTCAGAAGGGGTGAATAAAACACCTACAGAAAATAGCACAGCTTATTCTGCAACTTACAGGCAGAGTATCAGCAATTAGAGCTAGGAAAAAAAACTATTTCACCTTCATTTTGATTGTTTGCTTTCTTGTATGTGATTGCAATTCAATATAATTTCAATAAAAGAGGGAAAAGTTGCTTTCATTTTGGACACTGCCTTCAGATTCCATATGAATGAGCAGCAATGCACAGTTTCTGGATTATGCACTATTACAACAGAGAACATATTTCATTATTTCCATCTCTGTGTTTTGGGGGATTTCCCACTGAAGGGTCTGACACTGCCATCAGTCAGAATGAGGAGACTTGTCTTGGTCAGCTATTGATCTTGGACTGTAGATAATTCTTGTACAAAAACAGAACCCAGGGTTTATTTCTTATTTTGGAAAATTTCTATGTGAAACACAAATCTATTCTGTCTAATTCATCCCCAGAGTTTTTAGAGATGTGATAAAATTCATTCTGTAGACTAAAATGTTGTAATTCTTTAGATGTTATTCCTCTTTTTATTGGCCATGAATGATTTAAATAGTTAAACCCACTCCTTTCAAGCAGGTGGTCACAGGCAGACTTAATTACTATCAAAATGATAAATCTTTTTTTTTAAATAACCTGTTTCTTAGATTTCTAAATTATATCAGAGAATCTAATGCAGATCACAGTTCCTATGTTAATATTTTCAGTGGTGCTTTCATATTACAATTGCACACACTCTAAAGCAAAGTTTCTAAAAACAAAAACAAGATATGCAGGAATCTCTTTCTTTACTGAGGCTTAGGAACCTCTTGTTTATCAGACCAATCTTTCCTGTTCCTTGTTAATGCTGGAAACATTTTGGGTTTTTTAATCATCTCCAGAGGCAGTCACCTTATGTGTTCCTGCAGGGTTCTGCTGACTTTTTAATATTTTTATAACCTTAATTTCTGTCATATCTTTCATTCAGACAGCATCCCAAAATCCTGAGTATTGGAAAAATTCTCAGTGGCTTCAAAAGCAGATCACATAATGCTTTTATAAAGCTTATAAAGTTTTATAATGCTCTTGTATTTTTAATGAGGATCTGACAGACACTGCTGTTGAGGTTGTGATTTTGTACCTGGTGAATCCCTAGGGCTCTCATAAGACAAATGCATTCAGCCAATGCTTCTGTTTGAAATGGTTTGATACAGAAATGTTTACTATTTCTAGTCTGATCCAATCTCTGCAATGTTTTCCTCAGTTCTCTTAATATCCCAGCAGCTCTTCAGTTCATGTAAACAGAGACTTCCCACCCCTCAGTCCTTTCAGATAAGAGATAGCCTCTGTCTCTAAGCACAGTTATCCTTTGGGACACTGCTGTTTGTTCCTGTTGAATTGTCATGGAAAGACAGAGAACTATTCTTGCAAAGAAGGGGAAAATATTCTGATTTTCAAAGACTTTGAGAGAATTCCCCTCTTCAGGTAAACTTAGTGAAGCTGGTGAGTTCTTGGCAGGTGAGCTGCCTCCTGCTCCAAACTCACCAGAAAGTTCAGCCCAGTTTTATAGTATTTCTAGTATTTTGTTGAATCTACTCCCTGACACAGCCCTAATGCTGGAAGCACTGAGAATCAAAATGCTGAATCTTAATATAAATAAGTTACTACAAGGTTCTCAAACTGTGCTCTAGTGACAGGTAACTCAGAGATCTTCCCAGAATAAATTCTATTTTTTCCATTTAAACAGTAGTGAGCAAGGAGTTTTGAAAGGTGTGCAGGGGCAGCATCCCCTGCATCTTCTCAGTCAAGGCATCACTCTTGGCTCAAAAGGAGCAACTCCTGAGCACTGTGCTTCCTGTGTCTGTGTATGGGTGGCACTCAAGGAAGAATAAACCTTCCTTCCCTGTGAAATGGTGATTAACTATTGCAGGATAAGCATGGAGCTGCTGCTCTGGGAGCTTTGTCAGGATCACTTGGCTCCTTAGTCTGTGAGCTCTGCCCAGGGCTGTGATGCCAGCAGCAGATTCCCTTCCCATGGCTCTGCTTTTCCTGTGTGCGCCTTCCTAAGCACAAAAGCCTTTCAAATAATTGTGTGACCATCACAGAGAGACATCTAAGGTGCCAACAAAGATTCATGTTCTAGACAATCCGTGTTTCCATATAAATTTTCTATGTTCTATTACACCAATCTTCACTTTGTGGCCATGCATGAGGCACATGCTTCAGACCAGCCCATTCTGAGCTGAAAACCAGCATTTTTAAGGAAAAGGATTTGCAATGTGATTTATGTAATTGAAAACAAAACAAAACAAAACACCACTGTTATGTACTGTAACATCTTTGTCTTCTACAAAATTTAACTTGTTTACATGCCCTGCAGCCATACTGAGAGAACATAATAAATGGCAACTCCTCTTTGGGCCTATTTGAAAAAAATTCAGGAAAGGGAAGATGAGAGTGGCCAGAGACTTATGAGAAGGAAGAGATGAGTGCTCAGATAAAAAGCAGCCCAAGGGAAGATTACAAGTTCTCAGAAAAACAGATCAATAATGACGTTAACTATGTAGCTGCAAATACAAATTATTTGCATTTTGAAAACATTTCCCCCAACTACTTCACTGGGCCCAGGGTATCTAGAACACTCTGCCATAGACAAATCCCCTTTGAAAGGGCAGTATTTTAATGAAAAAGTCGATATTCTGAGGATGTCACTGTATTTTCAGTACAGGATTACTCAAAACCCAGTTTACCTTCCCCTCCCATTGCTCCCTCACTAAGACCCAGGGATCTGAGACTCCTCTCATTTGCAAGTGACTCCCAAACAAATTGCCACTGATTTTGCCTCCTCCCTTTTCCCTCCCTAGACCTTTCAACCTGTGGTTCCCTTGGGAAAATCATGACGAATTTCCACGTGGAAATTTCAGTCTCAGTGTTAGGTAGTCTCTTTTTGTTGTTGTGGATGGCCTTTCCTCTCCACCCTCTTTCTCTTCACCACATTGAGACTTTTGACAAGGTCAAACAATTCATCTTTGTTTCTATATTTATATCTGGGAAGCTCCCTCTACTAGCACGACAGCATTTGAGCTCAGGCAGCTTGACAAAAACAGTAGACAAGAAAGCTCCTGGTGCAGAGACCTGGCCTGGTAAAGCAAAATCAATTTAAAAAAATAAATTATAACATCCCAAATGTTGAGATAAAATGAGCACCAGTAGCCCCAGAATAAATATTGCTTAATGGCTGCACAAAATCAAAGCTGTTCTAAACAACATTGTTATCTCAGCAGCTTACGGACTCAGATGCAAAGTGGATTTGTTGGGTTTCACACCCGGGACTGCAGTGCCATAGTAAAGGCCAGCACCAAAAGAAAACATGAAGTGCAATGAATGAGGGATGAGTGAGGCAAAGAAAGTCAATAAACATTAACTGGAAGGGATAAAGCTAAGGGCCACTGAAAGCAGCCCTGGCTGGACGAATGTAGTGGTGGAATACATTAAAGCTCATTGAAACATCCAGACACAAAGGAGTGAAACCTGAATGCTGGTTATACTTCCTGGCTGTATGATGATAAAGTGACCAAGAGAATTGCCACAACTTAGCAAGGAAGTTCTGAAAAAGAGAGAATTACAGCAAAGTAAAGATGAAACTTCAGGTGACAGCTCAAAAAATGGCTAGCAAGAATTTGAAAGCATGTACAAAAAATAGAAAAGAGCCAAGTACATCTCCCAGGACAAGGGAGGTAGAGGGAATGCTGTAGCAGCAGTTGTTAAGGACAGATGGAAAGTTAAGTTAAATCCAGCAGTGACTTCTCTGGCCTCAAACCAGAGTGTGTCTACACTGTGCAAAGAGGGTTTGCTTATTGACCAGAAGAAACACTGGAATCCACTGAGTTAAAGCTACACACAGGTGCTTGAGACAAGCAGTGTGAGCTTAAGTGTGTCACCTCCAATTTATTATTCTTCCTCTGAAACTGTACCTCCCAAACTGAGATTCTGTACTGATTTCCACAGCAACCCAGAATTTAAAAGTGCAAGTGGTGACTGTGGGCAGTCTGGGGATCCCAATTTCATGCACTCAGGCCATACAGTTTCTTTTCATGAAAGGCTTTGTTAGGAGTTTAAAATTTGCATTTGAAAAATCTTGTATTTCACAGGCCATTTCAAAAGACTGTTGGGAAGTGTGGCTAAAGGAATTCTGGATATAATTTAACTGCTTTAGCCTGCTTCCTTGGGAGCAGTTCAATAGTGAGTTCCATACTGCCTGGCATTCCATAAGGCATGGAGAATTCCCAGACATGTTCCTGCTGTTGTCTAACCTGCCAAAAGCTTTCTACACCTGCAATGTACAATCCAAACCCCAGCAGTCCTTGTCAAGAGGGTTGATGGATGAGCTGTGCCAGGGACCCTCCAACAGAGTCCTTTACCAGAGGAGCTGTGCAGGTGTCCTTAATCCTCCTGCAGGGACAGTAGAAATGGGCTGGAGATACTCTGACAAATTTCTTTTGTTCCTCCAGGGAACAATATAGGGTTGGTTGGGTTTTTTTCACTGTGCAAGACTCCCCTGTGTAGTGACACACAGAGCCACAGCTTCAAAGAACATTATTTCACTTTCCTTTCCTGCTTTGCCTTTCTGGCACAAAGAGAAATCCTTGCTTGTAAAATACTGTTAGCCTTCAAAGTGAATTGTCTTGGAACTGGTTTTCCTTATTTATTTGGATTCTCACAGAAACTGGCCTCCTAATGTAGCACAGGTGGTAGAGCTGTAATATCACCCCAAGGCATTTCTTTGCTTTGTAACATGGATCCTAGTAAGTCAGTAACATAAGTTATTCAGTATTAGCAAAGCCTCAGAACTATGTACAACAGAATAACCTCTAGATTAGAATCCTGGTTTTCACCCAATTATCAAGGTGAAGGATTTCTCCTATACATTACCAAGGGTCATTAAAAATCTCTTTCCACTTGTCTCTGCTGTGGAGATTCATTTGACAATACCTTGATGACTCTTATCCACAAAACTTCCTTATCTAACCATATATGAATCACTTTGAAAGGAGCCACATTTCTCATAGCAACCAAAAAATCAGTCTTAGCAACAAGACAAGCTGGAGAATTTTGTTTTCACATAGTTACTTGTGGACAGTACGTTCTGCTTTCCCCTGGCATTGCTGTTGCAGTGTTGCCTTAGTAAAGGATAAGAAGTGGTACAAATCAGACTCCTGCTCATAGCAAAGACAACATTTGCAGGGCAAGTTATGATCCCTGTGCCTTTGATGTTATATTTTAGGAGCCAGTGCAAGAGTACTGACTGCTGGAAAGTTCAGAATTTAAAGTTTTGCCTTGACAAAGGAAGCTGACAGTTCCCAAAATCTTGACTTCCCCCCACCAGAAACCACCATGGAGAATCTAAGAATAAGCTCTAAAGGCCAACATCTCTGCTTCTCTTAGCACCTGTTCATGTTGAAAACAGTTAGGTGTGCACAGAAGATGACTTTGTAATTCACAGAATTGACAGAATGACCAGGTTGGAGGAGACCTTCAAGATCATCAAGTCCAACCCATGCCCTAACACTTCAACTAGACCATGGCACCCAGTACCACATCCAGTCTTTTTACAAACACATCCAGGGATGGTGACTCCACCACCTCCCTGGGCAGACCATTCCAGTACTTTATCATTCTTTTGTGAAAAACTTTTTCCTAATATCCAACCTGTATCTCCCCTGGCACAGCTTGGGACTGTGTCCTCTCATTCTGCCAGGGCTGCCTGGAGAAAGAGTATATATGTAATGTATATATACTTCCTATATTTTCCTTGCAAGGATAGTTTGGGGAGAAATATTTTAGAGAAACTATAGGGAATGTCAAAGCAATTGTCATGTTGGTTATTACCTGGTCTTGATTCCTTTAGAGGACTTTGGGGAAGTTTCCCAAAGAAGCTAAGATGACATTTATAAAGAGGTCAGTGTTGGAGTAGCTTCCATCTCTCAATCCCTCTTCTCTGTAAGGAGATGAGTTCCCACATGGATTTTGACCCTCTGAAGAAATTCCAGGTGCAGGCAGCAATAGTAAATGCACTCAGCTCTCATGTGTTCCTTCCCTGTCCCCTCTGCAGGGGCTGGTGGTGTCCTGCGGGCTGGTTTGATTCCCTCCCTGGTGCTGAAATTGAAGACAGAGTTGGATGAGATCCAGGAGCTAATCCTTGATACACTCTCCAACTGTCTCCGTGTGGAGGTTTCTGAAGCCCTGGCAGCTGATGCCCTTGCTGTGCTGAAGGAAAAGCTCTCACACCCCTCTGCAGCCATCAGGAGTAAAACAGCCTGGGTCCTCTTAGAAATCAGGTAAAGAAACCTCTCTGACGCTGAAGCCCAAGAAAAAAACTAATTCCAGGAGTAAATGAATGCCATTCATTTACAGCTGTGTTCCACTACACACTGAAGCTGCCACATTTCATATGTAAAGCACTATCAGCCTGAAAGCACACATGGGTAAAACAAAATGGGACACATGGGGCTTAAAAAATTCCTAACTGCTATAAATCACTGAAGAAAGCAGATGCTGATCAGTCATTTCTTCTCCTTCTGTTTGTTTTCAATATTAGCAGTAGAATCAGGATTTTTTTCCTGGTACAGCACTGCTAGGAAAAAATTTTTGCATGAAGAATCTTGTAGAAACATGATTCTGGCCACTATGGAGGTAGGAAGAATCTCCCTTATGTTTTTGGAAAAGTGCTCTTTCTCAGAATATTAGAGGTCCTTGGGAACTTTCACTGTGATTGAAGACAGAAATAGCTGGCTGCCACATACATCAGTGATGGATCAGAAAAGCAATCTTGATATTAATTATTTTTATCAGAAAATGGATGAAAGGAGTAACTTAAGTCCACTGTACTGCAATCAGAAAATATAATAAGTGTTCAACAAATGTCTGATTTAAAAAGGTCTGCAGAAGATTAGTTTACACATCAACTGGCACTACACATTTCCTTATGTCCAATAATAAAGAGAGGTCTTAGAGCAAAGGAGTGTAATTAATGTGAGTCATAGAGAGCAAAATGCAACTGAAACATGGACACAAACTACATTCTAGATCCCTGCAATGGCTGGGCTACATTAAATATTCTCCCCATTAGACAAGCTGCGGTGTGCGGTGTCTCACAGAACGCTTTTTTGGAAATGCAGCCCCGCAGCGTGGGACAGTGCTGGTGGCACTGGGGGCTGCAAGGGCTGCAAGGGCAGCAGGCACAGGTCATGGAAACCACGGAACCTTCTCTCCACAGCTCTCACGCTGAGGGGAAAATCGCCATGTGCAAAGAAGAGGTGATTCCTGAGCTGGTGAGGCTGCTGGAGGACACCGAGCCCGAAGTTGAAGTTAGCTCAGCAGGAGCGCTGATGTTCGCTATTGTGACACCTCAGGGTGAGAGACTCGGGCAGTTCTCTTGGGGTACCTCTCGCAAATGCAATTCTAGGGAACTAAGTGACAGAACGTTTGCTCCCCGCCCCACATTCCCCAATTCCCCAGCTTCTGACAGTGTTAATGCTCGTCAAGAAACTCTACTTTTCTTACATTTCTTTGGCCACTATTGTTGCTTCGGCACAGTGCCTACTAGGGGGGACAGAATATTTGACATTTCAGTCCCCTAAGCAGGTCAAGAAGTTATTTATCCACCTCACCTGCATCATTTCCCTCCAGAGGGGGAACATTTTCCATTCAAGTCCAGACCACACAGAGATCCACAAAGCTGGAGCTGCACTGAATCACCAGTGCTCAGCAGAGGAGCGCTGCTCTCTGGAAGCATTCTGGGATTTTAGAGCAGCTCCTCTCTCACAGCTGGGAGAGCAATGAATATTAATAAGGTCTGTATCTCTCCTCAGTAACTTACATGACACAGAAAATACTAACTGCTAAATTTCCAGTGTGATGAATGAGTAATTACACATAAAAGACTCAATAACAGCAGTTGTGTTCCAGCCCTCCTCTGCAAACCTTCCTCGGGCTTCCAAAGACAACTCAGGAGTGGATCTCGGTCTTTGAAGTGTTTTTAGAAACGAAAGACTCCAGGATGTTCTTAAGGGCATCTAACACACTCCACTCTTCACCCCCCTCCAAAACATCATTTATTCTATCATTTAGTGCCTCGTATATTTTTAGATAATTTGTTGCAAATGAAATACTAATGTGCAAGGCGGATAAAGTTAACCATGAAAGATCTTCTTAAAAACAAACAGCTGGGAGCCAACCTTGATCTCTGAAAGAAGAGCAAGTTCTGCACTGTTCAGAGGCTGTTCAGGGCTGTTCAGAGCTGTGGCCGGGCAGGGAATGGAACGTGTCAGCCCCAAAAGATGACGATTAGATGTCATAACACATCTCAAAGCCACTTTATTTCCCCACAGGGAGATCCTCAGCCATGGCTGCTGGAGCCGTTCCACCTTTACTGGAGCTGGTTGCTGAGGAAACCAGCAAAGCTCGTTTGAATGCGATGAAAACGCTGACCCTGGTGGCTGAGGTGGCCGAGGGCCGGGCGGCGCTGCAGGGTCACAGGGACACATTCCTGCGCTGCCGGGACCATCCCAGCGAGGCCGTGCACAGAGCGGCCGAGATCGCCAGCGCCGTCATCGACTGGAAACCCTTCTGCAGCCGCGATCTTTTCTAGAGGTCTATTGCCCTCTGTTGTTGTCTGGCTGTAAAAGGTACATGATTATATGAGACCTTCAACACCACAGCTCTCTCCCTCGCTTACTCTGGATCAGTTCCTTCTGAAAAGTCACTTGGCAACATCTCTGTTGCAGGTCGCAAGCAGAAAAATGGAGAAGGAAAGTTAGGAAGCGTGGAGTTCTCCACTAGGAGTTACTGCCCAAGTTACCAAGATTTTCCTATGATGCACAACACCAATATTTTTTGGTTTTGTTTTCTTCATAATGTTCTTCTTTTTGTTTTGGTTTTTTGTTGTTGTTGTTTTTTGATACCTCAGCCTATCAAACACTAATCAATAATTAATTATATTAGAAAGGCTCACAATCAACCCCTCCAGCAGTCTTGTCTGTACTGACAAATTGATCTAACAACAGGAATTTACATGAATTTTGCTGAAAACATTAGATGAATGTGGGATTAAGACCAAAGCCAGAAAGCCTTTACTAGGGGTAGCCCTGAGTAAAGCTGTGTTGGTGCCTCTCCAGCAGGAGAGGGCTCAGGTCCCTAATTGGAATTGCATATAATGGGGAGCAAAAGCACCTCAGGGTCTGAGCTGAAAGGCAGTGGAAGTGGTGGGAAGCTTCAGTAGCATTTTATTTACTGGGAGTTCAAGGCTGGTCATTACAGACACTTTGCAAACTTCTATCTGCAGTTACAAGGGTGTGATTTAAGAGGCTTCAACGGGAGGCCTGGGCAGAGAAATAAATCAAATGAGCAGGAGTGCCCTGGCCATTGTCAGCCACCAAGGAAGATGTGACAGAGCAGCTGGAGCAGCCTCACAGCAGGTCCCATTTGTTTTCACTTGTGTTTTGCTCTCACATGAGAGCTTTACACATAGACTTGTAGTTACAAAGAGGCTGCATCAGCCCTATAAAAGGGGTTATTTGTCAGGGCTGCTTTTCCATTCAAACCCACAGTCACACTGCAAACTGCATTGCCCTTACACACAGCATAAACTCTTCCTGTAGGAGTGATTACAGTTAAAATGTTTCTCTTCCATAATGTAACCAAAACGTGAATTTCCTCTCCTATAAAGATGTGATTTAAAAGTATTGAGTCAGTTGGATTCATTCCCTCCAGGCAGGATCTTGGAGAAACTCTGCCTTTTAAACACATAAGGCACTCATACGTAATACATATTGGTGCCAGAGTGCATCCAGCTCAGTAAGAGCAGCCAGGCAGCTTTAATAACATGTTAAAGGACTACAGCAGCACAGTGTAGGCTCAGCTGCTCTTACAGAACTGCAGGAAAATCAATTCAATCATCATTTTAGCCCGGGTCCAACCTTGTCACAGCCTTCCCTGATAATTCAGGTATTGCCCTTCAACGAGTTCCCAAGATAATTAGCTGGTTCAGATGCAGAAATAAGACCATCCACACTGAACTATTCTGACTAGAAGAAGTTGACTTGGACCTCAGGTACTGCATTCCAAGTATCTGCCTGATCAATGCATTAAAGACAATATAAACTGTTCCCCAGAAATCCTCTACATGGATCAGTGTGCTCGCCTCACACACAACTACAGAAAGGGAACAAAGCCTCAGGTGAACTCTGAGATATGGACACTCCTGCAGCCCTCCCACATGTCTCAGCAATTCTTTGGCACTGTTACACCTGACAACATGAGACCATCACACTCCAAACACAACAGGAATTCCCTTGGGCTGTGTTGACCATGTGCTGCCTCTACCAATGCCAGAATTTAAAGTCTGCTTAGAAAACAGCCATGAACCCCTGTTATTGGAGTTTTCTACTTACAAAGCTGCCTTATTGACAAAAAGGTTGCAGATATAATAATCCAAAGTCCCATGCTGTGCTGAGGGCTAATTCCCTGCTTTGCGATGAGAGACAAGAGTACCCATTTCATGAGGCTGGGAATTAATTAGCACTGTAGGTGTCAATAAAACAATTGGCTGGATCAAAGGAACAGCTGATGAACACTTCCCCTGGACTGACTTAGCTTGCAGTCAGGAATACTCTGTAATAAAGCTGCCACAGACTTGGTCACAAATATGCTGAAGATCTTTCCAAATCACTTCATAGACATTAAAAATATTTAAATTAACATCCCAGGATCTGGCACCTCACACCCTAATTAAACTCACAGTTTCAAGGGAAATGCTCTGTGTGCAGCAGGTCTTTGGTTTTAGCACTGTGCCTTTCCCAGTGCTCTGTGCTCCAATGGCTTTTAGCACCAAGGCAGATTTTTAACATCAATTAAATCAATTTGCCTTTTTAGCTTGAAACCAACAATTATTAAGGCCCAGATATAATTAATGTGGTCCCAGGTCAATACTGGGCTTGATGCAGTTAAACTCTACACAGGCTGAGTTTTCAAACAAGTTGCCCAGCAATCCTCAGCAGCACCAGAAGGCAAGACAGCTGCATCCATGGGAAACAAGACTTCCCTGTGGAGTCTTGTGTCCCACCCAGGCAGAGGTCACGATGAATTTTTTCTAACAGTTTCCAGAAGGTTAGGAATGTTGTGGCTCTTTGTTCTTGCAACTGCAGCCTCATTTCCCCTGTCCCTATATGTTTTCAGAAGGCCAAGGAGTAGAAACAGTTCTGTCCTGCTCTGGAAATGGCAGCTTTTAATTCCATCTCTTCATGTTTCAAAGCAAGAAGTATATTTGCTTCCCACCACCATGTTTTGTATTTAAAAAAAATTAAATAAATAAAAAATATTAAAAATCATATAATGAGAGATTTGTCTAAGGACAAGATAGTCTGGGAAAGTCAGGTTTGGCTAATGACATTAAACCAGAAGGGCAGAGACAGCTACACACAAAGCTAATATGCTCAAAGCACATGACCTATTCTTAGCAAGACAAATTTTGCGATTTGAATGAATAAAACCCATTTTAATAATTTGTTTTAGCTTACCTTGCATGTAAGCTACATTTTAAAAGTTATAGTCTCCAGTACTGTAAACAATAATGCTACATAAAGTGACAAGAAACACACACCTCAGCTTGAAGCTCTTCCAGGTACCTTCAGAAAAGGGGAGGTGCTGATCCAGGCAGGCACAGCTTCCTTGGCCTCAGCTCTGCCAGGTGAGGAGAGGGTGGGCTCAGGAGCTCCAGGGGAATTATTCTTTCTCACAGCTGCCCACAATAGATGGCAAGACGGAATGTTCTTCAGGAGGAACAAAAAAGAAACCCATTTCATTAATAATAAGGATGATAACTTGAGGTACTGCTTACACTGTCTTGCATCAGAACTACTGGTAGAAATTGGAGTGAGTGAAACTTTGCTTTGTCCTTTAGGTTTTCCAGCACAGGCCTACAATACACACTCCATGAGAAAATACCACAAATCATCAAATAAAACCAGGGAGTTTTTGCATTTCTCAGCTCTTTCAGCAGCTGTTATTAAATCTGGGACTACAGATTCTCAGTTCAGCACAAGGGAAGGCTCTGATTGCTGCTCTCTTCCCTCTCTGTGGGTTCTCTGCTGCCCCAGACACCACTGTAGCAGGGCACAGACACCTGAAGCTGGAACATAAGACCATTAAACAAATGAAAGCACACAGCAGCTGTCCTGAGAGCAGCTTTGCTGTCCCCCACAGCCCTTTTCTGTGCAGTCTGTTCCCAGAAATGTCAGCTCTAAAGTCCTCTGGCTCAACACTTCAAACCAATGAGCTCAAGTGTCGCTCAAAGACAAAGACTGACAATACATGGGTTTATTGTTTACCTTTGCTCCTCATTTTTGTGCTGGCTTTTACTTGATAGGAGCACTCCTGGTTTTACCAATAGAGGAAGGTCAGGGAGCTGAGCCCCTGGCAATGCCAGCTGGGCTCCAATCACCACAATTTCCTGTACCTGAGGAGCTCAGCCTTGTGCCATGGCCTCATTCAGCATGGCCAGACAGTCTGCTGAAAACCAAACCATGGCTACTGCAGATTCATTCCAAGCCAAGGCCAAGACCTTCCCTCCCCTGGCATTTCAGTGCATGAGGTTTTTCAATAATAAAATAGGAATAAATGCAAATTCTGAGTTCTAAGAACAGACTGTTCTCATCATCATCAATATTAAACATTTGTGGGATACTTGGATACATTTTTGTGGGTGATAGAGACTAATTAAATGAACAGTGAGTACCCTTTTTCAGGATTTTTCCTAAGAGATATATAGTATTTCTTAAATTGAAGATTTAGTGTGTGTTCTTTACAGAGCAGTGTCACAATTTGTTAATAGTGCTACTAAGTGCATATTTTATGTTATTTTAATTTATTAATATAATTCTTTATATCTAATTAAAGTCCACTAAAATAAGCTTTAACCATGTATCTTACCTGACAGGGGTAGCTGGGATGTCTCAAGATCTCCTGAAACAGAGCTGTGTTATGCTGTACATGCCATGCAGGTACTTTGTGCTGTGAGGCAGATTTATCTGGAGTCTCACCACTAACCAGAAGTATTTCAAATGTAAGGTCAGACACTGGGGAAAAGGGTGTGCTCACAGCTTCCATCTCTAAAGCATGACAATGCCCAGAACAGTGTAAGCTGCTGCTTTTGTCCGGGTGTCCCCAACAACAGGTCATGGACAGAGCACCCCTGGAAACTGAAGAAAAGTTATTTTCATCCTTAAAATTGTGAATGCAAGAGCTACCAACCTGAGTTGGCATTTAATGTTAGCTAAACATTACAATTTTATCAGCTGTTCATAATATAAGGCAATTTTCGTTTGAATTTCTACAGAATTACAGGAGTCAACAGTAGCTGTCAAACTTGATGTAAACATTTGAGCTCTTCCCTCCACAACATCCACCTTCAGACCAGACTGAAATCAGGTTGCTGAGGACATTCAGTGAGTATCACTGAGAAGCTGTGGGTTAGATTTTCAAAACTCTGTTGTTCTGAGGGGGAAAATCCTGTAATGATGCCTGATTAACCAGGAGGTCGTCCAAAGGCTGCTCAGACTGCCAGGAAATCACTTGTGTTATTTGTCTTTATCCAAATAGCTTGTTTTTCATTCATTACTATTACCCAGAGCCAAAACCTAGACACCAAATGAAGTTTCTCTGTCTTCCATTGTATTATATAAAAATCCTGTCACTTTGTGGGCCCCAAATACTTCAAAATATACAATTACTTTAATGTAAGTCTTCGTAGTTCATTATATATAATTAATTCCATGGTCTTTAAAATACTCTATCACTGTGTTAAGGTTTACACTGGTATTTCTGAAGTACTGATTTGACCTGGCCTGTACAAAGGACCCTGCAGGGATTATGCTGAATAACATCGATTCTACTGACGAGCAGCAATTCTGCTGGAATGCAGAGAATTCGGGGTTACATCCAAATGAAGTAAAGATGCTGCCAGAGATGATGAAGAAGTGGGAGTGCTGGAAGGCCAGGAGGCAGAGCAGTGAGGGTGGCATGGGCAGGGGTTGCTGTGCCCTCCCCTTGTGCTGAGCCCCAGGAATGCTCCGGGACAGCAGTGCCACCAACGTGTGCAAAATGGACCAGGGAATTGTGGCACTGCCTGCCTGAGCAACCAGCATCTCCTTCCTACACTTGACTCCCCAGGAAGCTGAATGAGATGAAAAGATCTATTGCTTTTTGCTTTCAAGTGTTAAATCTGTCTTTTCCTGTGTCCCCAGCTGGTACCAAATTTATCGAGTGGAGACAATCAGCCTGGTTTAGCTGATATCCACAGCTGTGACTATTCTCCTTCCTGAGCTGCTAACTCATGCTGCCATGCAGCAGGAATCCTATTTCTCAATGAAATCTTTAAAGATTGATAGCTTTGCAGAAAAGAGTACAAAGCCCTTCAACGTATTTGCAAAATGCAGCCCAGCATTGCAATGCTGTGGATGTTTCACCATGGCCGTGGGCTGGTTTGTAGCAGTTCACAGAGAGGCAGAGCATTGACTCCAAGCACACAGTAAAGAGGTCCTTGACACACCAGGGTGGGAAGTGATCAGTAAGAAATAAATATGTATACACACACATAAAAATATATTTTAAATATATATAATATATAGAGTGCATATACATAATATTTTGTCTGTGTATATATAATACATGTATTCTGTATAAAAAGCTTCACATTCAAGTATATATCAAGGAATATATTAAAATATCTAGAGAGGAGGACCTTTGGAAGTTAACCTTGAACAGATAATCTACTGTAAGCAAAATCCTTTTTAAGATCAAGACAGGTGTTCCCCAATTTCAAAATGTGATCAATTCAGAGGTTAGTGTTCCACTGACAACTGAGAAACACAACCCAATGGAAAGTGAGAAAAAGGAGGGGGGAACTAATGATGGGAAATTATATATAATATCAAATACATTGATATATACATAAATCCTTTACCTAAGATATCCCATGTTTGCAAGAACAAAAGCAATGTTTAGAGTTTGTGATACAGTCCCTCCGTGGTTGCAGGGATTTGCAATCAAATTATCATAGCCAAGGGAAGAGGAAAATTGAATGATCAGAGGAAGGGTTGAAAATCAAAACAGTGTCATCAACCCTAAAAGACAGTTCACAAAACCTGATACGAAATATGGCTCATGCAGCCTTGTTCAGAACCTAAAATATGAAATGTATCATGAACAGAGAGAACATTGGATGGAAATTGTGAACCTCAGCCTGGGATTGGTTCAATGTCTAAATAGAAATTCTCTCTTGAAATCCCAGTGACTTTCATCTATAAATGGTTGAAATTATGATCACAAAATCAGTGAGTAAATCACTCTGATGTTTTACAAATGTTGATAATGAAAATACAGTGTGTTTCTAATCGTGTAAATCTACAAGCCATCATTTTTGCTTCAGTACAATTTCAGGACTGTGATCAGGGAGTTATGCAAAGTAGGCATGGCAAAACACAGCCACAGTCAAGAGGATGATGCCATTGACATTCACAATGTTTCTCCACAGTGGCACTTCACTGGTGTCCGTCAGTTTCTGCTTCATTGCCTCTTCTTCCTCCTTGCTCAGTTTGGGGCCCTTCTGTTGGTCCAAGCCACAGAACCAGTTGTAAGCTTTCTTACAGCATCCTGGGTCCTCCTGGTTTTCCTCATTAACTGGAAGGAATAAAGAACACTCTGCTCAGCAAACGGGAGTACAGATCATGGCACACACTTGATCTCTGGGACTGAGGACTTTCCTGTTCTGAATTATGGTCATTTTTCAGTGGAAGCATGTCAGTACAAAACAGTACAAGAATCCAGTTAATGTTGTGTTTTCACAGCTCATCTGGGAAAAGAGGGATTTTCTACATGTTCCAAGACACTTGTGCTTTTTGCAGCCCAGACTTGGCCTGGCAAACTGTGCTTCAAAGTTTAAACTCCATTTTTTCAATACTTTCTACACTCTTTAATTGAAATTTATTTAATTTATTCCTAATTAAATTAATTTGAGAATGCTTATGAGAAGGAACTTGGGAGCAGAACCAGAAAACTAGTGAAGAAAGCAGGTGAGTTTGCAGTCTGCTTTCACAGTGCCTTCAATCCTGACCACAACCCACATTTCCAGGTGAATTCCCTCTGAGTACTGGAGTCACACACAGTTCTGCCAATGCACGGCACCTCTGACACAGAGCATTGCCATTGGTTTAGTCCTAGAGCTGCTACCCAGCTACCAAGAGATAAGATTTCCTCCCTTCAAATCCACTTCTGATTTACACTGAGCTTGAGAGATTGGTAAAGGCAGCTCATGAGCCATTTAAATTTGTGGAGGCTGAGGATTTGTTGTTGGGAGGAGAGAGGATGTCTTCAACTACCAAGCATGTTAATTTTCTTTCAGGAATGAAGTAGGGATGCTCAAACATGACAGAATCTCTAGGTATTCAACAGTTACCTGATTCATCATCTTTTTCATCAGCTCTGTCCTGCTCCTCATCTGCATCAAGATCAATCCGTTCTTCTTTGCTGTTCCGCAAGGACCAGCACAAGCGGTAAAGCTGCCATGGAACAAAAGGAGCAGAATTGATCATGGGCTGACCACACAGACACCAACCAGCCTGGCCAGCACCTGGCCAGATCACAGCATCCCACATCTGCAGTGTCTAAGGCTGTTAGGAGTCACTGAAGATCTGTGACAGGAAAATGAAAACTATTTCCTTTGCTTTCTTACAGGAGTTGTATGCTGGGGGTGGCTGAAGTGTTTAGAGGTACAAACTGCTGGTTTCATTGTGTTCCATTTCTTAACGAGCAGCACTGCAGTAATACTCACATGTACATCAGGAATGGGCTTGGTCATGAAGGAGACTGCCAGGATGACGATGGCAGACACCCCGAAGAGGATGATTGCAAAGTAAAGGTAGTGAATGCCACAGATGATGAAGGGGCAGTTGGAAGGGGTCACACAGCTGCCAGTTCCATAGGCAAACTCTGAGATCATCCTGCCCAGTCCAGCCAGCAGCCCGATGATCAGGCCCCAGAAGGCACCCTGCAGGCAAGAGTGTGACAAGAAGGGATCAAAATGAATCATTTCAGGCATGGGAATAAACTCTGAGCTCTCAAACAGTTGCTGGAGGAAACATGGTTATAGTTATGTGTTACAAAGGCCTTGGCATGTGGGTTTTAACCCAGATGCTTTCAGTGATCTTATTTACAGCTCAGTGGATGAGTACAACTGAAAGGGGCAATGAACAGCTCTGAGATATCAGGCACACCTCAGGACACTGGTCCAGACCATTTCTCACAGTCCACACAACCATCTCCTTCTACAGGACAGGTTTCAGACATGGATTGCACACCCCAGGGGCTGTTCTCATGCCTTTTTACCTTTGAAGGAGTAATCCCTGACAGCCCTGGTGTGATGGAACCAGCCTGAATGTTTTGTCATCCTTCCTGAAATGTGTGTCTGGTTTACCTGCTAATGGTTCTGAGAGTAATTGCTTAATTCTCAGTTCTGTTGGTGAGTGCCTGGTGTACAGTACTCCAGTCCAAAGTGTAACAGACACACAGTTTGTGTCGGCACAAACTGAAATATGGGAAATTCTGTTTAAACACGGAGGGGTTGTTTTGCTGTAAAGGTGCTTGATCATTGGAACAGGTTGCCTAGAGACACTGTGGAGTCTCCACTCTTGGGGATATTCAAAACCCAACTGGACAGGATAGGTAAGAGGTGATTTATTTGGTAAAGTAGCTTGGTGACCAATATCCTAAATGATAACTTTCAAATATATGTTCATCGATTATGCATTTAACACATTCTTGTCAAAGTGATAGGTAACTTAAGCTTTAGAGCTATCTGTGGTGACTGTTTATCTATCAGACTGTGACAGAACTTTTTCAAGCTCATCTCTGAAATATTAAGCTTTGGGGTATGGAGACACAAAATCCCTGGGCTATACTGGGATTAAAATAAACAGGAAGAAGTTGCTCATGAGAAAAAAAAAACAGTTCTCCCAATTCCTAAAGAAACATGCAGCATACCTGTTTCCTAATTTGCATTTACCTGCTCATTGACACGTTTGCAGAAGATACCAAGCAGGAAAACAGCAGCAATGGGAGGTCCCAGGTAGCTGGTTACAGACTGAATGTAATCAAAGAGCTGCCCACTCTGAGCTGACTGCACCACGGGAACCCAGGCAATGCTGATGCCAATTAAGAGTAACATAAATGCCCTGTAAACATAGCCAGATATTCAATCAGCCATCTGCTTAGAAGTATCTATGATCTATCAGAGAGAAAAAAAACCTCAGCAATTAATCAATAATTTACATGTTCATTTTGTATTTCAACTAGTGAAATCAATTATAATGGCCAATTAGCACTGAACAAACAAAAGAAATCCAAGTTGGGTATTGTGTATGTCAAATATCCATCAGCATATGGTTAAATATGCAATCAAAACATAGAAAATCACTTTTCTCCTGTGGTTGTTATGTCCAGAGACAAATCAATAGCAGATGAACTAGAACTAGTTCATTGATGCTGCAGCCTGGTGCAGCACGGAGGCCAGGGAGGTAATTGAAAAGATTTTCCTTCGAACAGCAGTGGGAAGCAGTGAGAATTAGCTCGGCTGCTTCCCGTGCAGGGTGTGTTCCTCCGGGAGCACCGTGTGCTTTCCCAAAAGGGACGGGACGGGCGCTCCGGCCACAGGAGGCCACTGCAGCTCCAGGGCTGGCATTTCGGGAGGAGGCACGAAATGGAGCCCGAGCCCGAG
>VRYO01002581.1:3939030-4049030 GCA_009812075.1 Sialia sialis | reverse complement strand
CCGAGCCCACAGGATCTGTGCACAGGGGAAGCTCGGCCGTGCTCACCTGCCAGCCAGCATCAGCTCCTTCTCGGATGGCCGGCTCCGAATTTTAGTGTAAATATCCATGGTGAACAAAGTACTGGCACTGTTAAAAATGGATGTCAGGGAGCTCATGAGGGAGGCCAGCATGACTGACAGCATGAGACCCCGCAGACCTGGAACACAAAGATGGGGATGGGGATGAGCACTGCATGGAGAGCCTCAGCACCTGGCACCAGGTGTTTGTCCAACCCTTTCCATCAGCCAGCTCTGAGTGTGGCTGGCACATTTATGTGCCCAGCATAAAATCCTGCCTGACATTCCCTTGCTGGGGAAGCAGAGCTTGGAAAAAGCTATTTACAGCAGTGCCAGGGAAACTCTTGAGCTTTTAGCACGTAGGTACTCCTTTAGTGAACACTGCCTGATTAAATGCTGGAATAAAAAGAAAATAATATTAAGCAGACTTTTCCCAATGGGTATAAAAATAATTCCTCTTGTTTGCAGGAGAGTGCTCACTTGCTTGTAGTATGTTTGTGAACCATATATTTGCAAAAAAACCCAAGTTTCTTTTACTGTCTGAAAACCAGAGATCAGCCACTTTTCCATGTGGGAAAGTACTCCAGGATTTTAACAAGAGTTATCATAGGATGGGAAAATAGCACAGCTATCAGGGAAGTGCCATGGTCTCTATAAAATAATATCCTGGCTTTTTTGCCTTATGAGCCAGCACCTACCTCTGTGGGGTTGGCAAGAGGACCACAGGAACAGGCCTCCAGCTCAAAAATCCTGGCAGAGAGCCTTTTATAAATCATTGTCCAAGCAGGTTATTTTTTACCTTCATAAAAAGGGAGCTCATTTACCATTTCAGCACCCAGTATTTGCCAGCTGAGAGCTGACACAGTGAGTGTGGAGCTATTCTGCACTTCCAGTTAATACAGACAACCCTTTTGGTTAATAGCACATCATTCTAGCAAGGATTTTGGAACTAAATATGGGTCTTAGACTCCCTCCATCACTTGTTTTTACAGTCTGGCTTTCCTAAAACAAAGAAACAACAAATACAGACAGTGTCTTACCATTTGGCATAAGCTCCACTACCAGTTTTGGATAAGCAATGTTTGTGCAGCCCACTGCAGTGCCACAGTAGCGCTTACAGATTTCAGGCACGACACAAGCCACCACATCTGAGGAGAGGATAATGAGACTCTGAGACAAGGTCATATAAACAACAGATTGCTCCCAAATTAACAGAGCTTCTAGAATGTGTCTCTGTGTTGAGCCACTAGATTGACACGTTTGATTTCACCCTTGGTTTGCTGGCAGGAAGGAAGGTGATTCTAACCCTCTTTCCTCTTCCTCCTCTCTAAAAGAACACTGACAAGGGCTGCAGGTCAGAAGAAAATCAGCACTCATTTGTCAGACCAGGGCTAAACAACACAAGGAGACCAAGGAGAAAAACAAGCAGAGGAACACAAAGCCCACTCCCCGCAGCCTGAACCTCTCTCCTCTGCCTGCTGCCAAACACAGCCAAACTCTGCTGGTCAGGGAGAGGGGAACGTGGCATTTCCCCATGCTGCCCTTGGGACTGTCCATGGCCCAAACTCTGCAGTCTGTGAGTGTCCCTGTCCCTCCAATTGCCAGCAGAGTATCTGTCCTGGACAGCATTTTCCATTCATTCAGTCAGAGTGGGGCTGTCACAAACAGACAACTGGGGAGGGATGCTCTGGAATTTCTTTTCCCTAAAACAGACAGGCCTGTGGCTCCTTACAATCAGCTGAAGGTCCCTGGATTATTTGGATGAGAAGATGATAGTCTAGCAGGTATTTTGGAAGGAACAGATAGATTGGCAGTGGAAGGCAGGCAGCAAGAACTTTGCATTTCTGTATCCATTTCATACCTGGGTACAAAATCCGGCTGATCATTCCAGGCATCACTATGATAAACATGGGCAAGAGTTTGAGGTACCCACACAGGATACAGCCAGCCTTCACATGCGACATGTTCTTTCCAGAGAGACATCTTTGGACAATAACCTGTCAATGACACATGGCAGCTCTAACATTTCCATGATCACATCATGCCATGTTCCAGACACAAGGTACTTCTTAACCTCTGTGATAGCAAAAGAGCGTATTTAGCATTTCTGCTGCTAGGAAAAATGAAAACTAAATGAAAATCAAAGGATATGTTTGAAGTAAGTAAAGGAAAATATTACTTATCCAGTGTGTGTTCGAGAGGTAAGACTTCTCTCACAAAAAGTTTGTAAAGTAGACAGACTAAAAAGCCAAAAAGGAATAGAATATTTGTCCGAGCAGTAAATACATTTGTATTGGGGGTTTCGTTAATTTGTTGAGAAACCACGAAGATGATCTTTCTCACAATTCAAGATAGAACATTTGTTAGAGACACATGTTGCAGGTGCAGGAGCACACTTTTCTTTACTCATTGTGACCTCTTGGGGAAACTGGACAGTAGTTTTAGACAGAAGGAAGGATGATGGAGGAAGAGTCTCCCAGCTGAAAGACCAGACATACAAAGAACATCCCCCCAAGACTATGCCAGCAAAGATGAAAGCTGCACATATAAGAAACAAACTTGTCTTACTGAAAAGGGAATGGTATCTAGACCCAGTCTAACAAGGGTCATTTGTTGCATGGTTTCCTAAGAAAGCATTCACAACACAACTTCTCTGTGTTTTCACACATGATCACAGACAAGCAATGAGAAAGGAGGCAGACACAGGATCTGCTGGGCAGACATGTGCGGGAAGATTAGAAAAAAACACACATTCCATTTTCTTACATGTGAGAAGTGTCTAGAAAGCAGGAACTGAAAAGTCACTGACCAATCCTGAAATAACAGCCAGCTGTGTGGCCCAGCTTTGCATTGCAGGGAAACGTGACACTGGAGCATGGAGCTGTGTGCTTGGGCTCCCCCATTACCTGATCTGTGCACCAGTACCACAGGGCAATGATGCTCAGGCCAAAGATGAGCCCTGGCCAGGGCAGGTCCCCAGCGGGGTCTCGGAAGATGTGGAAGGCGTCGCTGCGGGGGGTGTAGCACTTGGGATCCACCACAGTGTCCCCATAGGTGGTGTTGGATGGAACAGCTGCCATGTATTTCTGCATGAAAGCCTCATACCCTCCTACTTCAGCAAATGCTGAAATATAGAAAATAAAAGTAGCAATAAAGCATTTGTCACTGAAATCTCAAACGGAGCTTGAAAGCGGGAAGAGAGAAGCCTCCCTAATGTAGACATAAAAATCCTATCATGGGATGTTGTTTATTATCTTACACATTCACTTGTGCTTAGGAGACAGCGTGACTCAGTGACTAAAGGGCTTTGGCAATATGCCTGACTTTTGGCAAGTTGCCTGTTTTCTTCCCTGATAAATACATACAAGGGCTGAAACCCCATGGTTAAGGTACAGTTTTACACTGCAGGATTCACTCCCATAGCCACTGCAAGATTTGTGGCTACCTTCCAGTTTAACATTCCAGTTTAATTCGTCTGATTTACTTACCAAATCCTGTGAGAATAATGGATCCCACTACCATGATGAATGTTTGTAAGGTGTCTGTGTAAATCACAGCTGCAAGGCCACCTGATGGCAGAGAAAAGTCAGGACAAATAAGTTAGCCCTGGGCAAATGTCTCAGTGGAAATCCTTTTTTCTTTACGTCCCTTTTCTCATCCCCTCTGTCTTTCAAAGGCCACTGTAAATAATCCTCCTTTCATGTTTTCATTTCTCCCTTTTTTTCCACTTCTCTCTTCTCTTTCTGCTGGCTCCCCGGACACCTCTGATTTATCAGATTTCTCTGCAAACTCACCTGTGATAGTGTAAAGAGCAGTAATAGCAAGCAGGATAATTATGGCCACATAAAGATTCAGCCCTATGGCCAGCTGGATAAATACAGCTCCAGAGAATATGTCAGCCTAGGGGGAAAAAAAAGGTAGATTCAGCAATGTTTAGGTTCATGATGACGTTATAATTCCATGATGAGGGGACTGAAATACACAACTCTGCCCCTTGTAGCACTGCAGATACAAATCAAAAAGAAATTAGGAGCCATTTCTGTGCACCTGCCAGTGTTCTCTCAGAGCTGTGGAGTGCTTAGTACCAGAGGTGTAATACTTCTCAGAATTTCCAGGCCTTTTTTAACAGAGTTGTTTTCTCTAGACAGTCACCTCACTGCTCAGTACTTAGGCACTAAGAGACAGGTTCAAAACAAACTGCTTAAAGCTGAGTGTGAGTTCCATTTGCTGCTGTGTGACACCTCCAAGATGCAGCACAGTTCTCTTCCTTCAGTGCCACCCCACAGATCTCTTTCCCTTTACTGTTCACATGTGGTGTAGCTCGTCCTGCTGGTTTGGGACAAACAGTGCATTTGCATAAAAGGCAAACATCTCATATGGTTTCTATTTTGAAGTTCCCGTCAGAAGAATTAGCAGTTGGCTAACAGAGGAAACCTTTAGCTCTTGCATAAGGAAGGAATTGTTCAGGTTTCAGAGTAACACCAGGAGTTAATCCCATTAAATCAGTTCCTGATTTAGAGGTAATTGGCATCAATGTTATTTATACAAGTTTGCAATCAGAATAATCTGCCCCAGTGCACTTGTGATGCCTTACTGTAAATGATGTTTTCGTTAGAGGTGACTCCCGAGCATGCAGCTCATGGGCTCCTCTGCAGCTCGGCTGCCCTCCTCTCTTTTCACTCACACCACCCATCCGAGGGCTCTGCACAGAGTCCCATCCTCAGCTGGCAGCGAGTCCCCGTGGGGTTCCTGAGCTGAAGCAAAGGCTCCCAGCTCTGCTCCAAGCCCGGCCAAAACCCCCAGGCCAGCACCCACACAGGAGAGATGCAGCCTGGCAGCTGGGACATGCCGAGAGAAAAACCATCTTCACTGCTGCCACTGCAATGGCACTGCAGGGCAGGACAAGGAGGAGGCTGGAGCTCTGCCCCACTGCACTGACAGCAGCTGCCACTTCTGAGGAGCACAGTGAGTCACAGAGAGCTCCTACTCCCAAAACTCTGCCTCTGGAGCTGATTTCTTATAGGTTTCAGTCCAGAAATGGAACCAGCACCTTTAGCCCTTACCCCACTGGCTGTCAGACCATATCCTTTGCCCCATTTCTCTATGATAATTTGTTTCCTCTCTTTTCACGTCACTAATCAGACCTTTCTTTTACTATTCTTGGCTTTAGTTTAGCCTATGTATCATTAAATATTAAGAGGCCTAAAATGATTCCCATGAAGTAATGTATAGTTAATTATTGAGCATTCTGAGCAATGTATCAGCCTCTTCAAATTGCTGAGTTGTCTTCCAGCTTCACTGCTCCTCCTTCCCAGTAAGATTATTGCCTTCCAATATTTCCTTGTTTCTCACTGATACTGTTTTATAGACAGTCACTATCTAATCTCTTATTAGAGTCACTCTTTCCTTTACGCTGCAGGCTGTCTCTGCAAAGGCAGGGATCACAAAAAGCAGCTGGCCAGACTTGCCAGCTGAGTGTATCCTGTGGGTATCAGAGCAGGGACACCTACTCTTTAACCCCTGCACTGTGCTCTCCTAGGGGAGGGTTATTCTTCTCTTCCTCTTCCCCTTGGCAAGCCTATGCCCATAGATTTCCTACTGAAATTATGTACAATGAACAGAAAGAAAATGCTGTAACGGAGGTAGAAGCTCCAGATTATGATTTCTGATTTCTTAAAAAGCATTCAAACCTTAATTCCCTTTTGTCTTGTCATAACTTAGTCTATTACTATCCTTCAAGACTTTATTTTTACCAGGCATAATGACCAATATCATCAACACTACTGGCTAAAAAGCCTCTGCAAGCTGCTATGGACACGACTCACAATGTGCTGCACACCAAGGGAGCAGGTACAGGTGAGGTCCCTGTATGACACAAATCTTTTGTGCTCAAAAATCACATGTGTCCTGATCCCAAGGATGAACTCCTTGCAGCATGTCCTTGTCTGTCAAGTGGCTGATTAGCCACAAAGCAAGGTAAGAAATCAGCAAAATTCACAGAAAAAGTGCAGGGAAAGAGCAATGGAAAGGCCATTGCAGAGGTGTGCAAAGGGAATCTGATCCTCACACACTGGTGGCACTGTGCCAGAAAGCACAGCAGGAGTCACACAACCTGATATGTGATATTGCTCCCTGGAAAGCATTGTTGTGATTATATCAGTAAGTACAATACATAATATTTCAACACAGCAAGGAAGAGGCACATGAAATAAGTACCCCAGGAGCAAGAGATGCCACTCTTCTGCGAGGATAATGGGCAGTGAGAATCGCTGGTGGGTGTGACCTCCCATTCAGGGCAGGGCAGAAGCCCATCCCTCTCTATCAGAGCCTCAGAGATCACAAGGGAGTGTTTGCCAAGGCAGCACTGAGGGAAGCAAAATACAACGAATGGCTTGTCAACACGTTGATGTGTTTGGATATCCAACGTGTCTGTGGAGAGGGAGGCCCGTGCTCCCTCCCTGTGCTTGCACCTCTCCCCACAGCACAGTTCCCTACAGCCCAGCAGGGAACAGCCCTTCCCTCCCTGCTCTGGCCACCATGGTATTGCATGGCACAGCAAAACCTGCTCTGAGATCCTCTGACAGCACCTGAAACCTCCAAGGACTGGCTGCTCTGCCTAATCTGAACCAGACAGAACAATTAAATCAGTCCTGGGCAGGTGCTGCCCACCCAAATGCAGTGACATGAGGCAGCAATGCAGGAATCTCACTTGTACAGGCACAGACACTGCCAGAGCTGCTCAGGGCCACTGGAGGAAACAAAAGAAATGCTTAGATGAAACTGAACACTGTATTTTTCCCCTGCATAGCTCAGGGACCCAGCTCCATGGCACTTCCCCGCAAACACGTGGAATAAATGGGTTGATGGGAAGCTGGGATGGGTCAATGGTGGAGTGGGGCTCAGGTGGTGCTGCATGGATCCCTTGGCTATGGAGAGGGTGTTCGCTCCTCATGGCCACACTGGAAGCTTAAATGCACAACTTATTTTTCCTGGGAACAGGACACTCCAACTGAAGCAAAGAAAAATCCCATAATCACACCCTTAGGCGTGACACAGGCTGGAAATCAAAGGAGCACCTTGATAGGCTCAGTACCAACATGTGTTGCTGGAAAGGACTGACTGGAGGAGATTCTGTGCTGCTGGAACGTCCAGAACTCTACGTCATACCGAGGAGTTCTGATTATGATAGTTGAGCACAACTACAGCAAACTCTCTAATCCTTTTGAAATATACAGAAATCCAGCTCTGAGGCCAGCTCATGCTACCAGCCTGTTTAATTTATAACCTCTCTAAGGATCAGTTATGATGTGAGAATGAGAGCAAAAGGCCAATCTTTTAGCTTAAATTGCACTATTATCACTCAGTTCCCATTCAGAGGGCAAAGACTAATCTGCCATGACAACTTCTGCAAAACAACAGACTGAGGTATTCCTGAACTGTGGACTTCTTTGGAAGCTTGGTACTTTCAAAATATATGGAAAATACCAATTCCCTTTACTACACCACGGAAACACATCAATTTACTCAATAAACATTAACTTCATAGCACCTTAAAGTTTACACCAATCATTTGCTCATTAAAAGAATCTCTCCTCTTCCCTCCTTTCACCTCAGCTGGCACAATTTCCGATTTCCACTTCCCCACTCTTTCATTTTCTAATTCCTGCTATTCTTTTTTTATCCATAGTCCCCTTGCTCTTTTCCCTCATCTATATTACTGATGGTGTGCTCACCAGAGGATACTAAAACAGATAAATATGAAATCTAGGGACAAAAAATCCTGCCCCAGGCTTCATAACACAATACAAGTTTCCCTCCACTTTGATGTTTTCTAGAAGAGAGCAAATAACGTAAAGTAAACCCTAAAACTTTAAAAAGAGAACAAAGCACAACAAGCATCAAGAGACAATACCAGGAAGAAAAAAATCTTGGATTGCAATACAGAATAAAGAAAACACAAAATCATACATTTACAGTTGTTAATTCAGCCAAGAGCTCCAAACCTGAAATGGCTGAGCAGTTATGAGAGCAATATTGAAAATGACATTTCTTTCCTTTAGATCAGTGGAGAATGGAAGAAGTGCTGTAGAAGTTTCACTTACTGAGATCTTTGTGAAAATATACAGGATCAGGGAAAGGACTGACAGGTAGACCTGAATCCGTTTCCCACCAAAACGCTTCTTCAGGTACTCTGGCATTGTCACCACCTGTGGAGGTGGAGAAGGTTTTAGATAATGGGGAACAGGTACAAATCAAATTAGAGGGAGATTTTTGGTACTCAGACACTGTGAGAGTGGAGCACAAGATTAGGGGAGCTGCAATTGGAGTTTCAAGGAAGAGCAGCTCCAGGAATCAAAGGAGAACAAGCAGAGAGCACCAAGTACTTCTCTGCTCACATCACAGAACAGAGAATCCTCATTTTTCAAGTACACAGATGTAACAAAGTGCTGCTCTGGCACACTGGGATCTCATGCCATTCATAATGACTTTGCAATATCCCAGCCCTGGCCCTGAGCAGCAGACAGGTGTGATGTTGTGGCATGACTTACCCCAGCTTTGATGTAGATGGGCACAAAGATCCATCCTAGAATCACCACAAATATCAGAGCCTGCAGCCAAGACAAGATCAGCTGAATTAGCCTCCTGTATCTACACACTGCTCCCAAAGACCATTGATCAGACCCAACCAGAGACCAGTGAAATCACAAAAACCTGCAGGGGTACTGCAGGGGTGTGGGGGAAGGAGGTTTTGCTCTGTCCTTTGATTTACACTTGAAAATTTGGGGATGAAAACTTGGCTAAAAACTTCATTAGGTGTAATGCAGCCTGGGTTTCATGCTAGCTGTCCCAAAGAAGCACACATGATTGTGTATTTTTTACAAAACCAGCTGACTTCTCCTCACAGGATTGCCCTCTAGTATCGAATCACAATTCCACCAGTGGCCTCAGCCTATCCCAGCTCTCTTCAGGCAAGCCCAGGATGGTTGAATGTTTTACAACAATTTCGTAGACTGTACAGGATGCACCACATGCAATTTGTAAAATATTTTGTATTTTCACATTACAATTTAATAATATATTTTATGTATCCATGTGTATTCTGTGAACTACTGATCTTACTGTATAACAGTGCCAAAGTTTTCTGACTTAAGTGGCTGGAATGCTGTCCACTATCGAGTTGTACATACTTAAATCAACAAATATAAAACAGATTCCTGCCCTCAGAGGTGAACTCTGTATTTATTTCTTCCACAGGGCTTAGAGAGCTTTTTAACCTGTACCTTTTAAATTCTGCCCTTAACTGTAAGATGGACAAGAAATACTGGGTCAGCTTCTGCTGTCATTCTGATACAAAATAGGAATAGTTTCAATGGAGCAGGGATACACAAGGATGACAACAGTCGAATTTGGTATTACTTTCATTACTTGTGTTATGTGTATTAACTGTCCCACTGTAAGTCATGAACTCTGCAGTGTCTGCTCAAACACCCCACAGACATGATTGCTGCTTCCCAAGCAGCCATTGTTGAACACTGCACTGATGCTGCAATCTCCCAGGAGAGAATGTGTGGAGATGCTTGAAGAAGGATTTGGGCCCTAGAGATCTGTGCTCTGCCTTGATTTGCTTCGTTCTGCTGGAACATGAGGGTGAATCAGGTCTGTCACAGGCCTGATGTAATCAAAAAGAGGGAGTGACAAACTGCACATCTGTACAGTGCCTTTTAAACTTTCTCCTTTTCCTTAAACATTTCTATCATACCACTACTTGATTATTTGCAACAACCATTTACTTGCTAAGAAACACAAATCCCTCAGGGTGGGATGACTCTTTCACTCAGAAGCAAAGCCAGGGAAGTATGGTGCTGTGGAGGCTCATTCAAGCCTTTGTGCCATGGTCTAATCCCTTCCCCAGGGTGAATTACACACAAGGACATTGTCAGGCACACCCACAGCACAAGGAAATGGACTGCAGTCCTCCCCGGAATCTCCCTGCTGCTGCAGAGTACACTGACCCTGACACTCCAGGAAGCTCATTTAAGGTCAGCTTGGATATCTCTACCCTGTACTGGAACCATCAGCAAAACACAGGCATAATTACAGAGAGGAAAAGATAAAGAGGACAGGATTTTTGGAGTGCAGGTGCTTATGAAGGAAATTCAAAATTCCTAGCAACCTGTGAAGAAATCAAAGCCCCTCCAATAATTTCTACATAGCAAAATGCTGCAAAAATTACCGTGGATTACAACCTGATTAAGTCTTCCCAACATTCTGCAGTCTGAAAATGTTCTTCACAAATACTTTAATAAAAGATATGCATAGAGAAGAAAACCCACCAACTTATTTGGTTCAAATGCTCTCTAAAAAGCCTCAACCATAAAGTGTCATCTTTTTCCAGTAGCTTGGACAGGTTAAGTACTAGATTGCATTGGCTCTTACTGGTCTGTGCAGAAAACAAGGGTTGCCAAGAACAAACTTTGACAGTCCTAAATTAGTAGGCTAAGTTATTTTGATTAAGCTCTGCAGATAATGCAGAAGTCACAAGTACTTTCACTGGCACATGTGCCACTTACATTCCACTCAAATCCTCCGATGGCAATTCCTCCAGCTGCTGCTGTTCCTGCTATTCCCACAAAGTGCCCACTGCCAATGTTGCTGGCAAATAGAGAAGCTCCAATCTGCAAAGAGAAAAAACAAAAACAAAAATTGGCTCTTATGTCCATGGGAATTCTTTTTAAATCCCCCTAATTTGGCACACTGAACTCATGCCTATCTGTGGTGGTGGTGATGATGAGAATGACTGACAATCAAGTTTCTTGATAACTTTCAGGACTCTCACTTATTGCTCCCACTGAAACCAGAGCCTCCAGCTGCTGCATTTACAAGAGTGAGGAGAATAGGCTGTTGAATAAAATATCTTCCAGTTGAGTCAAAAAATATATTGCACCAATATAGATTTAAAAATGTTTGCAAAATTTGCCAAACTGACACTGGGATGATATGCAGACAGTCAGGGAAGAAGACTGGGATCTTCCTTGTTCAGGAGGAAATGACAAGGGCATCCCCACTTGTGAAACCTGCACTCCCTGTTCCATATTGCACAGCTTGTGCATCCAAAAGTGTCATTGGTGAGAGCTGGACTCAGTTCACTTTTAGCCAAAAGGTATTTTATTACTGAATTACATTCTGAAAGCTGCATTGCAGAAATGTCTGCTGAGAAAACTCCTCTGGAAGCTACAAACAATAGCATACCAAGGAGCTCTATGTAAGAAGTGCTGGATCTTTAATATCCCCAAATATTGTGCTGATTATACAATCAAAACAAGAGGGAGAACATGGGAATTGATGGACAGAGGGAGATTAAAAAATGAAAGGTTCCTGTTGGTTTACAGACAGGCAGGAGCCATTCAATGATCTAATTCTGAATCAAGAATCTTAGACAATAGAAAAGATGAAAAGGAATGAACTTCATTTCCTCCAAATGAACACATTAAAGGCAGCAGAAATACCCAGTGATAATTTACTGGGTCAGGTGCTGAAGGATGCAGGGTGAGAAGACGAGCATGAAAAAGAGGTTGGGTTGGATTGAGTATTGTGGGCAGAGGACAAGGAAGCTGGAGAAGTTCTGAGATGAAAAAAAAAAAAAAGAAGGAAGAGAACTTTTTTTTAAATCTTTTCATTTTTTCTTATGTCCTCTGAAAGCTAAAAAATAAACAAACAAACAAAAACAAACCAAATGAAGAAATGAAACTGGGTTAAAAAGAAAACTACATAGAAGCAGGCAAGGAACTGATCTCTTCTAATGCTCTCATTTGAATCATGGAATATCCTGAGTTGGAAAGGACCCACAAGGACATTGAGTCCAACTGATTTGAATAGCAGCAAATATTCAATCAATGTTTCTGGGAGCACAGGGACAATTGCCTGAGTTTTGGGAGGATGAAGGATTTCACAGAAATCTCCCTCTGCAGAGCAGATTTATTCTATAGAGCTATGCCATAGCCAGAAAAAGCAACCATGCTCTTCAACCCACAGTCCTAATCTCTGATAACAAATAGATTAACCTCCCCCATTTTTTATTTACAACACACAAATAAAATTCAGAGGGTTCCACTCTTTCTTTTCTAGGCTTACTTTTTTCCTCTTTCCTCAGTTTGATCTCCTGATTTCTTCAAGTCTTTTTGAAGACAAATTGTTCTTCTGCTGTGACAGGAAATTTATGTTTCTAAGTTCACTTGGTTCTAGATTTGAGATTTTTTTACTTATAGCTGTGCCCTAGAGAACTGCAACCAGCTTGTCATATGACATTTCTACAGAACTGATAAGTTTTCCAGCTAACACTGGCAAACAAAAGACCTCTGTCTCTTCTAACCTCTTCATAACAGCAATAGTTTCCAGAAATGATAGTGAAAAGTACCACTTATACCAAGCATTAGCACCATTGCCCAATACTTCCCTTGGAGATAAATAATTAAACTTAAATCTAGGTTACTAGAAATGCAATCACCAGCAAATATTAACCACATTAATCTCTGATTTTATTTAAATGTGTTCCCTCTCCTGTTTCAAAAGCTTAAAGGCAGATCCAAGTAACAAAAGCAGCTAAAGAAGAACTTTGAGAACAGAGAGGCACAAGCTTTGTCTTGGTGCCTGAGACCCCAGGACACACTGCAGGCAATGCTGCTGAGGCTGTGCTCTCAAATTGATCTAAAATACCATTGTATTGAAAGAAAAATACAAAACCAAACCAATGCAAAACTACCAACATATTCAGGATCATCACAAGAACAAAACAATGTGAATGCAGATCCCACACTCACATCCTAATTTTTTCTCTGAATTAAGGAGCATCCAGTGCAGCAGAACTTTAATATCAACATATACTAATAATGGATGCCATTTCAGAAGTGGGTTTCAGTTATGTCATATACCTGGGAAGGGAGAACATGGCTTCATAGCCAGGAAAAATTCAGATTACCCTTAAATCTGCAGCACAGTCACAGCAAGAAGAGTGCTGACAAATACCCTCACACCCCATTAGCTGCTGATGCCAGAGGGGAAAGAGAAATTTCCCATCTGCCATATTTTAAGGACGAGGAAAGAAGGCAGATGGGCTCTGGGCCCAAGCTGCCTTGCTGAAGAATTTACTGTTGTGGGATTTTTGTACTGGAAAGGCTGATGACTGGAATTCTTGATTTGCCATTGGTAGATGCTGCTGAACATCTTTAAAACCCTGGGCTGAAACTGGGAATGGCAAAGGGAAACAATCCTTTGGAAGTGTTAACTGTTCTGAGTGAATGTGTGAATGAAATGACTTTAAAGACAGATCTAGGAGGAAAGGCAAAGAAGAAAGTTGGTTGAAAGGGACAAAAGCTGCTAAGAGGAAAAGAGGATCAAAAACTTGAACTAACCTGAGGAAAACGTGGAACATTAACTCTTTTAAAATATTTTAAGAGGTCAGGTCTTAACAAGAGCACTCTGTTCAGCAGAAGTACCACCACCCTGAAACAGATGATGATCACTGTGTTTTTTCCTGTTATTCATTAACTGTTTCACCTTGCTCTTCTCATTCAGTGGAGGATGCAGTGACATCCCAGCCCTGGCCATTCCCAGCTGGACGGATGCACTCTGCAGGCCAGTGGCAGCTGCAATGGCAGTGTGCAGAATGCACAGCCTGTGGCTCCTGTCCCTGCCAGGACCTGCCAGCACATCCCCCTGCCCCTGTGCCCTCTCCTGAAGGCACCAGCTCTGTACCAAACCTTTCCCAGTGAATCCTCAGCCCCATTCCAGAGAGCAGCAGGGGCTCCTCTCACCCCACAGGGTCCTGAGCCATCCCTGAGCTCCTGCTAAAGCTGCTTCTCAAATCCCTCTTACCTGACACATTTCTCATTCCTACTCCTTAAGACTGCTCATGCTTTTCTTTAACTCACAGCTCTTCCCTGCCACATGTGACTTTACTCTGATGCCAAGTAATTCTTTTTACTACCTGAGTTTTTTGGGATCACCCTTAGCCACTTTGGAAAAATCAGTACAATGCAGTATTACTGCCACACTTGAAAGGCTCTGACACCCAAAGAAGGAAGTGTGGTGTTTTATTCTTCCTTCCCAATTCATCTGAAAATTCTGTGAATTGCATTATTACCCAATTAAACCATATCTATACAATTCCTAAGCAGGAGGGATGGATGTACAATACTCATCAAAATGTTTGGGCTCCAACAAACCCAGTGGCTGCTGGAACAGCTCAGGCTCAGGAGGATCTGATACCTTCCCACTTTGCACTCTGAGACAGAAACTTGGCAAAATAAGGTATTTTCTCATTCTACTTTACCTAAGAAAAGGAAATGCAAATCTTATTCACAGCAGATTGTCGTTCCTGGTTCCTCATAGCAGTGTCAGATCCAGCAAGTGGGGAAAATCCTGAGACTATGTAAAACTTAACTGGCTGCAAAGATCAGAAAAATCATGCCAGTGGTCAGTTCTGATGGCCACAAAGATAAGCTGTGCATAGCTGAAGCAAGAATTTATTGGGTTTTTTCCCCTAATTCTTATCTGTCTCCCAAGGATCTGGAAGTACATGATCAAGTGTACATGACAAACGAGCCGAGTTACATTTCTGCTTGAAGTGCCCTTGACCCTGCACCCTTCCTGCCTACTGTTCAGTAAATCTTCCTAACAGAGCTGGCCTTCAGATGCCCAGCAGATACTCTTTGTCCTATTACCATTCCTGCCTCAGGAACTGAGGTGTAGAAGATAACCCATAATTTTGTGCAGACAGCTCTGTCTGCCTGCAAAGCTACAGAACCTGAAGAAGAAAATCCAAAAGCAGGAAAGCTCCAGAAGTTTGGGATTTTTTAACTGTGCATGAAGGGTGTTAATCCTGTGAGAGTGGCTGCTGCTAAAGATGACTGCTCTGCAGGAACAGACACTTCATGTCTTACAATGGGAGGAAGTATTTGGCTGAACCCAACTCCTTCATCTGGCAAAGGAGATTGGCAAGGCCCATTGCTACAGAGCTGTCACTTGCCTTGAGCTGCTCCATGTCTTTTTGGGAAAAGCAGAGCTAATTATGAGGATTTAAAGAGCTATATGAGTCTTTCCTGAAGATATTTCCCTCAAAGACCTAAAGCAGTTTGTTGAAGATCCTTCTCTCAGTTTCTACAAAGACTGTGGAAAGGGCACATTCCATACCATTATGACTAATCAATGACAGATTTCAGTGATGGTAATCTGTGAGAATGTTCATATATTTATACCTTTATCCCAATTAACCACTGGAACTACTGAGATGGCTCAGCCACTGCACAAGGGCGGTGATTCCTGTGAAGTGAACTCTCACCTCAGCCAGAAAACTATCTCTGGGCTTGGTTCTGCAAAATGCTGAACAACATTTTTGGATTCTGCTGAAGCAGAGCAATCAGAGCCAAGGCAGGACAGATTTGGCCCAGGATGTGTCTTGGTCCTACTTTATACATTGAAAAATTGAATCACAACCACAGTTTGCCAGTGACTGGCAAACATTCAAAATCTATGTTAAAAGTAGAAATAACCTCTTGCCCTTCATTAGCAGAGTCTCCTCTAGTCTACCAAAGCACAGATATGATATGGTTTAAGTGAACAGAATCCCTTGCCCAGCTTGTCAGTAGGAGATCCTGACACACTGCTAATGAGCCTCCTTCCCTGTAGGGCCAGAAAAGCCACTCGTGGGTGCCCTACAGAGCACAGAATACAGACAACCACTGGAAAATACAATTAGTTTAGGGGAATTAAGTTTATAGCAAGTTTGTGGGAGGATTTTTTTCTTCATTTTGTTCTGTTGCAGAGAGCAATTACATGACAAGGGTCATTATCCTGAAATGGCAGGGAGAAATCTGACAAACAAGAGTCCACTTGCAAAACAACTGCCCCCACCCTGACTGTGAAATGCACTGGGGCTATCCAGAGCTATTCCAGGTTAGCCCTGACTTGACACAAAAGAGAAGCCAAAGCACAAACATAAAACATCACACACAGCTTTAGCTGTTGCAGAACTGAGATCACATCTCTGACTAAACTTTCTGTACTTTCATTGGTTTTCTCATAATTTCAGCCCAGTTTGTTCTGGGTGATGGATGTCCCATCTACCTGCTAAGCTGTGAGAATTGGTGCTTTGGAATCTCTTTTTATCCAAGGCAAACTTTCCAGGGTGATGCTGCTGACATGGTATTTAGTTTGTGGTTTTGAAGTGCTCGCTCTTTGTTTATTTTGAGTGATACGAGGAAGAATAGCAAGAGGGTTTATTTTTTATGGCATGGGAAGACACTCCTGGCATTCCACAGGGAAGGATTGAAGAGGAGATCTAGGACTGCACTGAGGACTAGCACTTTGTCCACGCTGAGCTCACAGAGCCTGGGAAGGAGAGAGGGGATTGGCAGGAACTGTGGGGTTCCCACTGGAGGAGGGGAGCTTGCTGACTGTGCTGGGTCTGTGTTGGCAGAGACTCGGTGTCAGATCCTCTCCCCAAGTCTCAGGGGGATTGTGAGGAGTTCTCAGCACCACTGGAGCGAGACAGAACTTTTCTATGGTGAGTCTTTGCTGCCTTGCTGCCTCCATCTCCATTCACATCTGCACAGAAGGATATTCATATCCCCTGACAGGCAGACAGAATGGCACAAGGTTAAAACCAGCCCACTGATTAAAGTGACAGTTAAGCAGAGTAATCTGTTTTGGGGTTTTTTTTTCTCTTCTCCCAGAACTATGGGTTTTATCTTAAAACAACTTGGAAACTTTCTCTTTCCTCAATCTTCCAAAGGAACCTGAATTTTCTTTGAAACCTTTTACGGTCCTTTACTTTTTTACTGGCCTTTAATCCTTCCATGTCCTTAAAGAGGCTGTCCCAATGCCTTCTAAAGGCAGAGAGCAGCTCTCTGCAGCACAAGACTGAAAGGTGTGTAGGTATTTCTGCAGCTTACTTCAAGAAAATTCCTAAATCTTCAGGGAACCAATATCTACTCTCAGTCTTCTGGTGCTGTAACTGAATCAATGTGTGTGGAGTCTTGCCTCTCAAACTTTAACGAAGAGCAGAAACACTTTCTGAGACTGAATGCAAGATCAGGACTGTTGAGGAATTCCATTCAAACAAACAGAATAGTGTAAAAACAACTCAATTTCCCAGTATTCCAGTAATAGAGAAAATGCAGGTTTGTCTAAGGGTTTTGCTTTTCATATTAACGAGACTGCATGATCACAAAGAAATAGACAATTGTTTCTAATATAATTTCTGCCAAAGGCCTGATGGAATGGAGGCTGAGAACACTTTGTATGTGTGGTCTCTGCTCTCTGCCTTGGAACGTAATAGAGATCCACAGAAGACAATCAATGCAAGGCCACAGCTAATCTTTAAATACATTTAAAATACATTTTACCAATAACATATCAGAACATTTCCAGGATTTTTCTCCTTGCACAAGACCAAACTTGTTACCAAAAGTAGAAACAATAGAGCAAAAAAGGGGGAAATTTCAGAAAATTAATTCCTGTCTTTGATAATCTTAAAATGAGCCAGCTTCTTTTAGTGCAATGAAAATAAGAGTCCAAATATGAAAAGTTTTAAAGTGGGATGAAAGGCAAAGCACAGGATTTGCCTGGACTGACATTACCAATGTATTCATATACAAGTTGACCACATAATCAAGACAGCTCAGAGCTGAACACACACAACTTCCCTCAACACTTTTCTCTGCCCATCCCGTGGCTTTGTTTGTGCAGTGTGCCCTGTGACACCACAGGTGGAGAAAGAGTTGGATGTGCAGCCACCCAACAAAGCCATCACAACCTCAGCAGTGTCACAGAGATCCTGCTGGGTGAGGACTGACAGTGCCAGGGGTGCAGATGCACACCCTGGTTTTGTACACACACAGCACTCACCGGCCACCAAACCATGCTCCGTCCAGCCAGGAAAAACCCACCCACTGTGCCTCGGTTGGTGGAGTACATAGCCTGGAAAAAAAGAAAAATAAAGTTTTAATTGTATTTCAGGTGTACTAGGCAAGCTATTCACGGCTGAGAACAGCTAGTATGAAAGGATAATAAATACATGGGCATGGTAAAGTGGAAAAAACAGAGTGGCTAAAAAGAATAACCTTATGATGAATAAAATAATACAATGGAACAATTATTCTTTCATCTAGGTCTGCATTAGCCATTCAAGTTTCATTTCTTCACCTTTCATTATAGTGTGAAACATTAAATAAAATTAAATTTAACCAAGAAAAATTGTTGCTCAAGTAAAAGCTTGCATGTATTTTTCAATGGGGAGAAAAGCCTTTGATTTCAGGCATCAAAACAGACTAGAAGGTGCAAGTTTAAGAACAGAAAGTATGCAGTTTTTTACTGAAAACCATCCTGCCCCTACAGGTGTCTGTTTCCTTGTTGTGATATCAGCATTGTGCCTGATGCCTTCTGAAGTTCCAGAAAAAGAAGAGAGCTAAAATTTCCTTCTCACAAACTCCTGTTGTCTTTGTCAAGGGATGGGCTTTAGAGGGAAATTTCCTCCAATTTTTGTTCATGACCCTGAGCCATTCTTTACCAGATTTCCATTGTCTTCTCTGATGGACTTTGAACAGGTAAGTAAACAAAGAAGACCTGGAAAAAAATCACCATATATTTTCTTCTGATGCAGAAGAAAGGAAGTAAATATGATGGATTTACGTTTAACCACACACAGCAACTGAGCAAGTATTTGCCCAATAACGATGTCATCAAAGCTGGAAAGAAACAGCTCCAGGAATTAACTCAGCACACAATGACCTGAGAAGCCTGAGATCAGCCCTTTATTGTCAGAGGTCTTTAACATAAAGTTCAACTACAGCAACAGCCAGACTCTCATGGCAAGACCCATCTCCCTCCTGCCAGACAACAAGGTCTTCTGCTGGGCTGACCCTTCCAATTTTTGGCTGCATTTTTGGCCTCTACTCCTATGCTGAAGAGGCAAGGAAAAGGTTGTGTGCACTTTGTGCAAACCCTAAATTTTTTTTAGTGCCGTTCAGAATACTGCCAGGCTGTTAAAAGGGATGTTTGTTCTGCAGCTGAGTTTTGTGCACTGCAGCGCTCCTGGAAAGCAGGGATTGCTGAGGGGCAATCCCTCCCCTGTGCTCTCAATGGCCCGCTGTTCAGGTGGCGGGCAGGGGGGAAACCCCAATTCTGTGACATCCCCTGGCCACCACCGCAGCTCTGGCTATCGGCCCGCTCTGTCACAGCTTCAGCTCGGAGGTGGCAGTGCTGGGAGCTGCCTTTGTCCCCGGCTCCGGTGTTGGTGTCCCTGGGCTCGGGCCGCCCTGGCTGGAGGCCCCGCGGGGCCCGGCCCGAGCTGCTCCCGCTGCTGCTGCTCCCAGAGCCCACGGCTGTGCCCCGGGGCCAGGGACAGCCCCAGCAGTGCTGCCCTGCAGCCTCGGCCGAGCCTCTGCCGTCCCGTGCTGTCACCGACCCTGTCACCGTCCCTGTCACCATCCCTGTCACCGACCCTGTCCCCGGGCAGCCACACCGCCCCCGCCCCGCCGCCCAGGGCGTCCCCTCCCTTCCCAGCCCTGCTGCTCCCCCTCCTCACTTTCCTGTGGCATCGCCTCACAGCACCCGCTGTCCCAAACGCCACCTCTCTCCGGTCCAGCCTGTTTCTCAGAGGGATGATCTTTAGCGATCCCATCTCTCGGCTCTGTCCCACACAAACCCCATCGCTCCATCTTCCCCGCTGGTTCCACCCATCCGCCCAAAGGGATGCCACCATCCCCTCTAATGCAGATGAGTGCCCACATTTTGCCCACCATGCACTTCTTAACCATTTCAATTAAATGTCAAAATCTTTATGCAATTACACATTCTCATTTACTAAGCCATTTTGTCAAGACTCTATAATCTACCTGCTCATTTAGTGAAACAAAATAAAATCCCAACATACCCATAGTCCCACTGCCAGAACTAACAAGAAGTAGATGACAATAACAGAGATGTCTGCAGGATTGTTGATCCTTACGATGGATTCCATCCTGGCGGCTTCTCTGGCTTTCTTCTTTTTTTCTCTCCTTATGTGCTTCTTGCAGAGTTCAGGTTAATGATAAACTGCTGTCATCACCTACGTCTTATATAATATATAACTTCAGATTCACTTGTCCCCACTGGGACACAAGAAGCTGCTGCTTTTCCTTGGACAACTCTTTCCCCAAAAGTGCTGCTCTGTTACAGGTGCTGCAGATTTCAGAGTTCAGTGTCCCTGCCAAAGGTGCTCGGGGTTTTAACATCCACGAGCAGATGTCTGAGAAGGAATGACACGGAAAGGAGTGGCTTGGCTGCAATAAACCCGCATATTTACCTCACTGTGGGTGAATACTTTTTTTTTTTTTTTTTTTTTTTTTTTAAGTGGTTGTACCTGTAAATCTAGTCATGGAAGATGCAGTTCTTTTAGTTGATGATGGTAAGCAATTATCTGTGAGGAGTGACCTGGCACCTGGGGAAAACCCAGGGGTCCAGGATCTGGGACACCCTCTGTGTCATCTCTCAACTCAGCAGCATTACTCAATGGAGAAACAGGTCTGCGTTTCTGGGAAGGAGGAAACTTAAATCTGCTTCCATCTCTCACATGGATACAGGTAAAGATGCATGTGAACACAAGATCTGGATCCAGGAACTCACTGGGCTGAATTTCAGGCTGTTTAAACCATGGTGTTGCCTCTCTCTGTTGTAGCTAATCAGCTTCACATTTGAGTAAGTTCAAAGTTCATCAGAGCTTGGGTCTGCTCTCCCTTTATTTGCTCCTCTGACTTCAGAATTAAGCTAAGCAAAGCAACTGGTCACAAAGATGTGGAACACTGGTTATAGACAGATCCTCACAGCTCTGAGTAAGGCAGCTTCCCCAAATGATGCCCATGATCCTCTCTTTGAGCTACAAGAGGTCAGAGAAATCCAGGGTATTTAGAACAACATATCAGGGTACAGGCACATTTTCAGGCATATTTCTGGGCTCTGAGGATATCTGAGAGTTCCATTTCCTGATTGATATTAGGGAATCATTATTCATTTACAGTCTTTTAGGTGTAAAATGTGACCTTGACGTTACGCTGAGCAGAACAAGCAGTCCAGCAGGGAAGCACAGCAGGCCTGACTGAGATTGCAGGTGTTATTTCCTCAGAGATTAAATCAAGAGCTGGCACTCTGTTCATTGGCAACGATTTTTTCTAGGTAAACTACCCTGTGGTAACTGTAGTTAATAAAAGCAGCAAAGAACCTATCATACAATGGGATTACTTATAAGAGTAAAATTTGAAAATCCCTCTATTGTTTGAGCACCTATAACTCTTACAAAATAGTGTTACCCTTTGATAGTTTAAGCATCTCTCCCAAACACATTCTTTAGTTTGTCCTACATGACTGTGAAATGGTAGCTTTAAATCCAACAGAGAAAAAGCTAACCTTGGAAGCATCCAAAATTCCCCTTAGTTCTGACCTCCCCTGCTGTGCATTTCAGTGGAAAATAAAAGACTTATTTATTAACCTTAATTATCAGGAAACAGTTTGCCTGTGATAGGCTGCAGATGGCACTTCTTTACAGAGATTGATGCATATTTCTCTGGGTCCTTGCAACTAACTAAAAGTTTGGTTTTAATGAAATCCATTTCTGTGTCAGTCTGTGGAGGCAAGCAAAAGGAAACATAAGTCAGGAACTGATCTACTCTAATGTGCCTTGTGTTCTCACCCAGGCTCTGCAGAGGAGGCTCGGAGGCTGAGCAATACTGTGGCCTCTCTCCACAGCTCCCAGTGTGGCCACAGCAACAAAATGCCAAGGTTTGAAACACTAATGGAGAATCAACATCTGAAAAGTAGTAATTGCACAATTCCTATCTTTATGTACAGTAGAAATAAACTTAATTGGTTTTTTTTATTTCTGTAGACCACAAACAGAAACTAAGCAGAAACCACATCATCTACAAGAGTGTCAGGAGGGGAGGCAGCTTTGTCAAGGCTCTGAATACTCATCTCCACATCCTCATATCCGCAGCACAAAGAGAAACATGGAAGCATTGTAAGTTGTTGGAGTACCCAATGATTCACTGCATGAATTCAGTGCACACAAAAGGTCTCTGAAAGGTCAGGTAGGTTTTGAGATTGGAAATAGGCTAAATCTTTCTTTGTGTTAAAGCTTTCTAAGATAAGCATGAGTAAGGCTCCTGATGTGATGAGTGAACACAGCCTCAGAACACAACAGTCATTTCTTTTCCTCATTCTCAGCTAGCAATGTGCTTCAGTGGGTTTCTCATCATCCTAGAGGGTCACTTCAAGCAGCTTTAGAGTTCCAATACTAGACAAACTGACAAATAATTTTATATACTGAGAGTATTTCTTTACTCTTGCCTGTGAGCCAGGGCAATTTATTGAAGTAGGAGAGATTTTAACAGGAGAAAACCAAATCCTTTAAGTAACAAACTCAGTGCCTGTGATCCATGTCTATAATGATTGCTGCCTCTGGACAGAGCCTGGTGACATTTAGCTTATCATTAATGTGCCTGTTCATACCTGATGGACAAAATAGGGAATGGAGGAGACGGCAATTAGCTACAGACCAGTGAGGAACTGGTTCAAATTCCCAGCCCAGGCTGCTGATAAATGTCATGGAACTGCATTCTGGCTGAGCAGCCACAGCTGTCTGATGGGGCACAGGGCAGCTCAGGAGCTGGGTAGGAGCTGCAGTTGCTGTGTTGTCCTCTGAAAATGGAACTTTAGCGCAGAAAATTTGAGAGTTACTGGCACTTAGCCAAGTCTCTTACAAACTTGTGTCTGTCTTCCTCCTGGGATGACAAATGCTGAAGCAATGGTAAATCAAACGACAAACAAAGAGAAAGATGCATCAGCATGCAAAGTACCTCCTACAGAGGAACTCCTCTAATCTTTTCCCTGGCATTCCTCCACATCTTTTGATAAAGCAAGTGGATTTCTTTGGGGATGCTCTTCAGAAGTGCTAACTTCTGCAGCATCCTTTGTACAAGTAATGAAGGACAAACACAGACAGAAATTTGCAGTTATTTGCAAAAGCCACATACTATGTTAATAAATTCTCTACTCTCCTTTGAGAGTTTCCTAGTCATGGAGTATGAACTTGGAAAAGAGCTCACATTTGCAAGTGGACAAAATAGAAATTCAAAGCCTCTCAGCACAGCTTTCCTAAAATGGTTCTAATAATGGAAGGTGGCAGTTAGAGAATTGTTTCACACCTTTGTTTTTATGCCAAAAGTCTTTTTTCTCTTCCTGGAATCTTTATTAAGTGAGCAAAACCCGGCTCTAATTAGAAAAATTAGTCACAGAAGGATGACAAAAATGTGGGAAACTGAAATTGAAGAGGAATTACTAAAAGGAAAAAAGATCTGAAATCCAGTAGGCATGATGTAGATAGAAGAAAAAAAAATCAGTGGGAAAACAGGTGCTATCCTAAAAGGTTATCGGAAAGAAAGCAAGGTCATTCTATTCTTATTCACTGAGAGGATCAGATTAAGAAATGTGAACAAAACCACATATTTATCAAGAGACAAAAGAGATAACAAAAATTAACACTTTCAAGACTAATATTCTGATAATTATCTCTACAGAGGAGAAATATCAGAGGACATAAAAACAGGTCTATATGCAGATAGACCAACAGAAATGAAGCAAGGAAATCTTTTCACTCCTTCAGCAACAGATTAAATCATCTCTGTGTACACTAAGCACACTCAGCCCTGCAGTACCTCAGCATTGCCAATCTTATAAAAAAAACACAGTCTCAGGGTTGCATTCTTCCTACAGGAAATAATTTAACTTATTTTTGGTTTCTTAGTGTTTTATTATTTTTTATATTTAAGCAGGTTAATAGGGGAGGACTAATGGCAAGAGATGGGTTTGAAACTTCCACTGGGATCAATAAAGTTGACTAACAGATTTTAAATTACTCCCCAAAGCAATGCAGGCTGTCACCAGATTCAGCCACCTGATAGCAGGGCAGATTAATCCCCACAAGCAACTTCTCAATTGAGTAGCACTCTCATTAAAACAGAAGTAGTATTATTATTATATCATAACATAGGACATTATTAATTATCCTCAAGAGCTAATCCATTATATTTTGTATATATTAGAGTCCAGAAAAACATTTTTAGAGATGCATGCATGCTGGCCTGCCACTTCTACTATTGCTAAACTTAAAAAACAGAAGGAATTATGCAAAGGAGCTGCATAATCAGCATCCCAACTCTCAGGAGTAATTTTAACACTCATGTTCCAGAAATGCTTTAGGGAAAACAGTATCTCAACTGCATAGAGGACAGGAGAAAAATGAACAGGAGCTGAGTAGCTGATGCCCCTTGCACTGAAATAATTCTCCACTTTTCCAGGTGACCCAATGAAAACCTCAGCTGCCCTACTCGATTTTCTCCAACCCAATGTAATCACTCTTGAACAGCAGACAGCCCCAGCCTTTGTGGGTATGTTTTGATTGCCCTACAGCAATAAACAGCAATAATATATTATTATTTATTGTGTCTGACAGTTTAATTTGATTAAAGAAATCTAAGTGAAGGGGGAAAGATCATAATCTACTAATGTCATAACCCAGTATAAATGCCAGCTTGCTCCACAGGGTCCCAGGGGCTCTTCAGTTAAAAGTGCTTGTAAAGTGCTTGGTTGTGAAATTAAATGGAGAAAAATGTAATAATGCTGGACAAAATACATATGAAGCTTCTTGAAAATGAGGGAGAACCAAATATTGTTGGAGAGAACCTGAGGATATATTCTTTAAGGAATCTCTGGTCAGGATAAAATTCAAAAGATTTGCCTGCAAACAAATCCTTACAAGGGGGAAGGAAAGGCTAAAAAAAAAATTAACAAAAAACCTCCAACCAACAACAAAACAGATTATACAGAGATTGCTGTTGGAAAAAGAAAGGAGAGAAATGGCAATACTGAAGAGTGTGAAAAATATACTGATATCTGAAAACAAAAAACATCAATAAATTACTAGGTACATTTCTGCAGAGGCATGTCCCCCAAAATAAGTGCAGTCTTTGGACAGACTTTAAATGCTCTTCTATAGAAAAAAGAACATTTCTGAATGGATTTCTAGTTGATGGACCTCGGATAGCTATCATTTTCTCCTTTAGATCCATGTACTTTCAGTCTACGTGTGCGCTCAGGTGAGGATTTCTCCACGAGGATCAGAACACCGGGACACGATGAGAGGTGACCAGTGATGGGTGTGGGTGTTTCTGGGATTTTGACTGAGGCACAGGTTGGTTGCTCACATTTTTACATGAGCGTTTACCGGCACCAGCACATCAGAAAACTCCTCCTTGTTCTTTACAGGCTCAGTGAGGTCTATTTGCTCACATTGTGACGTAAGGAGCTGCACCAAGACAGACAAACTGATAATTAAATGTAATAGTCTCTTCACAGGAAGGAAACTCTTCAAAATGTCCATAGCTCTTGCTGAGGCAAATCAGCTCCTCCAGTTGTGGCACAGCCAAGCCCTGCTGGAGCTGATGTTTGAAATGTCACGTTCCAAGCTGTGCCCAGAGCACTGGGAATTTGCAGCAGTGCTCAAAGCAGTGGCCGAGGACCATCAGCATTCCCAAAGTCAGAGCCACCTGCCCCTTTGTTCCAGAGGCTGATTAGGCTAAGAATGCATCGCTCAGCCCAAGGAGGAGAATATTTAGGAATTCTCCCGCTTCAAAAGCAGTATCTTTGCTGTTATCTGTGAGCTGCAGAGAGCCTGACTGACAGGATGGGCCAGCATTCCCCAAACCGCTGCAGAACCCAGGACAGGGGGTCACAGAGGGACTCACTCATGGATGTTCTCCACCACAAGAAATGTTCTTCAGAGAGGAAACCTCCTGGAGCTGTTTTGTGCATTCCTGCCACCCCAGGATTATCATAAAGCCACTAAAAATTCAGCATTGTCTTTTTTTTCTTTCTCTTCAATAGTGCCAGGCTCTTGCTCCAAGATTTGATACAAAATTATCATTTCTACCCAAATCGGTCATTACAGCAATATTTTTCATCCATTCAATCCACGGCACAATCTATAGCTACAGCCTAGAATCACATCTACTATCATACACCAAAGTATTCAGCTCAGCAGTGTTAATTGGAAACAATTACACATCCACATAAAGGATAATTATACCAATACTAAAGGAGAAGAGAAAAATCGCTGGAATGCTTTTCCCTTTTCCTTTGCTCCCCACCCCCTCTAAAAAACCCTCATAAGAATCATCTTGGTTTTATGGGCACGCCACATCTCCAGTTTACTTCTTTAAAGCCAGAGAAGGATACTATTAGCAAATAAGAGTGGGAAATCAGTAAGAGCCTAATAAAGAAAAGTTTTAGCAGCAGGATTTAACAACTTCACCTATTTTTCAAGTAATACTGCTGAGAGGAAAAGTTGCTGTGGGCTTGGATAGCTCTGGCAGCCTGCTCAGCTCAGGGCCCAGCAGGATCTGTGATGGACGTACAGAACAGATCACAACCACATCCAGTTTGTAATTCCTTTGCTTTTCCCCATACCCTAGCACAGCACATCAAATCCATGTCAAGAATCATGGAATGAAGCTTGTGGCAGCCTGGCTCCCAGGACAGATGGGGAATGTGAGCTGGGCAGGAGGATTAGCACTGATGACAGGTTCTCTGCAGCTGCTTGCAGAGGGAGAAGGCGGAGAGCTTTGAAAAGCCCTGAACTTTCACAACCCTGCAGGTGTGCAACTGGGGTGATTCAGATGCAGTTGCGCTGTGTTGTACACTGTGTTTAAGAAGGGTGTGTAAAATTTGGAACGTATTTTTCAGCATCAGTTAAGATGTTCCACATCACCAGGACATTGCTTATTGGAAACTGCTGAGGACTGTAGGACTGACCTGTGCAGGTCAGGGGGAAGACTGAAGTCAGCCCAGGTAAGAATGTAGCTTCCAACACCATGCAGAGGGAATACATCCCACTGAAATACAAGCGCACAATCTGCTCTGAGAGATCTGTCCCAGAAGAGCAAAATCTCTTCTAACTCCTCAAATGTCAGTGGTCCTCCCTTAAGCTCATGCAAAAGAAGAGTAAATGTTTAGGGAACATCATGCAAAGATCACAGATAGCATGGGAGATGCACATTCCAGAACTCTGGGTGTAGCCTAGAGGGACAGTTAAGAGTTTGAGCTCCCATTTATGCTCATAGATAAAATTTAATTTCAATACTTTAGAGAGCAAGCAAATCACATATTTATTTTTAAAATAATAAATTGATGACAATACCAATGAGGCCCTTTCAGTTGTCAGGAGAATAGCATGTGTGTTTGCCGAAATACTGTATATTTATAACTTGTTGGAATTTTTTCCACATCCTGAAATATGCATTTTTACATTTTATATTGCCACTTTGAAAAATTCAAAGAGATTTCATTTACAGTAATAGAAGTTTCTATAAGAAAGCTGAGTATCCAAATTAGGAAACTAAAAAAAAACCCCTACTTTTACATGTTCATGCTTAGAAATTACCAAACTTGACTGAAATAGTATTTAAATTGTACCTTCTCCAAGGAGATCACAAGGAGTAGAGAATAATAATCATTGTTGTACAATCACAAGACACCAAAGTGATTTAGAGTGGCTATTATTTTACTACTTGTTAATGATTCCTTGAGAGTCCAGAACAAGTGGCAGTGAGAGAAAGGGGACTCATTTCACCATGTAAGACTTTTCATCACCGTCAGATGCTCCAGTGAATCCAACACCACCTCAGAGCATGCCAGAGCTGAAGTGACCTTTATGAGCAAATCACTGGTAAATAACATCCATCAAGACAGACCTGTCAGCATTTTGGGGACAGGAGGGGACACCTCACTGCCACAGGTAAGAGCAGTAAAGGTGACTTCTAGAGCTGCACAAAGGAAGCCTGCTATTAATACTTGTGCATCCATAACAAAGCGCCAAGAAATTCCCACATGGCTGGGCTCACCTCCCAGATTGTGGTGGGGGATTTGAAATCCCAAACTGCTTGAAAACAGTGCTGTGCAAGCCCAGGTTTCAAAGCTTCCTTTCTCACTGCTTACCCTGCTCCATGCTGGTTGCTCTTTTGCCAAATAAGCCCTGGAGTCCCCACCAAAACCAGAAATGTTGTCTTTCCCAGTCTCAGGATGCTTTTTGCCACAGCCTGGCATATTGTGTTTGAATGGGAGATCAAAATGAGACGTATCCAGGCACTCATGAAGCTCAAGTGTCCTTGCAGCAGCTCCGTGTTTTTCCTGACTTGAACTTGGAAAAAAGCTAACATCAAAGAACAAACCTCTCCACAAACTTCTGCATTATACAATTGTCCTGATTTCCTGCTTTGCAGAGGGAAACACACGGATATCAGGACACAGATCATTTGAGGACATCCTTTTGTACCCGGTGCTAACAGCAAACACAAACACTGCACTGGCAATGTCTGAGCACTGGCAGGGCACAGGGAGCTCTGCTTGTACCTGGGACACTGTGTCCCACCCTGGGCTCTGTCACCAAGGTGATGCTGATAACCTGGAGAGAGCTCAGGGAAGGGTCACTAAATAGAGAAGTGCCTGCACCACATGGCAAATGAGGAGAGGTTGAGGGTCTGAGTGTGCTTAGCCTCAAGAAGAGGAGGTTTGGGAAAGGAATCCAACTGTCACAATCAAATATTTAAAGGGCAATTACATCTAAGATAAAAACACTTCTTAGAGATAACAGTGGAAGAAGCAGTTGTCACAGATTGGGGCAGAGAAATAATGAGTGGATATAGAAGAGAAAAAATTCAGTGTAAGTGCTCAAGTCCTGAAATAGGTTGTCTAGAAAGACAGAAATCTCTGCTCCTGGTGGTTTCCAAAATCTGGGCAAGGCCCTGAGCAATGGATCTGGCTTTGAAGGTAGCCTTGCCCTTCATGTTCTCTGGAGGCCCACTTCAAATAATGCTGTCTGGAGATCCCTGATATATCTCCTTTTCTTTAAATCTGCCCTGCTGTACAAGGCTGTTTGACAAGCTCATCTCTGCACTCAGGTCTGCTATCAGAGGCTCACAAGTCAGAGATTTAATGTACATCCCACAACTACAGCACTGAAAAATCAACAGTGTCACACACTCATTTTCTACTAATCACTCACTGCCAAATCCTCCAGGCTGTTATCACATCCTGGAGAAAGCAGAGTGCACCTCAGAGCCACACTCCATTGTGACTAATGTGAGCAGAAACTGCAAATGAGCTGACTGCAACCACACCAGGGCTGTGGGGGCAAAGTCTGGCAGCTCCTAACCACCATTTGTGCAGTTCATACACAGATCTCTCCAGAGCTGCAGAGAAATGCCCAGATAAATTCTGGGCAAAGCTGGCAATGGACTTCATCAACTGACTGTAAGTGATTTATTGCAGTAAATTCTTGATGGATGACTTGCAGACTGAGGCTGCACATCCCAGTGATTCATAAGCCTTATCCCATTACATCAAATTCAGCACTTTTTTCAGGCAGCAATGTTAATTCTGCTCTCAAATACAAAAAAAAGAGGGTTCAAAATTGGTGGAATGGCTGAGAATAAAGTGCAGTCATGACCCTGAGTTCACTTTGGCTTCTTGATCCCAAAGCTGAACATGCATGACTGCAAGGTGCCAGCAGTAGCTCAGGCCAGCCTTGTGATCCTGGCTGTGCTCCTGGACAGCACTTGGGAGTGGCAGCTGACAGCTTAATTTGTGCAAAACTTGAGCCACATTCACTTTACTCGTCTTTTTTTTTTCTAGAAATATTTCCTATTTCTAGGAACACAAGCACAGTGGAATTTTGGCAGAGAACACCTGTGTAGCCACAGTGGATTCCTCACAAGAAATTTATAAGTGCTGTGCAGTATTAGGATGAAAAAAAATTAATGAATCCAATTTCATTCCTAAAAAGAGAAGGATGATGAGGAAGAATACAACTTCTAGATTTTAAGAATAAATTGAGAATGATCAAAACAAATAAAATTTTAAAATGCTATCTATAACCACAATTCATGTTAAACCCATTATGAGTTAGCTAATTATAACAGAATACACCTACTAAATCCAGAAAAGCAAAAATTAAAATTACTAAGATATTAAACCTGAAACCAATACAAAATACTTCACTTTTTCCTTTCCCATTCCTAAATTTTATTTTCATATTCCAAACACACTGTTGGAAAACCTTTCCATGCTTAGCAAAGACTTGTCTTTGATGTGATTGATGATGAACAGTAAGAGGAGTGGGGTAAACAGGTGTTCAGTGGCTTAGGAACACAAGAGATGAAAACATCCCCAGTCCTGCAGTCTCCTGTACTTGGAGCTCGGTGAATTGCAATTCCTCGTTTCCCTCCCCATCCCCAGTTATGTCACACCCATTAGCTGGAGACTGCAAGGCTGTTTCATGGAGGTTTCATGGCACTAATGGGCAAAGTAAATGTTAATAGCTAAAATTTTGTTTTTATGAATTATGTTCCCAGGGCTTAATGGCTTATGTTTCCTTGGCAACAAACACATCATGTGCTTTTTAATAAGGTTTGTGCATGAGCTTTGTACAGGACCATGCCAGAGATCCCTGCTGATATGGTTTCTGAAACAGTTTGAATTCAGAAGAGTGGATCTACCCTTTGACAAAGCAAGGACCACACTGGCAGAAGAGCAAGAGCCTTCCCTAGTCCCTATAAAGGTGCTCCAAATACAAGTTCCTGTTTTTATTATCTAGGTCCTTATTCATGCAAAGACCATCTTCACTTTTTTACATCAGTACATTTAATTAACTCCCTGGCTACCCACTTAAATATTCTACAATTTAAAAGAACAAAAAAAAAAAGCAGAATGATATTCCAGGAATTAAATTTGCCCAGTAAGATTGCACTGTAATTTATCCTGAAGAAACCTCAGAGAAAAAACAAGTTGCTTAATTTTCTTTCATATTTTTCTACAAAACAACTTGTTACAGGAAATAAGCTGCAGTTCAGAACTTCAACATGCTTTCTGATCCACAAGAGGGTACCCCACATCCACAGAAAAGAAATCCTAAACTACAAACTGTGCTGGTGGAAATACTGACTTGTGCTGAACATGCACAGGCACAGACAACTCCTCTGAGTGAAGTCAGCAGAGATCATCACAGTGCCACTCTTCAGCACTTCTAACATTTTATTCCACAACAAATATAAAAGCTCCAAGCACAAGTCTGGAAAGGCTTAGTGATAGGAGATGAAGAATTCTTTTTTGGTATCCTGTCCATGTAAAGAAGTAACATACTCAACAGCACATGAATCCAACCTTCTAACACTACGAAAACAGCAAAGGGAACAGGGGTGCAACATTGAACCTCTAACACAAAGTAACAGCTAATTAACTCATTTGTATTCTTAGATTGTCATTCACATAGTAGCTAAAACAAGTAGTAAAGAGTACAAACATGTGATCCCTAAGTACCTTAAAACATTTACTAGTCAGTAACCCATGCAGTGCTCAGAGTTAAGGGAGGCTGAAATCCATTGGCATCAGGACCAAAAATAAGAGGAAAGTTACACTCAGCACTCATGTGTTTGGCTTATTTATTAAAGCAATCAAAAACTTAGAAAGAAACAATTCCAAACATGGAAAAAGAGTGTTCTGTTGTGGCATCTGAACCAAGAAGCACAATAAAAGGATTATTAAACACGTGGAAACAATTTCTAATAGATAGGGAGGAAAAAAGAAGGTGGAAGGAATACCAAAAATTACAATGGAGCAATTAGTATGAGAGACATCTTGCAAATCAGACTGAACAGAATTGATACTACTGAGGTGTGCACTGAACCAGTACAGGTGGCACAGGAAAGGAAAGACAGAAAACAGTTAAATCAGTTTGTGCAGGCAGAGATCCCTGCCTTGTTTCTCTCCCTTTGGGCTCAATCAGTGTAATCAGCTCTCCCCAGCTGCTCCTGCACCAAGCTGAGCATCACTGAACATTCAGAATGTTAAACCAAAACTGCCTCTGCCTGCTGCTCCCCAAGATGGAACAGAATGAGATTGAAAACCAGGCAAGAGAGAAGCCCCAGCCTGTGCCAGCCCTGCCAGAGCTCCAGAAGCATTTGGAGAACATGCTTAGCACAGGGTGGGACTCTTGGGGTGTCCTGTGCAGGGCCAGGACTGTGAATCACTGATCTTTGTGGGTCCATTCCAGCTCAGGATGTTCTATAATCACAAGAGGGTAGAGAAGACAACATCTAGACAGCTTGCAAACAGGTACATCAGCCACAGTTCCACCTGTGACTGTTGCTGATCATTCAATCCCTGGAAACAAATCATTATTCCCATTTGAACAAAGCATCCAAGGCACAGCAACTTTCTGCTTCAGAATTGCTCTCTGCCCCATCAATGACACAAAGGATGAGGCAGTCACGAACCAGCTGCAGTGCCATTCTCCAGGAACTGAAAAGTAAATTGATTCCCATGACTCAATTGCTCAAATCAATACTCATCCTCCCTCTTCCTGCACATACACAGACACTTGTCTTCCTTTAAAATAAACAAAATTACCTCCAAAGTTAAGGAGCATTACTGTGCTTAATGTGGTATAAATGCGTTTTTCAGGGGAAAACATTTTCTGCCTATTACTTTATCCAATGAAAAATTTGTCATCAGCTCTTGTGAATCTGATCACTGACAACTGGAATGTGACAACTCTGCATTCATGCTCTTCACTGCTGGAACTACTTCTGAAACTTTATGGCAATTTATGATTTGAACCACATCCATCAACACAATATCCCAACACCTCTGTGTTTACAATCCCACATGAAGCATATAAAAAAAACATCAGTTCCCTGGGATATAGCACTTTTTGTCCAAAGTTATGACATCATGCAAGATGCAATTAAGGCACTTTAAGTAGATTCTTAATGAAAATTAAGAATTTACAATTGGTTAAATATTAAATTATTAATAACTTCTTGAGAAAGCAGTTTGAAGTGGCAAGAGCAAATGCATCCATTAACAAGGAGAGTAAGAAGCTTCATCTCAGTTCAGAGGTAGCAAAAAGAAATTCAAGCCCTCTGTGCAGAGGGGCAGGTGTGAGTTACAGCTGCTAAAGTATGTGAGCCATAAAGATACTGACAGCCAAACACTCTGAGGATGAAAGCACACACATCAGCAATGGAATGTGCTCCTCAGGGAAAAGCTTTTCTTCTGCCTTTATTTGCATGTAGAACATGATGGATGGATGGTCTATTTTGGTTTTTGGTTTTTTTATCCCAGAAAATCCTCTTTATTAAATTACCACCAATGGCAGCTTCAGATATTGTTGTTCCTAAAAGTGAAGTAACCAGACAAGAAAAACAATTCTGCCTAAAGTTTTGCGTCTGAGTTACATGTGATTTTATAAACTGCACATCCAGTTCAGCTAATGCTACTCAAGGATAGCTTCTGATGATGGCTAAGGTGAACAGTGGCTATTTGTCCACACAGATGATGGATTTGGGACCCAAACTGTCGTATTCCTACCATCCACAAATTTGTTTCCCACATTCTCAACACCAAGAGCAGAATATTTGCTGCCTAGAAGTTCTGAGCGGTTTATTTTCAAAAAAGCATGAACCCACACACACGGGATCAATTTACTTACAAAATATGTAAGTGGCATCAGTGGAAGACATCTTGAATTACTTTTCCTTAGCACTAGAAGAACAACAAAGCAAATCCAAATTCTGTATTTCCTACCAGTGTCATAATTTTACAACCATTCTGTACCTAAAAATCCATCCTTTTTTTGGGTGTTTGACCCTGGTTCCAAGACTTTGCCTTAAAGCAAAGTGCACTTCATGGTCCTTGCACAGGGAAGTCCAACATCCAAATGAGAGCTGCCCTGAGGAGCCCAAAGATTTCAATGAGATGGAGCTGATGTGTTCCATGGGGTTGGCTCTTGGAGGCAATGTCAAACTTTCACAAGTCAACAGAAGATTTTTATCAAGTGAAATGATGATCCCAAAGGGCACAGAATTGCAGAGATTGTAAGGAGGCAGGGGCAAGGTGCTCTGATTTTATTGTTTATTGTCCTTTTTATTGAATTAGTATTTTGAAATAAATATAAATAAACATATCTCTAAGTAATCCTCATATAGGATTATACTATATATTAGAATCTACATATTTTCTTTAATTCTTCTAAAATAATCCTGAACTAGTAAGTCTAATCTTTATATATAAGCTTATAAATTTTATACATACTTTATAACTTACTTTATAGCTCATTTTATATTTATAAAGCTCCAATTTTTATCTAACATAAGAATGTTGTATTTATTTGTAATGCCACTGTATCAAGTCCAAAGGTGTTCTGTTATGATTACCCTTAACAACACTGTCATAAACAACAAGCATCATAGCATAAATTTGTTCTCTACAATCTTTATGGTTTGGGGTGTGTTGTTGTTTTTTTTGCACGCTTTTCCTATACAACCTAATCAGAATAAAAAGATAATGCAAAGATAGAGGAATAATCTCATGCTGTTATTTCAATAAGTCAATGGATTTCCAGGAAAGAATGAGAAAATTACTCATAAAGGAGAGAAGGTGGGCTGGGAAGTGCTTTGTTAGCTGGGCTACAGTGTCTCCAGACACAAGTTTTATTCAAAGTTCTCAAGTTTACTGCAAAACAAGTTACTTCCACAAATCAAAAACATGCTTTGGGAGCACAGATCCTGATGTACTGTGGCAGTGTAAATAACACTCAGTGAGCTTTCTAACCTCAGCACTAAAATCCATCCTGTCCCAGTGGGCATCTGCCCCCATCCTGCTTGGCCATGAAGTGCAGAGGGACAATCCTACAACCTCTGCAGTCACAAAATCACCCACTAGGAAGATATTTGTAGAATCTGTACTTTAACTTACGTTACTACTGTGTAAGTTATGATATTTTAGAATAAAACATAGGAGTATTGACTCCAGGTAGGCAGAGTTACATATTTTGATGTGAAGCTGTAGCACACCTAAGTGATTTGTGTTAGCTGCTTAAAATCCCAGGGGAACTTATTTTGTTATAGTAACTAATGATCACTAAATCCTTGGGGATTTAATGAGCAAGATTTTATTTCTCTGCGTACAGCACAGAGTGAATACAAACTCCTCCAGCAGATGGAAGCATTAGTCAGCAAAAGCTGAGCTCTCACAGGACTGTCTTTCCTGCAGCACCACAAACCACCTCCACTGCTGCTCACAGAACTTCACCACCTACAAACCCCAAGTGCTTCACGCTGGCAGAAAACAAATCCATGATTCTGCACCACTTGGGATCTCCAGTATTGCTATAGCGCAGCATACAATTATTATTTAAATATTTACAGAAACCTCACATTGGTGAAAGTCCAGAGACAGGGGAAGCTGGAATATGAATCATAAACATGTGGATTTCAGCTAAAATTTACCAAAACCCCCATAAGCTCTACCAACCTTTTCCCACACCTCCCTGACAGTTCAACAAACACAGTCTAGTTTCTTGCTTGCTTTCTTATATTTTACCAATAAATGTCATCCAAACATAAATGTTTAAAATGTACTTAAATACAATAACCTCAAATTGCCAGGTAGAGTGTTGGAACTAAAACAAACCCAAGTTCAGGGGTCATTCTGAAGCTCAGTTAACAGGAAAAGTAACTCAAGTGGCCATAAATAGTAAGATCAAATATCCCCTCATTTACAGATTCAGCAGCATCCCAGGCTAGTAACTGCAAGGCTGTTCCAGTTCATTAAACACAGGAAAGGCCATGATTATTGACACACATTTTACAGTGATGCAAGTGCCTTGGCTCACCATGAACAGAACAGCCTGATTTGCAAAGCCCACTATTGCATGTTGATTAACTAAACACTGTTTTCAAGCTACAATTTCAGGATTTACACACAGACCTGAAGCAGTGACTATTCATGTCTCAGCTGATTTTTGGAAACACCTGAGCAGTGACTGGCTGCTGCTTTCCCCCTCTGTGAGCTGCCTTTTCCTTGCCATCTGATCAAAATGATATTAAATTATTTCAGGTATGAAGTACAATTTGTTTTACAGCTACTGTGGCACAAAGACTGAGATTGCTTTGTTCAGTATGCTGAACAAATAAACAGTCAGTCAAACCGTACTTGTAAAGCATAAGGAGGGGAATCCAAAATAAACAAACATCAAAAACCCTCAACCTCTATCCCCTTGCTTCTCCTCATACCTAAGTGGAAATTCTGTTCTCTGCCCAATGAAGTTATGTTCCCTCTTCTGGATTTTCCTGCTAGTTCTGCCAGAGCTGAGCTGCTACCCCCATTCCAGCCCCCTCCCAACATTCCAGGAGCCCTGGATTTCAGTCAATAGTTCAGGTACCCCTAAATCCCTCAGGCACCTGGTCTGACATCAGCACTCTCCACAGCTTCTTGGTCTGCATTCCTGTTTGCAGCTCCACAGTACTTGTAAGGATTTTGATTTTCAGCTTGAAGATGACTGCACACAGTGGGGCCAAAGAATGGCTCATTCCATGATTCAGTGGGAAGTCTGCAAGTACACAGAGCATCTGCAGAGACTTGATTTGAGATGTGGAGACAGTCACACACATGCGTGATTTGATTAATATGGTCTAGACATGTAATTCACTCAAATTGCAGAAAGCCTGGAAAAGCCATTTTATAAAAAGTTATTATTTATCCATGGAGCAATTGCAATTTGCTGCCAGGGGTATGGATCTGCACATCACAAACAGTGCTAAGCACTGTTTACATCCCCACATCCATCACACACACTCACTAAACTTGTTCCTGAGTACCTTCCTCATCTCTAATAGCTGCCTCCTGCTTCACCTTTCACATAGGGCATTTCTGGGAACTGCTGGAATTGTTAAGGTACATGTCAGCAGTGATGAAACAGAAATTGGGAAAGGAAGGAAGGAAGTGGAAAACAAATTACAGGCACACATGGAGCCCGGTGCAGATGCAGCAAGCTCAGGCATTCACTATTGCTGCACCTCTGATGTCTCCTGGGATAAATACTGGGCTGGGCTATTTATCTCAGAAACCAAGAGAACCAAAGAGGAAAAATCAAAAGAGCAATAGCAACTGCAATCCCATCTTATGCAGAACCACAGGACAACACAGCTTTTCTCCATTTTATTGCAGTTTGATGTGCACAGTAACATTCAGCAGTAGAAAGAGGCGGGCAAGATCCCAGAGAGCAATGGGAATAGCCCAGGCAGAGAATGTTACAGGACACAGAGCAGTGGGGTCTTTGAGTCACAGGCAGCCCTCCCTGGAACATCAAAGCAGAAATAAAAGTCTCTTCTTTATTCCAGTTGATGGGAACATTTCCTGGCACCCATCAGATGAGAATCCCTTTTTCCCAGCTACCTCAGCCAACTCAGTAACCATGGCGATGGCTCCAGTGCAATGACATCACATGGTTTCCTAGGCAACTGCTCCCAGTGCAATGATGTCATGTGCTCACCATGGCAATGCTCCATGAGGCCAGGAAGAAAGCATTTGAAGTGGGAAGATAGGTCAGAAAGGACAAAAGAGGGCTCAGGGAAGAGCAGGATAAAAGATAATTGAGGTAAAAATACGAACTTTGTAACAAGGACAGATGCAGGAAAAGAAATGGACGTGCAGATTGAAGGACAGACAGAAGACAAAAAAGATATTTTCAGTAATTTGAACTACAATTTGTTTTTAAAAAAATCTTAATTCTATAATCTCTAATATGTTATTTAGGTGAGAGATTCTGAAGCTAAGCATGCATAGTCACAGGAAGTTTAGGCACAGTTCAAACACTGATTTATGTCAGGGACTTCTGGCAATCTAGAAGAAACTGTCAGAAATCACCAGAGAAACACTGAGGGACATCACACTACATAGAATATATAGGTACACTTTCTAATGTATTTTCATTCTCTGATTACCCAGGGCTCTGTCACAGGCATGCCAATAACCAGGTGCTGCTGCCACACCTGTACAGGGCTTGAGGAAAAGATTCCTTTGCCCTCTTCCTTCTGTTCTTTGTACTTGAAGCCACAGCAATAAGAACCTGGCCAGCTGACAGATGAAAATGTGTTTTCCTTTTACTGAAAGCTCCTTCAGACCCTCACCAAGACAGAAGAGTGTCCCTTCTTTGTAATTTTCTAGATCTTCTTCCAATTCTGCTGTACTCCCAAATATTTGAATTTACTGAGTACAAATACCCTTTCTGTATTCAATCCTTTTTTAGTTCAGTTTAGCCTAAGCCAGCAGACAATGTTACTTCCAGCTTTATGTTAAATGGCTATAAACCTCTGGGAAAAGGCTTTTTGGCAATAAAAGGCCATCATTATTGATACACAGTGTTTTATCCATGTACACAGCCTTGAGTGCAAGATAAAGTAACAAAAAGCTCTGCCATCTGAGGACAGCCTGCGGCTAAAAGCTTAGGGCAATGTTCCTGAGGAAGCTGGCAGGTCTATCACACAGAATTTTTCTATTCAAGGCATCCTCACATAATCTCTCTAAAGCAAAACCTCGGTATAGTTTATTCAGCACAATAATTGCCCTCCACCACTCTTTTCAGAGGGAGTTAATGCAGCATCAGATGTAGGGATTGGGACTGCTCAGCAATGCAGAGTTGCAGCTGTGACATCTTCTGCTAAAAGTGACTTGTTTTTTACAGCTGAAGTGGGGATGAGCCTCAGCTGGTCTATTCAGACCCAAACTTCAAATAATGTGAAGCTTAGAAACCTAATTTGAGCATGGCTGTGGATGGGATATTTGTCTCAGACTAATCCCCAGGGTCTCACAAGCCCCTGGCAGCAGTGCCCATCAGCCCAGCTGTCTGTACAGCTCAGCACAAAGGAAAAGAGCACATTCCTCTAGCAAGGACTTTGGGCAGTTTGTCACAAGGAAATATTTTTGTACCTCAAGACCTCCTGCTGATTGTTGCTGTTACTCAGACAGCAACAATGCATTAAATATGCCAAGCACTTCCCAAATCTCTACAAAGGCAAGCATTAGGGCTCACAAAGTCCGACTCCTTCAGAGCAGCCCACTCAGTAAATCTCCAAGGGGTTTCATTGCAAAACCCTGCAGTCATCAGGTTGGAAATGTTCCAAGTGCTTAATCACACACAGCAGAGTGAGAACCGAGAGAAGGAAGAAAAATTCTCAGAGATGAGCAGCTCAAGGAAGGATGTGGCAGGGAGAGAAACAGGAAAGGGGAGGAGGACAGGAAAGGGAAAAGAAATATCTCACACTGATGATGAGCAGAAACACAAACACCAGAGACAGACAGAGAAGGCCAGCAGTGGTTTCCCCAAGTTATTCTTCTGTCCTCATACACTTCCTCCCTAAATCAAAAGATATTCATAGAGCTGCAAGCTGCACATCTCACACAAAAATCAGGCTAAGTTGGGCTTTCCTGTACATTCAACAGGTCTCACAATCAGCGACATCTTCATGAAGTTATCAGAATTATTTCTGCAAGGGAGTGGAAGGAAAGCTCACCAGGGTCAGAACAAAATGAAGGAAAATAACTGCTAGAGAAGGAACAAGTGGGAAATAGGTGGTGAGGACTGTTTTGGTTGTGGGTTGGGGTTTTTTCAGGCTGAGCTGTGAGATTGCTATGCTTCAGGCTTCAGTCTTATTTCAAGAACCAGTTTTTTTTAAGAAACTGTGGCAAAACACAAGATAATGTCCCTTTGTTTGACTTCTGGTAAATCCCTTTGATGAACAATGATTTATGCCAACATTAAGTAAAACAAAATGCTGAGAATTTACCTAAAATGGAGTAAGAGAGAAATATAGTAATGATTAATGGGCAAGCAAAAAAAAAAAAAAAATCTGTTAAAACTGTGTTACCTTAAATAATAAGGACTAACATGCACAAATGTCTAATTGATTCCCAGAGTGCCATGCTTTACAAGTGCATATACAAGTTCTAGGTAAAAAGAAGACAAATTCTGCTCTGATTGATACAAGACAACAAAGATAATAATAGAACACCTAATAGAAGAAATGGTAACATGCACCTCACCAATATGGACAAACTATCATGGGGAGGAATAATTGTAAACCTTTGTAGCAGCTGTCCCAGGAGCTGTTAAAGGCTTCAGCTCTCAGGTCAGTTAGCCCTAAAAAAGTAATTGATTTTAAAAAAACTAAAGTTGAAATAACAGAAATAAATAAATTATAAGGTCAGAAAATATATTTATCATGAAGAATCAGGATATCGGCTGAATGAAATATCTCCTGGGAATTCCTGACTTTGTGTCAGTCCATCCACCTGCTAATTAGCACCAAGACATTACTGTGATTGTGCTAGGACAGCAGCATGAATAATTCATTATACCTGGCACTTTAGAGGCTCTTAATCAGTTCCTAATCCAAGGATTCAGGATAATCCTTATGGCAGAATTAACCACATACATACACACATAATGTGTTTAGTAAAATTTTAAAGCACTTGTTTTAAACACACCTAACATTGGGCTAATAAGCTCATCTAAAGCTGGGCTTCACTAACCTAAAAATAAGTTTATTCTGTCCCCTTTAACCTAGACTGGTGGCCAATCTCAAAGTGAGGAAGTGTCAGCTGTGGAAACGCAGAGAATGACTCAGCACTGGTAGCAAAGTGTTCATCTCTGAGCAATGTGGGGCTCTGATGACACCAATGACAGCAAAAGTCTGAACTTCCTCATCCTTCCACGTCACAGCCCAGAGAGGCTTCATAGGACTTGTTCAGAAGAGGCAAATAGCAGGCCTTAAAAAGCTTGGGGTGGCACAGAGAACGGAGCTGTTCCTGCCTTTAAGGACATGCTGGAATGTCACTCACCCCTCGCAGGGACAGCCAGCAGACACCTGGAGACACCTGGGCCTTTTCCTGCCAAAGGCAGCTTGGCCTTCTGCTCCCTGCCCAGGGTGTGGGATGCAGTGACAGGAGCAGGCATGGTGGCTCCAGGTGGCTCTGGCTGCCACGGTGACAGGAAGCCACCACAGATGGTGGCCAGGCTGCCCCAGCACGGTGCCCACCCCTTGCATCCCTCTGGCTGGTGCTCAAACGCCCCACACCTGGGCAGGTGTGGCACTGGAGTAACTGGGTTGTACTTCAGGAACAAAAAAACCACCTGGGATTTGCCTTTTTTCTGAGTCAAAACAAAGAAAACATGGACAAGCACAAGTTTCTCTCTGCAGAGAGAGAACACAACCCATTTCACTCAGCAGGGAAACCAGTGAATCACTGTCATCCATCCACTTCTGTGCCCTCTGCAAGAGTCAGATGTTCTTTTGTGCTGCGAGGGCACAACACTGGCAAAGCCTGTGAGGAAAACGCTGCTCCTGCCAGCTCCCTGCAAGTCCTGCTTCCTTCCAATGTGTGCCAGCCGTGCTTGGGAAAGGAATCAACGATTTTCTGCCATCCCTGCTCTTTCAGTAGCCTCTGCTGGAGAAATCCCTTCTCAGACCTTCAAACAATGATGCAGTTCTCTAAATGCCACAAGCTTTGTATACAATTACTGCAAATATAATTTGCTTATATTTCCAATAACATTTATGTTTATTTAATATTTATACCTGGCAAAACATCACTGAAAGTCATATGGACGATGTATTTTGATCTGTTTCCTCTTTTAGATATGTTGTTAAACCACTTAATTCTTCAGAGACAGAAGAGTTCAATGACTATTAGATTGAATCCTAAAGTGGAATTGATTACATTATCAAATTACGTGAAAATAGCTCATACTAATTTAAGTACATTACTGTACATAAGTGATTTCTTATTGATTTCCTCCTTAAAAAATATATATTTACTGCTGAAGTACTCGTTGTGCTTTGCCTTGGTGCACACTGGGTTTTACTAAAACCCATCTGAATGAAATAATTCATCTGGCTATAATGTTTTAGTTGGGATAGACCAAGCTGGCTCATAATCATTGATTAAAATCATTTAGACTAAAATATAAGACAAGCAACACAGAAGATTCAGAAAAAAAGAAATGTGTATACTTGAAGTGTATATACATATATAAAAATTTAAGTGTATTACTACATTTATTAGATCACTATTAGGTCACAATTGGCATCTAGGGAAGTCATAATAAACTGTTATTTCTAACAGATGGTTCCATTTCTAATGCCAATTAAAAATTTACCTGGCCTGATCTCAGTGTTCAGAAAACATCTTCATTTATCTCAAAAATCATTAAGGCTCAGACACTAAACCATCTGCCTGGAACTTCAAGTACCGTGGGCTTGTTCAGAATGAGATCTAAACATCCTCTGCCAATTATGTGTATAATCAACTTCACATTCTTCAAAATCTGCCACTGATTTCAAGGAGCTTCTTCAATGAACCTAAGATCTATCCAAATAGCTTTCTCATGTTGTTGAAGTGTTTTAGGCAATTTTTCCTCATCAATTATGTTAAATTAATTCAAATATGTGGTGTGGATAGAATTTTTAAAAACCAAGGATCCAAAGGACTGGAATATTTTTCCTGTTTTCTCTCTGTTGTTAAACTCAAATTGGTTTATCGAAAGATTTTACAGTTGGTCCCATGATGACAAAAAATGTTTTATAATGGGCAATGACATCAGTTTTCACCCTTCTAACTTCCATTATCATTAAGTTATTTTCTTGTGTGACTTAAAACACAGCCAGGCTTTTCATTCTCCTCAATCTGAGGTGTACTCAGAGAATTTTTTTCTAGATTATTATAAGGCAGCCTATTGCAGCTGCTGGAAGAGCCCTGAGAGCAGGTATGGGAATATCTTTATCCTCCTTTGGAAATAGATTGGGCTCTGCAAGTCAGTCCATCCAATTCACAGACGCAGATCACAGGTGCATTAAGGATGGGAAACCACAGGCTGAAGTTACAGGCAAGGGAAAGGCAATGTGGAAAATCTATTTTCAAGCGCACAGTGAGACCCAAGTAGTATCAGAGTGAATGGTTACTTACCAGAGGAACTGTGGTCCTTTGATATGTGTAACCCAGGGACCTCCAGTCCTTCAGGTTTCTGCTTCCCTAGAGCCTTCACATTCCCAGTGCCACTGCCCATGTTGAAGAACAGCCTCTCAGCTCAGTGTCCCACAGCACTGGCACATTTTGTTCCAGTGGGTTCAGTAGGGTGTGGGTGTGTTTGTACTGAGAGATGATCACAACCATTTCTGTGAAAGCTGAACATACCTGAGCAGATTAGGACAGACTGAAAGGATCTCTGTCCCTATAAAGACCACACAATTACAGCAATTTCACAATGATACGCTGCACCTGATTATAAACCACACCTCCCGGTAGCCACGGGATTTGTCCATAAATAAGCCGCAGGTGTGGCTTATAATTGTGAAATTACTGTAATTTAAGGGCTGACTATAGCATAGCTTTCAAGTTCCTTTAACATCACAGAAAATGCTGCTTTACTGCTAGCAGCTGTCAGATTGCTAAAAATTCAAGGATATCCACAGACCTTGTTAATATTATATCAACACCTTCAGAGTGACTGAACCTCTCAACAAAAATTGCCTGTGAAAAGACACAAAAAGTGTGGTTCTGGGCAAAAGTAATGCTCAGATGGACACTAACAAAAGCCTCACAATGTCCAGAGCAGCAAGGACCTTTTATGCCTTCAAGGACACACAAAAAGCAACCCCCTGGGGGCAGGGGGAAAGTAATTTAATTGTGAGTCTTTCCATTGCAATTACCCCTGCTTCAAAAATGTTGTGAACTTCAGCGAAGCACCTTTGGTGAATACACCTGTAATAAATTGGGTATAGCCTAGGATTTTATTTATTTTAGGGAGTGATAGGCAGAAGACATTACTTGGGAGTCACCTATGAGAAATATCAGTTCCAAAATAACATAAATCCTGTGGACTGTTGAAAAAGATTGGAATAAACATGTGCTTTTTCATCAGCTTTTGTTTCCTCCAGATGACAGGGATTACAAAAAAGCATTTAGCAATCCCAGGACCCAGGAAATGAAAAAGCTGCTGAAGTGGAAACAAGAATATGGACTGAACTCGAGCATTGTTTTCTTGTTCCATAGAAAACTCTCTACTAACTCCTACCAAAACAAAACCACAAGAACACATTCTGCATGTCATTGGCTCATTCACTGACAGCTGGAAAACATGGGAGAAGTAGCTGCTTTCCTGCTGGGAATCTAATTCACTGCTACACAGCATCATTCTGCAGAATCTTTGTTCTCCTCTTTGGATCCTATGCACCAGGGCAACAGCCAACCTTCAGCTGAGCTGGAGACTCACCTGCAAACTGCATAATGCTCATGGTTTTGTGGTAAAGGGTCTCCACAAGACTGCAACTAAAATGAGAAAGGTTAATTAAAAAGGTAATAAAAAGACAGGTACTTCTATCAACAGGGAAATAAACCCACCAACTGGCAATATTATTATTAACCATCTAGAGTGTTTCAATGTAAAAAGGCAATCTTATGGCTAAGTTTTACCTTGGTTCCACAGGGGCAGTGGGAAGGTGTGTACCTGTATTTTCATCTTTTTCAGATGCTGCATTGCTTTCATTTGTTGCCGGTTTTACTGATATAATAAAGCTAAAATTACCTCTAAGATGATAGAATACATAAATGCACACAAAGCTACCATTAAAAATCCTACTACTCTGGATGCTTAAAAACAACCAGTACACTGCTTTTAAAAAGTGTGAGCAGTTGTTATGGGTAATTCTGATCAGTAATAATTATTTCTATAATTAAAGACTATCAATTCTGATAAATGAGAATTTACATGACCTTTGAGCTAGCTCAGGTGCCAGTGGCAGTCTGGATACAGCTAACTTTTCCTGCTTCTGGGACATACCATGACAGAAGTATGTACATGTACACTAACTGTTGGGAGAAAACAAAAACAACATTGTTAAATTTGTGGGCTAGTCTTAAGTGAGCTTAATAGAGCAAGGCAGTCTTGAGCAACAAGTATTGCTTCTGTTTGAAGCAGGTAAATATGAAATAGCTACTGGGATATTCACATGTAAAGCTGATTTGGTGATAAGCACTCCAGAGCAACAGCTTAGAAGTTACAGTGGGCAGAAGCAAACACAAGTCTCTGCATTGATCTGTAAGTTATTGCTTCACAACTGTCCAGCAGCTGTTGTACTGAGCAAACAACTAAATACACCACCTTGGGAAACTCTCACAGAGGTGCTTTTGGGTTTTGTGGTTTGGGTTTTTCTTCTTTCAGCACACTATGTTGTGGTTTTTTGTTGTTTAGCATGTGTTAACTTCTGATTAAACTTTTGATTAAATATGCTTTAACCCATCAGTAATGTGTTAGATAACTCTATCTCTGCTCCGAACAAAAGACAGGACAGCTCATGTAGAGATAACATCCCTGAAGCAGCATTTTATTTTATTCACTTAATTCCAAAACATTTAATTTAGGAGTCTGGCTTCCCAGTCATCCATCTTAACATGGGCAAATATTGACATAGAGTTGTCAGAATACACAGACAACTAAACAGCCAAAGAGTTTACAAAAAATAAATTCATGATTCTTCAAAACAACTGCAAAAGGTTACAAGTATCAAAACTCTTAGGTAGATGCACTGCATTTAAAGAAACTGTGCACATAAGTTAGAGGCAAAAAACCCAAATTGCTACTGAAACCTCACATTTCAAACAGTTAATTGTAAACTGATGAACAGAGTAGTTATTTCACATCAGCTTAACTGTCTTCATTGACTGAAAAAAATTTGGGGTGGCTAATTTTGCATGCACAAAATGTACTGCTTAACAGAACTGTCAGCTCATTTCAAATGGAAAAATTTAACTGGAATCTAGTTCTCCTCAATCACTTTCCATTATTTTTTCCCATATTTTCCAATCAACAGGCAAACTAAAAATGCCTCCTTCTGCACTGCTCAAGTGCAACTAAGATAAATAGGGCCAATAAACCAATCAATCCATCAATGCCCATGAAGACTCATCTGAAACTGCTTCTTGATAAGTGGACAGCAGATCTGAACAGCTGTACAATACAGATATGCTTAGCACTAGATATTTAGTGTGACTGTGGCAAGGAAATATTGGTGATGATGGGGATGGCCAAGTGGATGAAAGAGGGATCAGAGGAAAGCTTATTAATTATTGCCCTCTCCTGCTTCTTCATCCTGCTGATCGCTCGTCCACAGAGTGAGGTTATCTCGAAGTAGCTGCATGATGAGAGTGGAGTCCTTGTAGGAATCCTCATTTAGTGTGTCCAGCTCTGCTATGGCATCATCAAAGGCTTGTTTGGCTAAAAGGCAGGCCTGCTCAGGGGCATTCTGGATTTCATAGTAGAACACGGAGAAATTGAGTGCCAGCCCAAGCCTGATGGGGTGAGTGGGCTGCATGTGCTCTTTGCTGATTTCAAAAGCCTCTTTGTAGGCAGCTTCTGAGGCTTCCACCACACTGTTCTTCTTCTCTCCAGCAGCAACTTCTGCCAAATAGCGGTAGTAATCCCCCTTCATTTTCAGGTAAAAGACCTTGCTCTCATACTGGAAGTCATTGCAGTTCTTGATCAAGTATTTATCTAGGAGAGCCAAAACATCATTGCAGACTGTCTCGAGCTCCTTTTCTATCTTCTCCCTATAGGCTTTAACCTTCTCCAGCTTCTTCTCATTGCCATCTGCCATGGTCTTCTGCTCTATGCTGCTGATGACGCGCCAGGAGGACCGCCTAGCTCCGACTACATTCTTGTAGGCTACAGACAGCAGGTTCCTGTCCTCATTTGAGAGGGGCTCATTCAGCTCAGTTACCTGAAAATGCAAACAAACAGCAATTTTAAAGGGTTTGCCTTAGAGAAGAGTGTGCAAACTTCCTTCCATACTTTCATCATGAAGTGTAAGATTCAAAATTTCTTCTAGAACACAAAATTCCTTCTAGACAGGAGTAACTGTGTAATGCTGAAAGTTTAAAATTGTTCTGCAGTCAGGGCTTGAAAGACAGAAACCCCCATAGCTCTGATGTAATACAAAGGGTATTTAGAAGCCATTGCAAAAAGTCTTCACTGAATAAAAGTGAGTCAGCCTTGTGTAATGTAGAAGCAATCACAGAGGAAAGCTCAGATTTTTTAGGAAATCTGCTATAATTATACAGACTACACACTTAGTGATGAATTTAAATGTACCTAGAACACCAGTTATTGGAATGTGGAACACAGCACTAGCACTGGAAGCTGGACAGCAGAGATGGAATCACTGCAGTCACTGAGCTCTGCACAGCACAAATGGAATTGGTGTTTCAGGGTGTTTCAGACACCCAGAGGGTGATTATACAGTGTAATACAAAAGTTACCCTGATTTCTGCTAACTGGCTGCAGACAAATTCCAGGGACAGGATATAAAGGAAATTGCACAGAAATAAGAGAGCAAATCAGGAACAAAGCCATGATCAGCTTCAAACTGCAACTGTTCAAAAAGCTGAGACAGAAGGATAATACTTCCAATACTGTAATGTAGCCTATTTCTCTTGATGTTTTAATTTAGGCTATCAGACTCATGACCACCTTGAATTGTTCTACTTTTTAAAATTTATATGCGTGAAATCAAACTCAAAGGAATTAGGATGAAAAATGTAACTCCTCCACCTTACATGTACTGCTTTAAAAGTAGTCACTAGAATTCTAAGGACAAGTACTTTGGTGTGAAAATAAACTTGTCCTTGCTCTGACACTGTTAAAATCATTAACTATTTCTTTTTAAAAATGTGCATTTACACTGCTTGACAGGTGCTAGAGTGTTCACAAGCAAATATTTACATACTACAAACAAACAAGTAACAAATATTTACACTATTCTGAGACTGCTGGTGTAAGGCAGTGAACCTTCTAACAACTGTGCCTATTTCCAGATCCAAAAAAATACTTTACATGAATTATACCTCTAACAGTAAGAGAGAGCTTACTTTCAAATTTAGGTTTTGTTCTTAAAATACATTAAGTCAGTTAGTTTTATGACTTTTCCATAGTTTCAGGAACCTGAACTCCCAAAAGACACTGCTCTGCTTGTTCTAATAGAATTAGAGGCAACCTACAGAGGATGAAAGGCACAGGAATCAATTTTAATTACATTTTCAGAATCCTCATCATAGCTCCCAATCAGTATTTTCCTCAACAATGTCCACCACAATCCACCCAAATCTTCTTTAGTGAAGATATTGACAGTTCTTTCACTGTTTAGTGACCAAAATGGGAGCATATAGAAGGAATCCTGACTAGAACCCTGGAATTCCTAACTCCAGATGCTAATGAGCATGGCAGTACTCAGCTCAGAAATTACTTCAGTGAGTGATCCCACATGAGCTCCTTTCACATGGAAAACGCTCCAAAGTGAATGTTCCATGAGAGAGAGCAGATCCATGCCCTGACCCAAGTCAGTGGGCTGTGATCACACAGCTTTTGTCAGCCAGAGCACATCACTCAGCTAGAGCCAGTTCTGAGCCAGCTGCTGCAAAAATGACTGCACTTGAGCCACTATCAAGTCATTATTAAAACTTGCCTCATACAAAGTTATGCAGTCCATAATTTTGGAAAAAATAGAAACCATGAATGGATTTGGTGGTTTAATCTGGTTTAATGACTTTAAACCAGATCAATTTCTTGTATCATGTGGTTTCTATATCAAGAACTGGGAGTTCTGTAGCTGCATTTACCCCAGAGAACACCATGAGGGAATCATCTCCCAGTAGGGGAGGGCACTGCTTGCATTAAAGACAACTCATTCCCCTCTCCTACACAAACACACTTCATTAAACCCAACCCAGACATTCAGGGATAGGTACAAAAAATATAAAACATCCCAAACTTTTAAAGTCCATTTCTATATATAGATAAAGCCTACGTAACAAACTAGAACCTCAACCTATTTTATTTCAAAAACTTCAGTTCAAGACTTAAATTTATTTCACTGTGTGAAATATTTCTGACATGACTAATTTTAAAATTCTGTATCTCACATCACCCACCTCAGCAATTGTAAAAAGTGAATTATTTTTTACCACTATGTAGCTGTATTGGAAAAGCAACATAAATCTATAGAGGTCCTATGCACTACCTATTAGGATTAGTGCTGTCCAAAAAATGAAGGGCTACAGTTTTTCATGATTTCTGGAATTACCTAAACCAAAGAGTGCTCAGTGTTGTAATCTGAGGATGCTGAAGCATTTGTTGCATCAACTGAGAACCTTTCACACTTTTCACCCAAAGGGTGTTGAGAAACAATTCTGTACCTACCACTAAGCTTTATTTGAAACAGCTGGAATCCTGGAGTAGTATTTAATGCAATGGGAATGCCATGCCCCATACTCTTGTATTTTCTATTAAAATAACTTTATTCGTTGCAAATTAATGGGTTTAGCAAACTAATAGCAAATAAATTCCTTATTTAAGCTACAACTGCTACTTGCTCTGGCTTTCTTCTTACAGAATGAATTGATGGGAATAAAAAATAAACGTTTCTCCAGCTTTATGCTGACAGATGAAATGGCAGCCTTGTCACACTTTTTTTTCCCCATGGCAGAGTTGAAAATCAAACAAATACACTCATTAAAACAAGTATTTGTTACTTAATGTTTGTGAAGTAACTCCCATGCTGTTGGCTATATTCTGTATTGCAAAGTGTGGTAATATCTAAATCTGAAATTAATTGTTCAGATTTCAGTTTACACTGAAAGCACGCTACTTTCATATTGCACCTTTAAGAAATATCAGATGTGCTGCATTCAGAGATATTTTTTACAAAAAAAAAATTAAAATAAGCTTTCCAAATTGATATATCTAGGAGAATAGATTTCTGAGTTAGAATACTGATTTCCTTCCTTCTTGAGGAAGTCTAAATTCTCTGGATTGCAAGATTACTTCAATATTAACCAATATGGATAAAAAGCTCTCTTTATCATCTCTGCAATCACTGGGACAGAAGTAGGAGCTGTGAGGACAGAGCCCTGGGAGCATTCCTCAGAAGATTATGCTCTGACCTACAAAGCCCAGCTCAACACGAGAGCGTTCTGGAAACAGCCACGTTGAGTGAGCACCTGTGAAAGCCAAGGAACCAACAGATGCGACACTGCAGATATGCAACAGGGTATCAACTGCTCACAGTGAGGGAACTGGTGCTTTTAAATTCTGATTTGTATTTTAAAAGTATCTCTACGTTTCAAGATTCCACTCACAAAGGATTCTGGAGCTCCCCATTACAGAAGCTCATGCTCACACAGCTTATTTGTGGGCAAAAGTGGCTTTACAGATGAGAATTCCACGGCTCCAGATGAATGAAAATGTGCAGAGCAATTAGAACAGTTTGCAGACAACTGAACATACACACTAGTTATAAGTACTTTATTTACACACTTCCTAAAGCACAGCAACTGTCTTCTTATGGTTTCACACATGCCCAGAGACCACACATACCCTGCAGTTCTTGGAGAAATATAAAATATAAATATTCTTTCTACTAGTGACAGCTAGAAATTGTCTTCTAGAGCAGTATATTTTAGTGGGTTCTCTAGTTCATATTTTAAAATTATCAACTGAAAGAAGAGCTGTTACTATCGCATCATATATATAAAGAACTCTGGAAACAGAATTAAAAATACACCTTATTTTAACATCTTGTGGCTCTGGTATTGAGATACTCAGAAGTATCACTGTTTCAGAACTGGACTGGTTGTAATATTTATTACAACATAATAGCAAAAGTAAACAAGAGCAGCAAATTTAGTGTATTTTTACTGCCCTCATTTAAGGGAGGTGACATTTTTACAACAAAAATGCGGACTCCATTTGAAGGTGCATTTTTTCATCTTAAAATCATCTCGTGCCTTCAAACAGCAGCACTCTCCAGAGAAACAGTTCCTCTGGGGGCCTTTGGTGTTCACAGAGGACAGATCAGCAAGAACAAACCAATTGTAATCTCATATGGAAAAACTGCTAAGCATCCAATGGCATTAACATTACCCATAACATCTGGATCATGTGAATACTCTGTTTTCAAAAAAGGGACTAGACATAATAGGTTTGATCATTCTACAATTTTATTGTGTATCAGTACAGGCAGATCAGTACATATAATTTTCATTGCTTGCTTCTGAAAGGAGCAGAGATGCATATGTAACAGTGTTTAAACACATTTCAGTACTCAACAGGGTATGGAATGCACTGAGAAACTGCTATCCTACAAAGAAGAGGCAAAAAGGCAACGTTAAAGCTCGGGAAACGCTCCTGGAACAGGGGGCAGCTTTCACACATGGATGCAGCTGCTATCTTTGAGTCACCAATGTTAGCGAGCGAAGCCTCTGTTCGTGTCTTTATGGCGAGGCAGAAGAACCGTCTAGAAGAGGAAGGGGCTCCTCTGGCTGTGTCCCCAGACAGCCCCCGCCGCAGCGCCCAGCCCACAGCTCCAGAGCCCCCGAACGCTGGCGGGTGCCCAGAAGGGGAGATGCACCCCAAGGTGGAACCCAGCGCCCCAGCGGGGTGCAGGGGAGGTGGGCGAGGATGGGGTAGCGGAGAAGGAATGCACGGCGTTCCCGCCGCGACGAGAGGCGGGCGCCATTCAAATGGCCGCACTGCGAGCCCGATTGGCGCCGTGGGGAGACGGAGAGGAGGGCATGGGGACAGCCACACCCCCGGGGCAGGGACAGCCGGGGAGCGGGAGGGCTGCGAGGCAGCCCGTACGGGCCAACGGAGCGAATGCGGGGGGAAGGAAGCAGGTTTTGAAAGGGGGTGCCAGGTGCGGTTTGGACCGGCCACTCTTTGTCTCAGGTAGTACTGGGCACCGCCCCACACGGCGGCGAGGTGTCCCGCGGAACGCTCTGGTCCTGCTCCCGCCCTCCTTTCTCCACCGCGGCGGCTGGGACCCGGCGGCTGCATCCTCCCGGACCCAACCCCGCCTCGGAGCAGCCCGCACTTCCTTTCCCTCCCTCCCCCGCCACTACTCCCCTACACACTCCTCCCCGAGTACGCCCCACGGCCGCCACGCTGCCGGCCCCACTCACCGACTTCATGGCCGAGGCCATGTCATCGTATCTCTCCGCCTGCTCGGCCAGGCGGGCTCTCTGCAGCAGCTGCTCTCGGTCCCCCATGGCCGCTTCCGTGGTGGCTGCCGGGCTGGGCTCTGCGCGCCCCGGAGAGAGAGCGGAAGGCGGGCGGGGATGTGCGGCTGGCCGCGCACGGGTGGCGGGAGCAGGAAGCGTAAGCGGAGCCGCCCGCTGGGCAGTGCCGGGCTGGGCAGTGCCGGGCTGGGCAGTGCCGGGCTGGCCGCCGCTCCCTCGCCCGCCGGCCGCGCTCCCGGACCGACCGCGGCGTGTGCGGCTCGGAGCCTCGCGCTGCTGCCGCCGCCCGCGCCTGCGCGCCGGGAAGGCAACGAGGGGGCGGAGCCGCGGTGCTGCAGGGGAGGGGAGGGGGCGCCGCTCCCCCGCGCTCTATTTCTAGGTGACGTCACTTGCTATAAATAGCCATGGCGGGGCGCCGGCCGCGGGACGCGCGTGCGCGCTGGGAGTGCTGCATTTTCCTGCTGCAAAGGTGCAGGTGGGCGGGGGGCGCGGGCACTGCGGGACGGGACACGACACGGCACGAACACACACGACAGAACACGACGCGGGCTCGGACACCGCCAGCGCCTCGCCTGCCCTGCGGTGCCTGGCGGGCCATGGCTGTGTGACCACGCTCGGGGTGCCCACGCTCCGCGTTCACGTCGGACCCTGCCCAGCAGCAGGGCTGCTTTGTGCGGCCAGCGCTGTCTTGCAACAGTGACACGGTTGTGCCTCTGTCGGGGACATTGGTGTGCCGCGCATCGCTTGCTGCCTTGAAGCAGCCCGAGTTGTGGGGGTGGTACCACCGACCAATTCCACTACCTTGCCTAAGAGATGCAGCTAAATTCAATTTTACTACGTATTTTAATGTGTAATAGTCAAGCTCCTCTTTCATAAATTGACAGACTATCAAACTTACACAAAATTTATCTCAAGAAAAGACAAACAACCAAGTGCTGCTGGTGTCCACAGAAACGCTGGGAGCCACGTTACTCGTGTCTTTACAATAAATCATAGATGGACTTCTCCCATTCAGCCCTGGGCAGCATTTGAAGATGCCCGCACTGCTGAAGGTGTAGGGAGCTGAGAGGAAGGTTTGCTCACCAGCAGAGTTCAGCACCTGTGGCGATGGAAGCTCACATCTGTCCCCATCCCCAAAGACAAGGACACCAGGCCAGCAGCACACCCCGAAGCACGGACAGGCTGCTCGCTCTCCCGCTGCCCTCGGGACTCTGGCACCACTCCAAATGAGTCAATCCAGCCCCTTGTGTCAGAGCAAAGTTTTTAGCCTTAGCACTAATGCTGCTGGCTTTTGTGCATTAAACCCTAGTGCCTTTTAAAATAAATGCTTTTAAAAGGGATTAGATGAAAATTGCTGTCTTGTTAAAGGACATAAATAAATATGACAAATAAGAAGAAACTAAAGTTATATGCAATAAGGCATAAAAGATAAAAATTGTACCCATCAAGTTATAAACTGATTGCCAGAACATTCTGGAAATAGCCCTTTGTGGTGGTGTGAGGCACATACACCACTATGCACACATCCCAGCAAATGGGGCCTTTTCCTGCTGGGATTTTGTTTTCACTGTTTCTAAGAGACGGCAGTGACATCCAAAACCTTAACAGAATGGTTCCCAAGTATCAGCTCAATCTATTATCATAATGATTTTGAATTTTGTATTAATTTTACCTTAGAATAAATATTTAGGTGTGGACAGCAAGGATGTGATTTTGAAAAGACGATTCTATGTAAAAATACAGATTTTAATGTGTCTGGCCCTTAGGCAGAGTAGTGAGAATGTGCCAATCCTCCTTGCCCAGTACACTTCAGCTGGGAACCTTTGCAGTTGTAATAATTTCTCAGTAGAGATTAGTCAGCTTGCAAAGCATTCCAACAGCTCTGAAAATATGTAGGGTTTACCAGAAGCTTTCCAGTCTTGTACAGCAGCTTCAGAAACTCCCCAGGGAAACGAACTACAAAGTATTTTTAAAACGTACTTTTAAAACTGAACCAATCTGCATTAATCTGCCAAATATATGTGGATTATCTACACATGCACAAAACATTCTCACTAAATCCTTTGGTTTCCTTAATTGAGGCTTCTGTCAAACAGCAATTTCTCAGTCTAAAGCATCTCAAAAATTCCTAACCTTGATTCCATGAGGTCATGTGTAACCTCACTGCTCTAAAACCAGAGACACATCTAAATTCAACAGTTGCAAGAAAAAGTGCTAAAATAAGGCAGTGTTGTGTGCAGCATTTCCACAGCCTGACTGTAACCAAAACAAAGGGAAGAGATTGCATTTCACATCCGAGATCTGGGGGACAGAACCTATATTCTCCTTGTGCCTACTGCTCTGGACCTTCATCCTCAATAGTGGCTCCACAGAGGTACAAATCAACAGAAATGAGAGCTCACGCAATGAGTTTTATAATCCACTACAATATTTATAAGTGGCAATGTCTTAAAAATGGAAAGGAAATGGAAAAATCAGCAGGCCTTTTACTAGAGTGCTGTATGGGGTGCAAACAGTGCCTGAGCTCAGATGCCAGGCATCACTCCGTGGTTCCCATCAAAGCTCAGGAATACTGCTCTCATGAGGTAGGACTGAGAATTGTTCCCAAAGTGACCACACCCAGCAAGAATTTGTAGATGGAGAAATTTATGGCACTGAAAATTGCACTATGACCTAAGGCAGTGGCTCTGCTCCACAGGCAGATCTGATTATTGGCCAGCACCCATGTTCCATAAATAGCTCCCTGCTGAAATGCCATTCCAGTTCAGCACTCCCTGCACAGGGCACTGGGGACACCACCGCAGCTCCCAGGGTGTCTCCCCTGTGCTGATGTTTAGCTGCAGGGACACTGGTGAAGAGGCAACACTGCAAAGAAACCACCATGTGCCGCTCCCAGGCTTTCCCCACGGTGGAAAACCTCCCCTTTGTTGTTCTGGAAGCACACAGAGAGCACACACGTTTTGTGCACTCTTTCCGAGACTCATGGAACTGCAGCAGTCCCTGCCACTAAGATCCTCCTGAACCCTGGAAAAAATGATCTTCCTTCTCCTTTCTGCAGCAAGGAAATGTTTTATTTAGGGAACTGCTAAATGATGAAAGTCTTGGGGACAAGATACTGAAAAACAGAGAGAGAGAAGAGAAACCACCCACTGGTGGGGGAGGTTAACCAGCTTCCACATCACAGCAAATGAACTAGAGACAACAGTGGAAGAGAGAGATGGAGTTTGTTAACATCTGATCCTGGAAATACTTGTGACTGGCCCTTACATGGGGCATGATGCTCAGGTAGTGCTGTAAGGCCAGACTCTGCCAGAGGCTCAGGACTATCTGTAATTTTTATTGTTAGAATTCTAGGAGCACATTTCCCCAGCAAAGTGAGATGTGTGCATCAGGAGCATAGGTGGTGTAACCAACGACAAGATCAGAGCATGAGATAGCAGTGGGTGTAGCTGTAGTGTGATGATTCTCTCCCAAACCACAAGGGACTGTAATTTCAGTGACATACTTCTAGCCAAACCATACACCACAGTTTAACAAGCCTCTAGGCTGTCACAGTGTGTGAAAATATTCTACTCTTTGTCATATTTCAATTTCATATTAATCTTGAATCACTCTCACAGAACCTCCCTCATAACTCAAGGGTAAATCCTAGAAAGAAGAATGATGACACTGCCTGAGCACTGCTCAGCAGCAGCAACAGGGTTCATGCCTTGCATTGTGGTGAAGTCCACTGGGTATCTATTAACCTACACGGGAAGGGCTTTAAAACAGAAGGACGCTGATTTGTAAAAAACCTGCAAAGCTCTTGCTCCCTCATGGGAAAGGGTAGGTCTGTACCCCAAAGCCTATTTGGGATCACTGCAGTGTATTTAATACCATGAGGCATTCACACACAGTAGCCTTTGGCATGTTCAAAATCCTGTGCAGACACAAGCTGATAAACCCTCAGAACTCTCTGGCAAAATGTGCTATCTTCCAGCACCTGCTCATTTCAGAGTCCAGAGGAAACAGCACTGTGTCTGAATAAGAGATGATAGCAGTTTTTCCCTGCCAGAATGATTCAGGGATATGCACAGGGGGTTGTCAAGCATGCTCAGTTGTGTGGGTTCCTTTAAGAGGTGAGAACGCAGTAGCTGATTGAAAGCAGCTTTAACTCCTCATGAGCTACTTCAGACCAAGGTGTTTGCTAGTCCTGCCCAGACACAAGAATGCAGTTTTACTCTTTATGTAACGAGGGGAAAGTAACCTGGATTCACAAGCTTCAACAGGAAAACATGAAAAAGCTTGCTTATCAGCAGCTGCCACCAGAGCACCATTTTGAAAAGAGGCTCTACAGGTAAGAGGAGAAATAAACAACCTGTGTTAAGAAAATACTGGAAGTAAAAATACAATATGAATACAAAATAACTAAATCCTATGATTTCTGGAACCTCTCCATAGGACATCTTGCGCTGAACATACACAATTAAGGACTCAACATCAACAGCCACATTTAAAAAATAAGACCAGATCTGTCTCAACAAATGAATTTTTACTGCCCTCCAACCTTTACCAAAGTGGATTAGTTTGACTTAGAACTGGATTAAATCCCACTGAAAATGATTGATCTGAAACAATGACCTTTCACTGCAGAACATAACATGAAAGACTTTGGGGATAAGACTAATGAAGTGCAGAGATAAAACAAAATGCCTTTGCCGACATTTTCAAAAGTGGCCTCTTATTCTGGGTGCCCTACTTGAGTCACTGCGTAAAGCGCTCGTTTCCTCTAAAAATGAGGCCCCAAGAAAGGTGAGCCAGGCATCCAGAATGACACACAGCCTGAAAATACAGCCCTGAAGCTGTGTCTCCCAGCGTTTGTCCTGAGTGAGTGTTGGATGCACCAGTGAGTGTGACAGCAACACTGCCAAAGGGACTGCAAGCAGGACAAGCTGCTGCTCACATCCTCCATCCTCCATGGATTGGTTCAGGGAAGTTTTCATGGCAGCTGCGGTGCAGGATCTCCACACAGCCATTTCCACAGCACACTTCCAGGGCTGAACCACCCTCAGCCTCTGACTTTGCCAGGCTCAGGGCTGCCTGTTTAACTGCCAAGAGAAAAGCCAGCCCAAGCAGCAGTGCTGGAAAACATGGATGCTCCCTGTTGGGAAAGTGTCCCTCTTCAACTCCAGAACTTCTAAAAGTGCTCCTAGATTTCTGTCTCCTTTCTGTGACCAATCAACACATACAGGCACTGTACTTTGGGTTCTTATATGCATTTTAGGATAAAAATAACTTTGGGTTTTTCTATCTAGGGCAAACTCCTTCCTTTGCTAGGCCATGCCATGTGGAGGAGAGGAATGACAACAGCAGGTACAGCACATTCAGCTGAGGGCAGGTCAGCCACGTGCTGAGCGTGCTTCCCAGTACAGCTCCAAGGAATAACAACACAAACACATCCAGAGCTTGCTACAGATGGTAGGACAGGGAAAGCAGGACGTGAATCACATCTAGGAAACCAGGTCGAGGTAAGACACCAATTGAACAAATTGCTACCCCCAGTGTGAACACAACGGAAAGAACTCCACCAGGCTGTCCTTGAAAGACTAACTGCAGCCAGCAGCACGGGCAGAGAGGTCAAAAGCACTACTGGCATTGAGCAGAGATTCACTTGTTCTCTTCCTCTGCTGCGTGGCCAGGCACCCTGTCTGTTCTGAGTCATGGATGGGAGCAGCAGCCCAGCCCCAAATCCTGCTCAGCCCCCTGTAACCCAGCATGGCCAAGTCCTGTGAGATCATCTCTAGGCACCACTTGCAAATTCCTATCCAGATGCGATTAGCTCCTCAAAGGTGCTTTGTGCAGGTTCAATATCCAGGTGACATGGGGCACTAATGGGCCAAAATTTGCTGCACTTCAACCACTTGGCTTTACATCTCTTAAAGGGAAATACTTTTAATTTGTTTGATTTTACATACCAAACTTTGAATTGTCTAACATAAATTTACAGAAAAGTAATAAGCTACCTCACCTGGGAAATGACCTAGAAAATTCAGTTGTCCTCCAGAGAACAACTGTACCAAATTCAGAAATGAAATTCATTAAATATAAGAGAAAAGGCTTTAATTCTGCTTTAGCTGAAAATCCTTTTTCACATTTGGAAAAGAGACTTGTTGTTCTAGCACTCCTGAGGAATTTTGCTGAATTGAGCTTCTTCTTTTTAACTAAAAATTCAAAACAACTGTGTTCTTGAACTATTTTTAAAACTACAAGATCTTAGGACACTGGTGTTGTTAAAGTGGTAGAATAAAGGTTGCTTATATGCCAAGCCATAATACCTACATTCCCTTGGATGGGTTGCTTTCTTAGGAAATAACCTATATAGAATGACAGCTATCTAAAATTCCTATACAGGCGATGTTAATCTAATCTTATCTCCCTTGACAGGAAACAAAACTAAGTATTTGAAAAGGACTGAAAATACATCTCATTGTAAGAGGCCTCATTCCTCTTTACTCCAATACATCTTTAACAGCAAGGAAGTGTAACCTCCCTGGCTTTCATCCACATGTACCATGTACCACCGGCTGCCTAAATCCTAGTCATTGTATTGACATGTCATATCAGCAGGGATGAAAACTCAAGTACCTTATTTGGGGTCTCAGACAGCAGCCCAGCAAGATCCAGTGGGAGTTTTGCTATAGGGCTGCTGCCTCTGCATGGAGCCGCGTCGCTGGCTGGCTCCTGACCGTGCCGCGTCTCCGTTCCACCGCGGGCCGCAGAAAGGCCGGTGACAGCGCCTGGAGAAGGGGTTTTCACGAGGCGTGGCCATGGCGGTGGGCGCCGTGCATCCCCCTCCCCTCAGGGCTCCCGCCGCTCCCTCAGCCTCATGCCCCCGCCCCGCGCGCCCGCTGTTGCTATGGCTGGGCGGGAGCGCACAGCCAATCAGGGCGCGCCAGGATATATCTGTCGCTGTTGCCAGCGGCCGCGGACCAATGGGGAGGCGGCGGAGGGCGGCCCTCGGGCCAATGGGGAGGCGGCGGCGAGCGGCGGGAACGGGCGGTGCCGGGGCTGTGAGGGCAGGGCGGCCCGGGCCGGGCCGGGCCCTCATGGGTGCTCGTGCCAGCCCTGCCTGCCCGGCTTCTTTCCTCCCTGTGGAAATGCCCGATTCCCTCACGGACCCGCTCTTGACGGCAATAAACGATAATGTGTGGGACCCTTCCGAGAAGCGCTGTTCCAGACACGAACAAGAAAGTGACAGTCGTCAAAATAATGGAGGCTTCAGGCTCTCAGCACCAACGAGTGTTCCTAGGGGAGCTGGTCCTGAGTTTTCATACATAATTGCGCGTGAAAATTATCACTTTATATCCTTCCCTTGAAAAAAACGAACCCTGGAGACATAGTAATTGCAAACCTTTATTTGGAAATCTTGTAACAAAACGTATGGGAGGCATCTTCTCCCTGTAAAACAGTTAACTCTTCAGGAAAATACCCAAAAGCCCACCCCACAACTTGCAGGATTCGTTTTAAATCTGCATGAAAGGCCTGCCCTGCTAGTTCCTGTATTAAACACCAAAGTACTGGCATATCATAGCACTGAAAATTCTGCTGTGCTCAGTTGGTGTCGCCTGTGGCACTAGGGAGTATGGAGCACTCGAGATGCTGCACCCTGCAGCACAACAGGAGGACAGGGATAAGAAATGGCAGGACTTTACCAGCACTTAGCTGAGACCTTATTTTCCAAGCCTGACAAAAGGTTATCCAATATCCACTGCAAGGCAATGTAACCAAATTTTAGTTCTTTGAGTACAGGAGCTTCATTCACCTTCATAATGCAGCCAAGGACTCAGATCTGGCCAGTGCTATGATCAGATCTGTGTTACTACCACAGAACCAGTGCCTTGATATTTTTAACATCTACGGTGCAGCTTCAGACAGCTCCAGGAAAAACCTACAGTCAGCACACCTTTGCTTTCTTCTGTTCTTTGCAAAATTCTTAACAAAACCGTAACTAAGCCAAACTTTGTAACCATTGAAAACATCTCTATCTTTCTCCCTCACTCAATTCATCTCCCTGTTACACTCAGCAAAGGAAGCAGTGGGGTGTTTCCCAGGGAAGCACAGACACAGGGAGTGTATCTGCAGGCAGGTCACTTGTGTCCACTCTCAGAAAATTCACAGAGCAGGCATGCTGCCTCGTACATGTCATCATCAACTGGACCCTTCCGGACCTGAAAGACACAGGAAGGAATCAAAGCCTCACTAGATGCAAATTTTAGCACAGTTGCTCTTAGTGGAAGAGCTCCTTTGGGCAGACAGCAGCACACGGTGTGAGGGAATGTCTCTGGTCAGGGCTGTGTGCATGAAGGGACAAAGGCTTTCTTCCCAAGTTCAGGTGGAGTAATCCATCAGTGGCTATAGAAGTGGTGAGCACAATCCGTGCACAATCCAACACCCAGCAATTCAGAGCAGAGCAAACACCTTTGCTTTGCCCCAGGCTTTGGCTTCTATAAAAGCCAGTACCTGATAGAGGGTAAGACAGGAATTAAATAATTAAGGAAGTGATGTCCTGAACAAGGGAGGTCTGCTCAAGGAGAGAAAGAAATATCTCCAAAATTAATTTTTTGTTTGTTTGCCTGCTTTAATTTTACTCTCATTTTGGTTCTAATGGGATGCATGACCTACAAAAGCAAATCAAGTTTGTGTGGACAGAAGAAAGTTTCTATCTGCACTTCTGTGATAGGAACTAAATATCTGCACATTCTTGCCACCAGCCCAGAGCAAGTTGATTCAGGAAGAAGTGCCCAGGAAGTCTGTAGAATGCTGTAAAATAATTTACCCATTCAAGCTCTTCCTTTTCCTAGAGCACACACGAAAATATGCAAAAATTGTTTTTCTGAATTCCTGAACTGAGTAATTATTACAAAAATTTGAAGATGTCCTGTTTGACATCTACAGGCATCACTCAGGATCTTGCTGCCAGCCCCAGCTCAGTGTATTGAGTGTCATGTTTCTTCACCACTGCAAAATCAGTGCAAGCATGCAGAACAGCAAGATGAAAACTAGCTAGAGACGGCCTGCTCCGGGAATCTTAGAAAAGGTTCATTCATTATTAATGCCCAAAGCTTTCCTTCTCGTCTGGCTTGCATTATGGCTGGCTAAAGAGCCACTTTCCAAGATACAGATCTTTATATTGATGCTTTCAGAGGCTCAGAAGAGGTCCTGTTACTGCCCTCAGAGCTGCAGCCACTTCTCATAATGAGGCCAGCAGATATGGGTCCTGCTTTTTGTAATCTCCTTTGGAAAGGTTTTCCCCAGCAGCTCACACTGCAAGGGAAGCAGCAATGGATGCTGACTGCCTGTTAGACCAACACAAATGAAGCCAAAAAATACACCAATGTACAGCTTAGATAGAGCTCTCTTGGCTTTCTATTTTTAGGTAACAATTCAGAGATGTGCTCCCATCCCCCTGAAAGAAGAAGATTTCTAACCTGTATTCTGTATTGCCTCAAAGTTCCCATCAGAAGGACACAGACTACACCCACAGCATGGAACTACCTTCTTTATCCTGTCCAATAATCCCACTGCTCTGTATGCTGCTATCAGCCATCTCAGAACAGCTGCAAAATCCCTTTTCTTCAACGATAACACAGTCTTGCAAATGAAAATTTCATTAAACATTTTAAGAGGTCTGAGAGAACAGAGTCAAATTGTGCAAAACAGCTTAGAGGGGAGGGCCTCAAGCAGCCATCTTTCTGTAATTATTCTATAGGTGAGCCCTCCATTGCTGAAAATTTAAACGACTCTTTGGATTTGCACAGGATCTTTTGGCCACCATTTCAATGGCAAATTTAGTAAAATTGGAGTCTGCTTAGCAATTCAAGTAGGAAAAAAAAACAAAACAAAACAAAACCACATTTCCTTCTACTGTCTGCAGGGAATGCCCAGCTTGCTCTGAACTGGACTCCAGAAGTTATGCTTAAATCAAACATGTTTTATACTAAATGTGATATGAGATTTCACATCTCCTCTGAGAGAGCTGCAGGGGATTGTGTGTTCAGAGCTCCTTTCTCTGAACTTTAGGTGTGTTCTTACCTGGCTTTGTCCCAAGGCTTGGCTTCCTTCCACATTTGGTGCATGAACAGGTGGGCACTGAGGCTTGTCAAACACAATCTGAGGGGAACTGAAAAAAATATTAAACACAAGTGCATTTGTATTTATGCTCTATTTGCCACTTACTTTAATGTTTTGGAGCAGGACAAGAGAGGCTGTTGGCAAGACTCTATTCATTTGATAGAGTTCTGTTGTCTATACACCTGCCCCATTTCTCAAAATTGTTACGACCTGAAAAGGCAGGCTCTGCAGTGGGAAGATTGCCCTGACCAGGAGCAGTATACAGGGAATCACATCTCAATTTGCAGCTTTCCTCCTGCCCAAAATTCTACCCATAAACAAGGAGGTATATACCAAAACGTCTCACTCCTGGAACATCTTTCAAAAGCAGAGACCTTAACAGTCAAAATATGTGGCTTTAGGCATAGACATAACATTGGCTATGCTTCTGCTACAGCTTTCCAAAGCCACCAGTGGAGTCTGGGGACAGGGCTTCCCAATCCACAGTCCCCTGGAGGCTCTGCCAGCCTCTCAAAACAGACCAGTCTGTGGCCACTGGCTCAAGTAGCAGACACTGGGTACTCAAGAATGCACAATGGGATGTTCTCTCTCATCATCACCAATTCAAAAGTCTCTCTAAAGCAACAACACTGACCATACCACCACCAGGAATAGCCCAAGGTGTGAGTGTCCATCAGACCCAGACAAGAGGTGCCCACCAGTAGAGTACAGGAAAAAAGAACCAACAGGGTAAGTATCAAGTTGCCTTTCCTTGGAATGCTCCCCGGGTTCCAGCAACCAGCCTTGGGACGCCTTTGCTGGAGGCTGCATTCAGAGAGTCACATTTCCTAATGACAAATGGGCTCAACTCTCTCTCCCACCCTCTCAAGAATTTGTCTCATGCTTTTTCACAGCCCACTTATACCGACATGCACAGCACCCTTAGCAACGAGTTCTGCAATTCAGTTATGCAACATGCCAAAAAGTAGCCTCCATTTGTGGGTTAGGACTTGCTGCCTGCTGGTGTCAGGGTGCTGGGCTGCCCAGAGAGGAGAGCCTAAGAGCAGGTGGATTCCTGGCACTCTGAGCTGGAATGCCAGAAATGCAGGCAGAAGCTGTAAGCTCCCATGAACACCTCAGCACTGACATTTTCTAAATCATTATGCTGGCTCATGAACACAGAATGCCTTGCTCCATAGAGCTCAGTGTGCTTTTCTTTCTGAAATGGAAGGCACGAGATTTCCACTCTGAAAGAACCTTTAGCTGGGCTACATTCCACCTGTCCTGACTTGCAGAGTGAAAAGGATACAGCACCACTTATCTGTAAAGGGGAGCATCTGTTTGGTGTCCCACAGGGACTTCCAGTCCGCTTGCTGGATCAAACCCTCCTCTCAGGCAGCAGAAGCAGATGGAGACAGTCAGCTTCCAGCCTGGTTCCCTCTCACACTCCCACCTCACAACCCTGTACATCAGAAGAGGCTTGGACACAGCCCAAGTGTGTAGGAGTGGCTGTAAAAAGCCCATGAAAGAAATCAACAGGAATTGTTCTGATAAGCTTTGAGGCCGTGTCCTTTCCAGGTGAGCATCTTTAAAAATGAGACAAACAGATTAAGGACACTTGGGCTGACTTACAGCTCTATCTCAGTGTTCCAGAAGCAATGAGAGCACAACACTGAGTCCACTCCAGATAGGTGATCCTGGCTAAATAGTTCCTTTTCTTTGTGTTACTCTTACCTCTAAAGCTGGGATAATGTCACTGCCCTGTCATTCAAGGACAACACTCATCTGCCTTACAGTTTGATCTGTTGCCCCCACAAATCCCCAGATGACTGATGCTCACTGCACCATGAGTGCTCAGGGGGACTCTGGTAACAATACTCTTCTCAGATCTCTGACTCTGTTAGAGGGCTCTGCCTTATAACACAGGTGATCCTCACTCACTGAGCAGTGATCTTACCCAAGATTACCCACACGAGCTCTCCTGGCTCCCTAGAGAGAAATTGCAAAGTGAAATTGCTGCCTAAGCATCACTCACTTCTGAAAAAGACTGATGTTCAATAGCATTCATGGAATTTTGAGGACATCAAGGTTTTGGGGGGAGCTGGACCAGGCCACTCAACTAGGTTTACAAATATGTCCTCATCAAAAAGGTGACATCAAAGCAGCAAGTCCTGCCTTCACAAGATTATGATAAAGGGTGTGTGGATGCCTGCACACTGATATACCCAACAAGGAGACATTCACCATAGATTTCTTCTACTGGCAAAATTTATTTTAAAATAAACGTGAGCTCACTCCACAGAACATGCAATTTTAAATCCAGCCAAAATATTACCAGCAAGCCTTGATGATCTTTCATGGTCTTTAGTCACTGTTTAAAACTGTGACTCCTAAAACACAGCCTGAGGTTTACAATGCCTGACCTGGGCTCTCCCCAGTAATTCAGAGCAAGGAGTCTGACATGAGTGTGAACAAGGCACCAGGCCAAGTGGGAAACAGGGGTAAAAGACAGAAATGTTTTCTGCTGGGAACTGGGGCCAAAGCTCACCAATCTTTATCTCCAGTGAATCACTGCATTTACTTGTTGTTTAACAAGCCATAAAGCCTTCTGTGCCTCTGCTTCATCATTTTTAAAGTGGGAATAAAGCTTCTTCTACCTGCCTTTTTGACATACTGAGAGTGCCATACTGGCACACACTCTGGTCAGTGTCAAGCAGAAGGGTTATAAAATGGGGCTGCTGCTCCTGGTCTGTCTTGCAGATCAGTAAATGAAATGAAGCCCATAATGTCTGGCAGTATTTATTTTTATGTAACATTATGGAAGATGTATAACTTATGGAAAATGGCATGAATTTTTGTTGTTTTGCATTCTCTGAATTTATGTCAATTCCCAGAGAAAATCTGAAATCTGAAACCTTTGTTATATGTGGAAAACAGAAAGAGAGAACAGTGCCTGTCTTTCCATCTTCCAATTTGGAAAGCTTGCACTATGGAAGAATCTTGTCATGAGGTTGTGAAGCTACAAAATCTATTTTGAGATTAAGTACAGGCCCTACCAGCCCAGCCCACAGAACCAGCCCTCAGTGGATCAGAACAGGTTATGCTTTTCTGCCAAAACCAAGCAAATAGTTCAGAAACTGAACCTACCTAAAAAACAAAGGGTCCTATATTTTTTGATTAGGCTGCTTCCAAACCTCCCTTGTCCCACACGCACGCACATACAACTTAGAAAACATTACCCATGCACAGAGATAAATACTGGCAAAGAAGGATGGACACAAGGAGAAGCAGTCCCTGGGAATGAGATGTATTTCTGCAACTCTCTTCAACAGGGTATCAAGACATGGCTGGACTCTGCACAATTTTTATTCGTACCTTTAAGCAGCCCTGTGCTTTCCCTCTCTTTACCTGTGGGGAATAGGTTCCAGGGTCCCTAGCTGTCCTCCTCTAAAGGTTAAGCTTTCATCCTGTAAATCTGACTGCTGAATGGTTTTTTCTGAGCTCACTTCAACATAGCCACCTTGAAGGACTGTGCTCAAGGGAGCTCTGACACCTGCTGAAATAAATGCTCATATTAAACAAGTACAGATACAGATAACACGATCCCAACCTCTGACCTAGCTATTCCTTCTCTCCTTGCTCCACATCACCAGAGCCTGGGTGAAGTTATAGCCCTTCCTGCTTTACAGGAAGCAAAAGCAAGTGGGCATCACTAATGCATCCTATCAAGCCTATTCTGAAGAACAGGGAGAAGAAAAGAGATGGTGGGAATGCTGAACAAGACTGGACAGGAAGAAGATAAAGAGGAAGAGAGAAAAAATAGCAAGAGGGAGAAAGGAAAATGAAAACATATGCTTGAAGACAAGCACCACATCACAGTGAAGAAGTTTCCAGATTTTTCTCAGGCAATGTCTTAATGATGACAGGCATTAAAAATCTAGAAGCTTGCAAAAGGACAAGATGAGCAGACAACACTGGAGGGATTATCTCAGTAGAAACACCAAAAAGAGCCCACCACTATCTTGTGGAAGTGGTTACAGTATAGGCAAAAGTATAGGTAAGAACATCTGCTTTTATACCTTAAATGAACAGGTTTTCTCACTGACCTACCATGGAAGTAGAATTCCAAAGCTCAAAATAGGCCCTGCTCTCCTTCATCAGGACACTTAATTGAGGAAGAGTGTTTACAACAATGGGAAGAGAAGCTTGGAAAATCTTCAGAGTCAACAATCTGGTAGTTTTACTAACCTTCTATACCTGGGGTCCACACGGAGCCACAGACTTCTATGGTGCTGTAAGGGGTCCACTTGGGCAGGCAATTATTCAGAAAGGGACGGGACTCATTAGAGTACAGGACAAAGCTCCCTTGCCAGGGGCTGGCAGCAGCACTGGTCGCTGCTTCTGCAGGCGGCAGCACAGGAGAGCCAATGCAGGTTCCTGCCTGCATGTCAGCCCCAGTGCCAGAAGGTACAGGTTGTTCAGCTTTGGGAATGTTGAAAAAAGCCGTGCTTGTTCCAGCTTCACACAGCTCAGGGCTCTGCACACAGCTGCAATGAGGGAGAAAATGAATCAGCCAGAGATTTTTCTTGCCAAAAGGGGACCCCCAGCTAAACCTCTGAATCCTGCCTGTCACAGCTGGGAGAGGAACTGCTCTGACTGGACATGGAACATTTCCATCAGTGGTGGCAAGGCTCACAAGTGATGTCCCTGTAGAACTGACACACAAGTCGGTTCCATGAATACATTTAAAGGTTGCTTCACTTCTGAATGGTCACTGTAAAGATGCCATACATCACCTGGATTGCAGCATCTTTAAATATGATCCTTCAGGAGGCTGATACAGAGGTGCAGCTGACTGCTCCCGTTCTGACTTACAGGGCAAGAGGGTTATCTCCATTTGCTCAGGGCCGATGCCCACACAAGATCCATCTGAAAAGTGCAGGTAAAACACTAATGAGTACTCCAAAAGGCTACAAAACAAGTCTGATCTGCCAAATGCAGCAAGACCCCTGTGTTCCCTGTGACTGAAGTTTGGTTGCACGTCTGTGGAAGGACATGGAAATACTGGGTTTTCCTGGAGTACACTGCCCTGATTCCAGAATCAGAGAGACTAAAACCTAATGCTTCCAATGCATTTGCTTTCATTTGGTGCCTCTTTAAAGCCAGACATCTCCTTTCACCTGTCACTGCACAAGGCCTTAGCAGTGTCTGCTCCTCTGGAATGACAGCCTGGAGCCAATGAGGCACTCCACAGCAGCAGAGTTCTCTAGAATCCACTTGATCCATCAGTACATAATGCTGTTCTGAAGAAGCAATATCCTTCCCTTCCTGAGAGAATTTAAAATTGATTTTCACCTCTCTGGACTACATCCTGAACCCATTAGGAAGAGACAAACCTGCAGTTTGTGGAGTGTTGGATCCTTGATTCTTTGGGTCATTTTTGTGGGAAGCCAAAGCCGTTTTAGGACGTGATTTGTTGCTCTTTTTTGTACCACGGTGGTGGGATTTTTGACGTCGTCGATAATTTGCAAACCAATTATAGACCTGAATTGGCTGCAGGTTCAAGCTCCGAGCCAGTGCCTCCTGCAAACCCAGGGGCAGAGAGAAATCAAGGGGAAAAAATATCACATCCAAATAATCAGGCATTTCCCTTCAATTCCAAAAGCAGTTCAGCAAAACACCTTCCAAAGCCAAAGACATTTACTCAGTAGATCTTTGTTAGGCTGCATGGATCTGATTGAAGAGACCATTTTATAAACTCAGAGTTGATAGAAAACACAAATTCCATCCTGCACTCCCAGACAATTTGTTTGCTAAGGAAGCCAATGCTATTCTATATTGCCCTCACCAAAGCATGCTCTTCTCACAGAACGACAACAGCTTCACAATGCAGACAACTGAGGTCTGAAGTCTTCACCTGACAAAGTAGTGGATCAGCAGTGCTTTTTGATTTAATTCACACATCTCTTCCATCACAAATCTGTCCCTGTCCAAAGAAGGTAGATCCATGCACACACCAACACAGCCTATTGTGTGATCACACCAAATTAGCAGCATTTGAAAAGTCAGCACAAAATATGTTCTGGTAAAAAAAGTGCAATTTTGTATAGGGTGTTACTCAGTCAAGTCAGAACCATTTATCATTGTAATAGAGCTCTGCTGAGTGATGGCTGTTCGGCTGCCTATGCTCAATCATTACAAAATTCGAACTGTTAAGGACCCAGTGAGGAATTTATTGTCCCTCAACTTTTTGATCACAGCAAAAGAAATTACTTAGCATGAACTTGATGATTTTTAAAGAAACCTTTAGGGAAAGCTCAAACATGAGGAATCCCAACCCCAATGAGCCTTCTGAAAACAAGGATTCAGAAATTGAACCAGTTATAGATTTCTGATCAATGTCCTGCTTTTCTGTGACCAAGAAGCTAAATTGAAGTGTCCCTAGCGTATCCCTACCCGCTGTTTCTTGTTTGGATTTGCTGTCACCTCTACAGCAAACTTGAGCAGTTTCTGGCGTACTTGTTCTGAATAGTTTCGACTCTTCAAACCTTCAGGACAAAGGGAAATAGGTGGAGGATTCCTGTACACAGGAGAAAATGGGATTAAAAAGGATCCAAAAGGAATAACTCACATTTATGGGAATTTTCTCACATTGCCACCAGTAGTCAAAACAATAAGAAAAACCAAGCTCTAAGATGCAGCATCTTGAAGTGTAAAACCAGCTTCTGCATCTGTAGCCCCTGCATCTCAAAACTTCACAGGAAAAAAACCTCTTTTGTTTCCCCACCATGCAGTACCTCTTCCTGCTACGGAACTTCTGCAGTGCTGTCAGAACACCTGTCCCCTGTTTCTCCATAACACTCCGGTAGTGAATCTCATGCCAAAGCTTCACCAGCTCTTCCTTCTCTTCTGCATTGCAATACTAAAACAAAATTGTGAGTCAGCGAACCTTTCCAGAAAGTCACTCAGACTGTGTATAATGGAGGAAACTCTCAACAGAAATTGACTCAGGGATTCCTACTGGTTTGACAGAGCTAGTAGCATTATTTAGGCATATGGCTCCCTGTTCCTTCTCCCATGTACACAGGGCGTTGCCCAATTCCTTCTTTTCCCCTGGTGAAAAGGTCTACATAACCAGATCTAGAAGGCAAAAAATCCCTCACCTTGAGTGACACCATCCAGCCTTGCTCACATATTCCCACCCTGCCAAGCCACCTAATCTTGGGCTTCCCAATACTCTTATATTCTGAGCCCTAAGATTGTGAAAAACTCCAAGAACCACCACAGCAGAACAAAAATCCTGCTACAACCAACCCCATAATTGCCAGTTATCTTTTTCCCTTTGGCTGCTTAACTCTATGTGCCTGTACAAAGGCTTTGTCCTGTATTTCAGGTCACCAATGCACACCTACCATCTTCCACTGCCTTACACAAGCTGGAATTGCTCCATGTGCTGCAGTTTAGGTACTTCTGCACTAACAGCTCTAACTACTGCTTTGCTACCATGGCTTTTTGTTTCCACGAAGAACTGAAGAACCCATCCCTACCTCCACGAGTCTGCAGGCTGCATCACGTTGCCCTTTCTGGATATGAAAATACACACAAGCCCGGACAACATGGATGTTAGTGAGAAAATATTTCTTGTTCCTGCATTCCATCATGGCTTCAACCAGCTTCTCCAGACTAGAAGATGAGCTCTCGAGGTCCCGGCAAAGCTGTTCTGCTAGATTCAACAGCTCGGTGGGTGGGGGATGCTCATTTTCATTCTTCTTTAACATGGCCATGAACTCGTTCATCATCATGTCCTGTTGGAAGCTTTTTCTATGCAATGCACAAAGTTGTGGTTAGATAAAAACTCTTTATCTCCTATTTTTAGCTTCTATAATATGGTTTTCTTTTTTTTAAAAAAAAAGGAAAGAAATTCACTGTGTTGTTAAAAGCAGTCTAAGGACCTCAAAATGCTTAAAATAAAACTAAGCCTAAAACAGCCCTGAAAAGCTGAAGACACACCAGGTTTGCAGTTGAGAAAATGGAGCTTAGAAAGACATATTGAACTTCTCCCAAAATTCAGAGACTAACTCTAGGATTCACATCCACTGCTTACAGGTTAAAAAAAAAACCTACCAAAACATTAAATTCAGAGATATTCAGATGAAATTAATTTGGTGAAATTTTTCCAAAATGGCACTTGACAGGCCCGGGCACTTCCTGTAAAATGTGAAACCCTCGTCGGGGCTGTTTCTCACCCGTTTTCCTGGAAGAAGGAATTCCCCTCGAGAACACCGCACCGCTTGGCCAGATGCAACCCCGCCGGACAAAGCGGGGAAAAGCTGTGAAATGGCTGTGAAATAGGTGCGAGGTGAGGAGCAGGGACACGCGGCAGCCCCGTGTCCTTCTTTCCGCAGCGAAGCTCGGGCCCCGGTCCCGCACGTGGTCCCGACCCCGCGCAGCCTCGCTCGCTGGCCCGGCGCGCCCCGGAACCCAGGGCACGGCGGGGTCAGCGGCGGAGCCAACGTGGGGCTCCAGACCCCGCCCAGGCGGGACTCCTGACTGCCCCTGCCCCCCACCCAAAGCACAGGACGGCAGAATGGATGTAGGATGGTGGAGAATAGATGGCAGCGAGCTCCTTCCATAGTAGAGTATTTTTAAGTCACTAATGGAGATCAGACGGTAGCACTGATAATTTTGACACGCTTAGAGCGACTGAATGAAGAGGCACATGGATCAAACCCACCTTCTATAAGTGGGTGCTGTCTAAAAACAGATGAATCATCCTGACTCAGTTTTGGGGATTAAAAAACTGAAGCAGCTATGATTTGCCTTGAATCAGACCTGAACACCACTGCGAAGGTGTCAGCTCTCCCCTGACTTCGCTTTCTCGAGGGTGTGTAACAATGAGGAGCAAAGAGCCCGGAGGCAGGGCCGGTGACCCCTGTAAACCTGCGCTTAGATCCCCAGCTGGTGCCAAGGCCGAACACGGAGCGCTGGCAGCTTCCTCCCGCGGCTCGCAGACACATTGTTAAAGCCGCCCATAACCCCCGGCGATAACTTGTATTCACGCCCTTGATTAACCTCAGGCTTTGCAAGACAGTAACTGGCTTCCCGCTCTTGCTGTCTCACACTGCTCCAGATCCAGACACGAAGACAGAAAATCCTGCATGATTACAAGACAAAGACCCAGCACAGAACTTTGAGCTGAACACAGGAAGCAGTATTTTCAGTATTTTCTTTTGGCAATTGCTTTCTTTTACTCATCAATTCTTCATTGCTGTCTGTAGAGTTACAACAAAACACCAGGTCACTTAATTTTCTGCATTTTACTTATTTTACATGTATGAAAATTTAACAAGCATCTCTCACATCTTATCTTACATATTCACACAATCAGGTACACCTTGGAAGGGGAAGGGGCAGGCTGCTGACAGGCACATTCAGATGCCAAGGGCACCGATCATTCCCAGGGAGGGAAGCTGATACCACCACACTGTGCTGAATCCAACTGCCCTTGAAAACCACTTGCACTCTCCCTCCTTTACCTCTGCTCTAACTGAAGTTTTGGCAATCAAGGACTGCAGCTACTTGAAACCAAGCTGAGGTCAGGTGATAGATACCAGCAAGCCAAGAGCTCAAATTCTTTTTTTCCAAGCACTTAATCAAATTCTGTTGAATATCAACAGCAATATTGCTCAGGTCCTCTTGGAGCCTCAATATGAATCCAACAGAGAGACTCTTCACTTCTACTTCCTTGCCACAAGGTAAAGCTTCTAGCTTCTCCCTAAGAGATACAACCCTACTCAGGGAGCACTAGCATGCATCTTGTCCAGACAGTCAGTCCAGAACGTGACGAGCCGGCTGTCTTTGTTCCAGCAGAAGTCTGTGAAGTCTTTCAGCAGCCGGTCTGCGAACTTCTCGTCGCCAGTGGCGCTGGAGCGCCAGGTTTTGGTCAGCATGGTGTTGTAGGCCCAGTTGTAGCCAATGCGCTCCTCACAGAACATGTTCTGGTTCGTGGAGCTCGTGGAGTTGCGCCGGCGCCGCTGCTGCCCGCTGGAAAACTTGCGCTTGGAATATGGCAGCTGCAAAAACACCGTCCCTGCAGGAAACACACAGCACTTCAGTCTGAGGCACACCTCCCTCCCTACTGCTGGCAGCTGTCTCCTGAAATTCTGAAACAAAAAACTGGCCTGAGTTTCATTTAACTGCCTTTAAGCAAGAGAAAATGGGATAGCCATTACTGCTTTGGCTCTTAGGTGCTAATTCTCCCTGTATGTTACATCAGGAGGGAGTGCACCTTGTCTGTCTTTCTCTTACAAGCACAGAATGAAGCAAAGACATAGGCTCTGATCCATCTTGCTAACTTCCCATCAATTTCCATTCTCTACTGCAATTTTCCAAACACTGCCCTCCTGTCTTTGTTTCCATGTCTCAGCAAGTGGACCCTAAATGCTTGATCTATCCCCCACACAATGTGGATGGGCAGAGATGCATCTAAAACAGACCTTAAGCATGACAGCAGAGCACTGACTTGTCCCAACACCTTTGCCTCCTTCTAGATGCTGGGTACACATTTATTTACATTGACCTTGGAATAAGCTTTGCCTTATTTTTTAGAATTTCTTCATCCTATGGAAAGAAAAGTTTCAGAGCCACTGTAAAGCAAGATTTCAAACCAATATCATTTATTAGCAGCAACACTTTGTGTTTTTTATATGCCCCCTTCAGCTTTCTGGTTCGTGTGGTCTGACACACCCAGGGGAGAGAACAGCACCAACACCACTGACATGAAACACAAACCACCTGTAAAATGATTCTCTTGTTTGTAATAACCTCCTCCTTGCCACAGAACCTCCCAAATATTGCTCACCTGTGACATGGATATACTGGGGCTTATTTTCTGCTGGGAAGTTGAATGCAGATGCTGAATATTTATCTTGTACAAACCCAAATCTAAAGAAACAGAGACAAGGGGAATTAAAAAAAAAAAAAAAAAAAAAAAAAAAGAAAGAAAACAAATAGATAAAAAGAGCCACTCCAGGTAGGATTGCTCAGCCAAAGGCAGGGGCACCCGAGAAAATCCTTCCACTATCCCTTTCTTATGGCCTGAAGGCAAAAGGAAGAGGGATGAAGAGAGCTGAGCTGACTTCTCCAAATATTCTCTGCCCCTGCCAGACACAGTGAAAGCCTGTCACCCCACACTGCTCAGGCCTAACTCAAGCTGGAAACAAGAGCAGCAGCTCCAAGCAGTCTCTGACAAAATGGGGCAGCTGCACACCAGGGAGAGAAGAGCAATAGTAAGACAGACATTCCCTGGGCATGTTTCAAGCTGCAACATTATTATTTTCATGATGTGCAATGTTCCATGTAGAACTTCAAGCAGCTTACCTGGAAATTCTCTGATGTTTGTAGGATACTTGTTCTTCTGCTTTCTAAACTAATGAAAGCTGATTTCCAAGCTAAAGTCCATTACAAAAGGCAGCCCTCTCTGTCATGAAAAAACCCTGGCAGCAACATCATGAAAGAAACTGGAAGCTCAATCACACAAAGGGATAAAGCTAGAGCTTCCAACAATTCCTTCTTAAACTGGGCCCAACCTCCTCTGTAGAGCTCCCACTGCAGTCTCCTGCCTATTGTCAATCATCAGGTGTCATCCAGTTCAAGACTGTGCTAAATATACAAGAAGGAAATAACTGTCTCTTCTCAGCAAGAATCTATTTACAGTCTTTCTGCTTCTAACTTAGAATAACAGGCACTTTCCAAAGGCAAGGCTCTTCCTAGGAGCAGAGTATGGCTCCTAAGGAGTGACAGGCTGAAACACCCCACAGCTGCCCCTTGCACCCACAGAAGCACCTCTGGGCATGGAGGTTGTGTTTCAGTCTAACAGTCTGGAAGGAGATTTCAGAGGCAGACAGCACAGAAGCCAAGTGACTCAGGGCTCAGCACAGGCCATCCCACATTGTCCAGGGAGACAGGAACTGTTTGGTCACCCCAGTGCACTGCAGACACACCTGTGTGCTATTGCTTCCTGGAGCAGATGCATTCGGTCCCAGTATGTTTCTGGTTCAAAGCCTGAAATACAAAAATGTAACAATTATTTAGTAAAGCTACTTCATTCCATTCCTTTTCAAGACTTCAGTTTTCCTCAGGACGCCTCTGTGCACTCTTTTTCCCCCCTAGCCATTTCTTTCAGTCACATTTTTTTATCAGCTATCTCTTAGAGATGTGTCTTGTATACTCCAGTAGAAGACTCATCCCTGAATTTATTATTTGTGTCTCTTGAGATGAAGGAGAAGAACATAAAGGGGGTGTGTGGGAAGGGGCAAGGAAGAAGAGTGGGCTGCTGTGTATCACAAGAGTGCTCTGAAAATACTTAATTCAGTCACAGCATATGGATTTGTCACATTCATTGCACAGTTACACCTGGACACTGAGTCAAGGGTTAATGAAAATATCATATTTCCCATTTTAAACGGAGCCTTTTGCTAATTGTCCCTTCTCATGATGCAACTCTGCCCTTCTCTGCATGGTGACAGTTCTCTGGTCTTGGGGTTCCACCTGAGGTTTACCACATCAGGCTCACTGCAAAGGGCGAGGTCACATTGCAGAAAAGCAGATTGCAGTTTCTCTACCTAATCTCATGTGCAAACACTTACCATTAAAGTAACCATAGCAACAACAAAAGAGGGATGGCAGTGGTGAAAACCCAATCTTAGGGAGGGGGAGAATAAACAAATGCAGGATACAAATGCAGAGCAGCTGTAGGTCTAGCAGCAAAACAGACACAAGAGTCTGTCAAACACAACAACTACTGGATACGGGCTCTGTAAGGGTGTGCAGGGCAAGCAGCACTGGGGAGACCACCCTTCCTGTGTGTTGGTGCTTCCTGCTGCCCACACAGCCCAGCACAGCTTCCTCCAGTACCTCCTTCCCGAGAGGCTGCTGACCTGTGAAAACAGCTCCTTCAGCCCCCTAAGGCTGGCTGGTGAAGGAGCTTCTTTAGGTCAGCTACACCCAACAGTAACCTGTTTGCACGAAGTATCCTGAGGGGTCAAAGAAAGGGCATTTCTTACCATCAAACAAATGCTCACTGCCCTCCTTCAGCAAGCAGCTGACGTTGAGTGGGATGAAGAGCTGGGCTCGAAGGGGGTCCCCATACAAGTAACTGGGCAGAGCAAAGGGGCCCTCCAGGACCGGGACCAGCAGGAACCCACAGGACGTGGCTTTGCGGTGCCAACCCTGAACCTGAGAAGAAATTCAAACAATGAATCATAGCACACATGCCAGCTGACGAAGGGCACTTCTGTGCATAAGAGCAACTCATTCCCCAAGAATAGATCAGACATGCTCAATTCTCCACAGGCTCAGCTTGCTCTGCATGGCAGGCACACCAACATCCTTGCAAGCAAAGCAGTACAAGCACAAGACATCAGGCTTTCCTTTTTCTGAAGTGCCCCATCAATCAGAGAGCACTTTAAAATAGGACATTTTTCAGGAACTGATTCAGCCTACTTATCACCAGTGGCTAAACACTTCTGCTTTACTGGAACAGTGCAATTGATTTTAAATAAAAGCAAAACCAACTACCCAGTGCTGTCTGGCTGGGTGGAGTAAAACCTGGTGTTGAATAATTCAAGTTTTACAGAAGCTACATTACGGAAAACAAAAAAAAAATCTAAAAATGAAATCTAAAAATTTAATCTAAAAATTAAAAAGTGACATGTTTTCAATTCAAAATGTTTTTAGCAAGTTAAAAAAGCCCTAAAACATTCCTGAGCAGGAAGAACACATTGCCTGGAAAAGCCCTGTTATGAAAGCAATTCCACTGAGATTTAAAGTTTTAAGGTTTGGGGATAGAAGGAATGTAATGTGAAACAGATTTTTTTCCAAAGATTTGGCTCAGGGCTTAAAATTTGCCTAAGGGGGACTTAAATTTATCACCTTGACCTGTGCTGATCTTTGCATACTGTGCATAAAACCCACTAAAAGCAGAACACACTCCTGCAGACAGAATGACTATAGATGGCGTGATAAATGCTGACCAGATGCAGCAACACGAACAACCAGCAGGAAAATTACTTATGGAAATAAAGGCAGATGCAAGCCACTGTCTCCATCTCTAAGACTTCCTAATACAACGTCCCCATTTGTCTGAGGGATACAGAGGCCAGACGGGCATTTCTGTGGCTCTCAAACAACACCAGCATCTCACCATCTCAAAAAGAACAGCTGCAGTCACTGCCATCCAGTGTAACTTGATTTCAAAGGCAGCGTTCAGGGAGAAATTGCCATGGTAATAACAACTGCACCACTCCAGGCGGTCCGTGCGGTTGTTCACATCCACGTCCAGCGTCACCGTGCGCTGCTCGGGCACCGTGGCAGCTGGGCAGCCAGGGGCGTTCAACAGGGGCATCAAAGAGAAGGTGGCACACAGGGTGAGGGGAACAGAAGAACCAAAATAAGTCATTTGAAATGAATTTGTCCTCCCATTCCTCCCCAGGTATTTTTGGGCTAGCAGAATAGTCCCAGAATGCCGCTCATCCAGATCACAAAAGACAAAAATCCTGAAGTATTTCTCATGTCAGAGGTATGTGCTACAGAATCACCTCCCCAAGAAGTCAAAAGACATTTCAGCTGCAAAAGGAGAGAGAACCAAGAATCCAGCAGTTAATCAACAGGCAACTGGTGCCATAATTAAGCATGGCTAGACAACACCAGCTTTTTCATGCCCAAAACATTCCAAATATTTCTATATGCCTCCACCAGAAATCACAACAGGGTGCTGTTGCATGGGGCAGGAGCATTCCAGGACTTTCCACAGCTAAAGGAGATTGGAAGTTAAACTTCTTTTTCTTTAATCCACAATATCAATATCCCACATTACCACATTGCTGAAAGTGCACATCCAACACTTTCTGTAAAAGCACGAAGAGTCAGCCAAGACATGCAGCAGCATTCCGACCACTGCAATAGCTCCCAGAGCTTTGCAGTAAGGGCTGGGATGGTGCCCAGGATCCAGCTCCCTTTGTGCCCCACACCTCAGCACCCCAGTGACAGAAACCCTCGGGTATCAGGCAGGAGAGGGAGGGAAGCACAGCAGTGGAAGTGACCTGGTTGGTGTCACACAGAGGACTGCAAGGCTGGGGACACAACCCAGAGCTCCTGGCTTGGAGACCAAAGTCCTGCTATGAAACACACCATCACTTTCAACTTTTCTTTAGACAAATACATAATGGAACATTCCTCTAATGTCAAAAATTGATGGAAAACAATGGGCTGCAAGGCCTCTATAGGAAAACTTCTGCCCTTTTTGTTATTGCATGCATGAGGAATGGGTTCTCTTGCTGAAGTAGACGTGCACCCCTTTATAGGGTCAGCTTTTAAATTATCTTATAATTTGATGCCTTGAGGGTATTTTGAAAAAATTATTTTGAAATCCTTCCTCAACATAGATGGAAAGTCCCCACCTTCATTCTACTGCAAGTTACCTGGAGGCACTTTCAAGGTTATAAGGAGATCCTTTACATTGCTATTACTGCAGCGTAGAACATGAGAAATAAAAACACAACAAAAATGAAAGAACATCACCCAGTTTTGTTTCATAAGTAAGACCCATTTTTGTTTTTGGGAAATATGTAATTTGCAATTTCTGAGTTGATCTGGTATTGTCAGACCAACACTGAGTTTCTTTTTCTGGCTCCTTTGGGATATTGTGAATACAACACTTGCGGGTCAGGAGGTTATGGTGCCAAATTTGTAAAAAAGTATGTTGGAAAACAACATCCTGGAAGCTGTGAAACCAAAGCAGCTCAGTCAGGTAGGTGTTGATCATTAGCCAAGAGGTCAGCACACAACAGCCCAGTGTGCCCAAAGTAGCACTCTGTGAAGAATGAGCTCCCTGCTCCCTTTAGACTGTTGCTTTTCCCAGAGAGTGCAGACTCCCTGTTGGGGCTGGACTGTCTCTCTCTGCCTTGTCTGCAGCTACAGTTCACAGGCAAAGCCAGAGGAACCCAGTCCAACGAGGTGAGCTAATCAAAAATACATTCAACACTGATGAGAAATGTCCACGTGTCTGAATTCAGAAGCTTCTGATTAAAACCAACTTGTTTTAAGAGAATGTACTCTGGCTTCCATAGGTCAGACTTTAAGAGGACTCACCTGCTTCCCAATTGTCTTCTACTATTGAGCATTTAACTAATGGTTTACTAAGCAAATCGGAGAGGAGCAGGCAGGTTATTCTCCAGTCACAGACTCCACTACATACATGACTACAGTTGCTAGTGCATGCATTGCTACAAATCAAAGGGACAAGATTAGCTGTATCACAGGTCAGACTTCCACTGGGAAGGGAAAGGAACAGTCACTGGGCAAGTGATTGGGAAATTCGGAGGGATAAAGATTTGAGAGATACATGGAGCTTGTTCCAGAGCTCCCAATGCTTGCATGCAATTTTATGTCACAGCCTGACATTTAGGGAAGGTGGGGAGGGGAAGAAATAAAAACCACAACCTAATCAAGACCAAGAGAGGAACAAATGAAGTCACGTGGACCAGGGGTCATCTGGGTTTAGTAAAGCTCTTTACCTCAGATGAACTGCTGAAGTTTTTTTGGAATACTGTTTACAAGAGGGACAGCACAGAAGCATCATTTAAACCAGTTCCTTTGTAAGAAAACACTTCCACATGCAATTATTCCACAAGAAACTATAATTCCTGGCAAATCCAGACTGCATGAGAGCAATCTGAAGGCATTTATCACTCATTCAAGAGCTGCAAATTAGTTAAATAGTAAAATGGACATAATCCCAACTGAAAGGAAAAGGAGAGCTATACAGGTGTATAATACACATGCTGTAGGAATACAGTCTCTTCCTGGCTGGTGTTAAATGAAAGATAAGGGGGACACTGAGGCACACTTCTACTCATCTGCAGGCCTCTGAGTCTGTCTTCTCAGCTCACAAGAGAGCACAGACAGAGGAACATGAACTGGTTCTCTCAGGCTAAATAGCGAGTAAGAGATCAAACCACGACCAGGATCTGGCCCCAGTGCCTCCAGCCCCCACAATACTTTCATGCCAGCCTGTGTTCAGGATTCAGCTCTGGCCAGCCACTGAGCTAATGAGGCTGGAAAACAGCCAGGGCAACAGATTTCTCGTGTGACAGGGAAAATAACCTGCATATGTTGACTTCAGGGAATTAACCATTAGTTCAGACTTCCTATCCTTAATGCTTTCCCATTTCTGGTGCTGTTCCTCTTCAAACAAGGCTCTCAGAATATACAAGGATTACTGCAACTTCAGGTTTAAGAGATAATATACCAGCAGTAAGGCACTTCTCTTCAGAAGGTCAAATATACAACACAGAAGAACAGCAAAATTTTTCTTTCTGTCCTTAATTACTAGGCTTTTAACAGAGGCATCTAAATAAACCTGAAGTTGCAGTTCCATAGCAATGATTTTTCTCTTAAACAAGGAAAGAAGAACAAAAGCAAGTGACTCAGGCTGGCCTGGAAATGCATCAAGAAGCTGACAAAGCAAAAGGGTCAGTCCCGAAGCCAGTGTGTTTCACTGGCTGCTAGAGGCAGTCAGTGTTACTCTCCACACATCAGAGAACATTAGATACTAATGGGATCTTGCCCAGCAGCAAGATCTTCCTACTGCTTCCATACCACAGGGATCATCTGCAGCTGGGCTTCACAGACTTATTAATGTAAGGAGTCTGGTTCACATTAGCTAAAAAGCCTCCAGCACATCACAGAAAACTTCTAATACATCTGGACCTCACTGTGGCTTTTGCCCCTAGGAAGCAATCAGATATGTAACTTTAAGAACAGTTTGGTTGCTTTGCTGTTCTCACAACTTATCCCTCCATACTCCTTACAGGCTGTGAAGAGTCTCTCTGGATTTGCAAGGAGACAAAGTATCTTCCTCCCTAAATTCTAGAGGTTTGGGAAGAAGGCATATTTTAAGAAATATTTTTTTAATGTATTCCAGTACTCTGAATAAAAATTTCCTGCCCAGCCAGTGAAACACACCTCCAGCATATGAGAACGAGTCCACGTGCAAGACACTGTAAGGCCAGCATGAAATTTGCAGCTTTACTGCTGGTCCACGTGAGATCATACCCTTGGCTGGCTGCTCTTCCCCTTTCAAACTATCCCCTGGAACTTCCCCAGCTGTCACCTGTGCTGTGCATCTACCTAAGAGTGCAGCTGCCTGGCTCCGTCCTCCGAAACTGCGGCTAAAGGAACTGTGCCTACTTGCATAGGAGGCGGGGCGGCTGGGCAGCCAGGGCAGGAAGAACGCCGGGATCTCCGAGTGCAGGAGCTCTTCTGCCACAAAGGCCACCTCAAACCATTTCCTCTGGAACGCTGAGAAGTCATCCATGGCAGCTGTGTGCCACATGGCAGGCTGCTGCAGCCCCACTGCACAAGGGGAAGGGCAAGTCCAGTTAGAAACAAATGGACAAGACTCAGATAGAAAAGCAGTTCTTGATGAAAAAGAGGCAGGATAAAAAATTTCTTTTTTTTTTCTTAACTAAAAAGACCAAATTTCTGAGAGTCTCTTGAGATCAGCAGTTTTGGCTGCTCCCAAAATGCATTCCTGCTGCAGCACCCCTAAGAATCAAGAGCAGCCTAGTGATTATGCAAAGGGATAGTGAGGAAAGTCTTGTAATAACAATGCTGACCTCGGTCTGGTTCTTTGTCCACAACAATCTTGTAAAAATAAAAGCCATAAATAAAGGTTCGCAGAGCTTCTCCAGAGGCATGGACAATAAGCTGCTCTTCTAACATTTTCTGAACAAGAAAAAGAAAGAGCAAACATGGTAAAAAAGAAATCCCTCTTCCAGTTACATAAAAAGGTTGGTAGAGAACATTAGGAAGTAATTTTCTTTTCTTTGACATCTTTTTGTCCAGATATGTGCCTAACAAGAATACTGGCAAAGTTATCTCTTGATATTCAGTAAATGTAGCAATTTCTTATCTCCCTGAGAAATTACATTTGACCTTTCCACAGATGTCTGTCTTCCTCCCATACCTCACTCCGGTTTTATAGATGGATTTATAGAAGGTAAGAGTTTGGAAACATTCTAAGTTCTCTGTTAATTGATATGGGATCTCAGCAGAGAAATGAACTCCAGAACATTTCCAACCTTCTGCCCCTGACACAGTTCAATATGGAAAAATCCCTTGATGAATACAAGCAGTGCTCCTGCATAAAGTGTGTCTGCTTCAGCATCGGTAACAGAAAGGCCATACGCTGGTTTTATTACAACTTTCTTCACTAATTATTGGAAAGGAAAACCAAATCACAGCCTAGTGCCCCAATTCCAACACAATGCAGAGTACCTGCTAAGTGCCAGCTAATTGAAGGTTATAAACAGAACCATCATAATGTCAGTTGAAAAAAAACATATTAGTAGTGAAGAATATATTGCTGTTTTGTGATAAGGAATCCAGAAGAAAAAAGTCATCATTACCTTGTATCCTGTTGAACACTGCCTTCAATACTTTTCCATAAGAGGATTTCAGTAAGTAACAGAAATTATTGCTATGCTTTGCTCTAAAACTTTACTTTCTTCACAGAGTGAGGCATTTCTGGCCCTCCATATGCTCCTGGATAGTTTCCTTACCTGCATTATGTCAATGGCCATGGCCTGGGTGTGCACCCCTTCCACATTATTCACCAGCCAGTGCACAACTTCTGCACTGATGAAGCAGTAGGGGGAGAGGCCCTTCTGTTCAGAGAGCAGCTGGATCCCTGTGCTGAAGCACAGCAAGTCACACGTGTTAACACAGGCTGATCGAGAGCTCTTTTAAGTAACAAAGACAAAAATCACTGCTGGGGGAAAGAGAAAAGTGGCAGGGTGGGGGGAATGATAGAATTCAGGACAAGAAATGCACAGTGCCCCTGGAGGAATGTCTCATTGGCTTTTGGTAACAAGATGAAGAGCTGACATTGACAGCCCTTTAGTGACTTACTGGGAATTCTTGATTTGACAGGGTTCTGGGACTCTAATAATTGAAGTCTTTGCTTGTATATCAATTTCTATAAAACTCCTTATTAGAGAGTGTGGAACTGAATAACAAAAGGAAGTTTAAAACTCTTCAACAGCTGACATGGGCTCTCCTTTGAGTGATTCCACTTCTCATGTCCTCTTATTAAATACCTCATCAGATGTTAAGCACATTTATATTAAAAACTTACGTGGGGTGTTTCATGGCTTCAAGAATCTCTACCAAAGTGGAGGAGGAAGTCAGAGCGCTTGTCGAACACTGCTGAGAGCTGGGCAGTAAACAGAAGCACGTTCAAAAATCAAGGAAGCTGCCAGATTTGTTCAAATATGTACATTAAAGAAAACTGTTCTCTCTTCTCAACAATGACTTTGCCACATTTAGTTCCTTTTTCATCTCAAGAAGGATAACTAAAAGCATCAGATGAGTATTTTCCCCCTGAGGTCACCAAGACATTGCTATATGGACCCCATGTACAATATGTCACATCCAGCTGTACTCAGCAGCATTGAGAGCAAACATTTTGAAGCTGGCTAATTTTCTTTTTACTGTAATATACAACCACAGGAAACAGGTGCTCATAAAGCTTATTTTCAACATTGCTTCCAGGTTAGAACCTCTTGGATTTCATCAACCTATTTGATTCAATTAGACCTGCAGCCCCCCCAGCCTTGCCAAAATAGACAGAAGATGTCAATTCAAAGCCTAGTTTCCTACTAGCAGATTTCAGAAATGGAATTTCTTCATTTCATGAAGAATGAAGCCCTTCTTGTGGGTGGAGAAATCAGGCCTTGTGTTCATTTAAGTCTGGAAAACTGGGTTGCAGGGCTTATTTTACTACCACTCTCTCTGCACGTGGAAATGCTGCAGCAAGGTCTTGTGACAAGAGCCTGCTCGTGCTGACAGGCACAGCACAGCCTGCTCCCAGGTTCCTGTTTGTGTGCCCATTCCCTGACACCAGAAAGGGGCTGGAATTGAACAGCCCTGCACTGCACTGCTGTGCCTTTCCTACCTGCCCTCTGCAGCAGCAGCTGTGCTGTATCCCAGCTCTGCAGCATTCTGGGTGCCCCCCAGGGCCTGGCTGCTGCCCCTGTCAGGGACCTGCCCCGAGGAGAGCAAGGTGCTGCCATCTGAGGTTGCAGGAACCGATTGATCAATAGAGACCTGGGAGGAGTAAACATAGCAACACTTCTGTGAAATTCATCATGTAGTCCACTTCCCATCGTCTCCCCTCCCCACACTATCCATGCCTCAGCCCAAGTTAGCCAACAACATAGGAAGCAAAACAAGCATATGCAGAAGGGATAAATACAGTCTTATTTTGTCATCACTACAGAGCTCCTGACAAACAACAAATTCAGACCCAAATCAAGATGAGAATCACCAATCCAGCAACAATTGCATTAAGAGAACTACTGGCAAACCAGCAACACCAGTCCAAACCTGACATTTTCAACCCAAGGGAATAACTATGATTGTAAGCCCACAATAGACAGAACAGGACACTTCACCACTGTGGGAAAGTAGTAAGCATTTAGCAAATATAGTTTCAAGTTTAACTCTCAAAAACATGCAAATGTACCACACGAATTCAAGTTTCATAATGCTAAAAAAAAAAATTAAAAATCAGCTCCTCTTCCCTCCTTTCTCAGGGCAGTATGAGAAGGCTGGTTGACACCCACCCACACCTATGTCGCCAAGACAACAGGAACACTTTCCTCCCGCAGGAACACTCACACTATTCCAATGGTAGACTGAATAGTTCACAAAATTAACATAAAATCATTTCAGAAAGAGCATGAATGCTGAAGGATTCAGCTAAGTACAGGCTGTAATTGCCATCTGTCATTAACACGTATGGTTTAGTAAAGGCACATTATATAAAAGCTGGAGAGGTGGGGGAGAGAACACGAACAGCAGAGTAACTCGAACTCAAGCTGGTGTAAATATGGGGGCTGCTCTGCAGTGATGAATCCACAGCACATACACAGCTAAAAATCACAAAGCTGGTAGCTTGACTTAGGTCTGACAGCCAAGAGTTCTTCATTTATGCCATTTCTCACATCCCAAAAATCTCTAATGGCAGATGTCCCTTTTTGGGCAGCCAAAACTAGCAGATGCTCCAGGGTCAGCTCTACAGTGCCCACAGCCAGCAAAGGCCTCCTCCCTCCCTCCCTCCCTCCTCAGGGCTCACTTCAAGCAGCAGCATTTCCCAGGGCCACACTGTTACTGCTAATTCCTATCTGGTGTTAGTGGACAAATGACTTCTGCCACAAGGACTCTTTTAAACCAAGATGATACTATATATTTTCAGTCTCAATTGTTCAGGAATCCAAGGACACAATTAGTCTTGGATATCTCCAGAGTCACCTGTCAATCAAACACCACAGAAGAAATTTAGCCAAGAACCAGACAAGTGAGCTGTTGCCATTTTGTTCAGTGAGGGAAAATGGAAAACAAGCACTCACTGAAAAACAAAAAGAGCAGCTTTAGTAGTTGACAAGACAGTACTGCAAAGGACAGTGAGGCAGGGCACGTGAACATCCAAAACACAGCACAAACATTGAATAGTGGGAAAAAATGGTTGCATCTGCCACTTTGTCCTGCCAATGCTGTACATGTCACTCTCATTGAGAGTATCTGGAAGCTAACACAGGTTCCCAGCTTGGCACGCTCAGGACACAAATGTTGTGCACCACCTCAATCCAAAAGCCAGAGAAGACAACAACCCATTCCAAACTAACCTGGGAGTAGAAGGTTGAAGCTGTGCGTGGGCTGCGAACAAAGTCCATAAAGAAGGCCCCATCCTGAAGGCATCAGAGGAAGTAGGACCAGTAATGGCAACAGCAACAGGAACAGGGAGTTGAAGAAAAGCAAATACAAGGTTGTGCAAGTATGAAATGACCACAGAGAGAAAGTATGAGGAGAATGCAAATCCCAGACCCAGAAGGTCAGATGCAGCAGAAAGCATAGCATCAGGAGTTACTCACACACACATCTTTACTTTCTCTCTCTGTAACAAGACATTGCTCTTCCTTGGCACAGATGCTTTCCCAACATTTTAAAACCCACACTGATCAGAAGCCAATTGAATGGCAGCTTTGCCTCCATACTTCAAAGGAGAAAGTCTTGAGCTCTGAAGTATGGGGGCTTCCATCCCAAATACAAACTGAAATACAGAAACCACAGGTGTCATGACAAATATCTAAAGAAGGACTAGTTTTTTCCTAATCTGTTAGATATTCAAATGATAAAGAGGGAGAGGCAAAACAGCTCTTTCCGGGGAGCATCCTCTTCCTCTTAAATGCAGGTCTGGTATGGTGCAAAGGAAAGGGAAGAAAAACTAATGACAAAGATCCTTCCAACACTCTTTAATACTTCATGCAAAATTAAACAGACACTGCCTGTGCTGTGTTCCTGCCTACTTACAAACCCCGGTGAATTTATCCCCAGCTGCTATTCAGAGATGTGTCAAGATTCTCTCATCACACAAGACAATGCAGTGGAACTCACCTAGATTTTCATTCCCTATTTGCAATTCTTTATTCTGCTCCCTTGGCAAAATATTTTTGTCTAGCCTGCAGTTAAGATGACGCTTACCTTGGTACGAACATATAAAACATTTTCTGGAAGGAATCAATGCCAGGGTTACATGACTGGCAATTTACATAGTGCAGAAACAGATCCATAAGGGCAAAGACTTCCCAAAGAGATCATGGCTCAAGGGAACTCACTGGGTTAAAACCACACTCTGTTGCCCAGTAAGTGGCTGAAGTAATCTATCAGTTCTACTCTGAAACAAAGTCAAGTGAAGCCAGTGGCTCAGTTTCCGTCTGGAATGATTTGAGCACTGAAGAGCATCCTAGAAAAGCACTTGCTCCCTTGGCTGCTGGCAGAGCCCACAGCTGTGATAATTTGTCAGTTCTCTGGCTGCAAGTGTGTGGAAAGCCAGAGCTCCCAGTGCAGAGGAGCCCTGCAGGGGCTGTGACACGAGGCACACACTTGCTGCTGTTCCCAAGTGAGCACAAAGCTGCCAGCCCACTGGCATCTTTCCAACAGGCATGAGCCATCAATTAGGAGATTCCAATTGCTTGTCTCCCAGTCCCTGTGTGTAAATATTTACAGGAGTGTTTACTGCTGCAGCATGAAAGGCCTTCAATTGATAACAGACTCTTCCAGAGTCTCCAGTCAGCCTTCCAGAGAGGCTTTTGAACATCACTTTAAACATTACTCATGATGGCATTTTCTCTCTGCTAATTTGGTCCCAGCACACTCCTGAGCTACTGCTAGGGAAGTTCACTTTGCCTTTTCCTCCTCCTGCCATGTAGAACTGGACACAACATTCTTCTCTCCTGAATCTCATATGGAATTTTCATCAGTTTTACTGGTAAAAAGGGACATTTAAGATTTCTGTATTTAAAGAGAAAAGCTGATTTTTCAAAACGGTAGAAGAGAAGCATGCAAAGCCTGAATTATGATGTGGAAGTTTGCACATATGCCTTAAGCCAGTTTGAGCACCTACTCTTTCCAGGCCTGGCACATCCTGCTCCAGACTCTTATCTGTGCTCTCCAAACACCAATACTATGAGTAAGTGGCTAGTACTAAGATGATCACAGTTGCTCTACCACTTCACCTTTCAATATCTAGATCTCCAGGATAGCACAATACTTGTTCCTGGTGGTGGCACAAAACAGTGGCTGTAGAAACATCAGATGCTTAGAGAAAAATGCTGAAAGAAGTGGTTGATAGTGATGAGTCTGATAACTTCTTTGCAATATTTGAACTTTTGAAACCAAAGACAGGTCACATTTAAATCCTCTATATTTATTCAGTTCCTTGTTACTTCTGTTGAAAGACCTTCACATCAGAACACAGAAATTAATAAAATATTTCTGGTTTGACTTGGAGGTGGAGTTCCTGCTCTCACAGGACAGTTGACAGAAAGGCTGAGGGATAGTACAGTCTTTTCTTTAAGTGTCTCAAGAGAGTTCCAGGAAGACCACATTCTCCAGCCTGGAGTCCAGCCAGTGATAGAATGACATCTAAATCACTTCTCAGGAACACACCCCCTCCTCTAAACAGAGGCAAGAGCCTCAAGTTCCTGCTGTTAAAATCCCACTCAGTGTTCACACAGTCACAATCCAGAGGTTCATTCTGCTCTCCAAGACAGCCTGCACACAGATGCACACAGCACTGTACTGCTACACCCAGCAGTCAAGCCATGAACGACATGAAATGTGCTACCAGCAAAGGAAATGTGCTGATTAGCAAACAGCACTTAGATCAGCAAAATGCTGAGATGGCATCCCAGGGATTCCATAGCATTGTCACACTTACAGAATTGAATTCCTCTGCCCTTGCACACAAAGGCCAGTACAAGAGCAGCCCTTACTAGATTACAGAGTAATATGGGGTATGATGTAGCCAAGTGCTCAGAGAAATATCTTTGCTTATTTGAGGAATTCTTATGCAGAAAGAGCAGCTAGAGAAAGGCCAGGAAGCCCTTACCTTCCGAGGGCTGTCCATATAGGTGGGTGTGATAGCAATGTTCCCACTCTCTGAAGGCTGCCCAGAGCTCTTCCCAGAAAGCATGGCTGCTTGCTGCTCCCCCAGTGTCCTAAAAGAAAAGGAAGGAACAGAGTTAATTCAAACATACTTTGTGTCAGCTTCCCCCTAAAGGCAACTGTTGCAGGGGGTACTGCTAGGTATTCAGATATTTGCTGGCCCACACACTGAGGTAGAGACCCAACATTCCTGAAGTACCTTTTACCCCCCACAAACAACACGGACCCTTGAACTCAGTTTTATTATGCATATGTAATACTAAATTAGCATTAAAAATACTAACATCTTATGTATTTAACAAAACATGAGGCAAAGTTGCCCAAATGTGCTTTAGCCAGCCCAGGTGCAACATGCAGGATATTCTAGGCTCTTCACACAGCCTGCAGAGACTCACTTCTGACTGGCTTCCATCTGCAGCAGAGCTGACAGTGCTGAGGTTCCTTTCTTCCCAATGGGAGGTCCAGACTGCTCCAGAGAGTGAGTAGGAATTGGACCAGCAATCTGCAAGCTTTTCATGGCAGACCCTTTCTAACAAAGAAAAAATGGAAGCACAGACTTAGTCAAGCTAGGCAAGAACACACCACCTCATATCAGCAGGGCTTTATTGAGCACACTTTAAAAAGGGAGTCAAACCACTGGTAAACAAGAAGTGGAATAGCCAAGTGTCTTGTGTTGATGCTATTCTGAAAATGAAATATTTGTTATTCTAGAAAAGGTGAATTTTCTTCAAAATAAATTACCTCATTTACTGTGCGACTGGGAACAGGATTTAATACACATTAGCCAGCTTCTCTTCAGCCTCTTGAACTACTGTTGACCAAAAGGTTCACTCACATGTTTCTCTTTTCCCAGTCCTTCTCCTGAATCTGCACAGAACCAATCCAAGCTAACCCAGAAGTGAGCAGCTCAACCCCCTGTGCATGAACTGTGTGCATCACAGGGCAGCGTGGTGCACCCAGGCTAAGCCCACCTGCAGCACCAAGCAGAGCACAGGCTCGTGGGTAAGAAAAGACTGCCCAAGGTGTAAAACAGAGCAGTGCCAGGCCAAGAGACTGCAGAAGAGCCTGGCTTGTCCCTGAGCCTGGTTCCAGTCACAGCAGCACAGGATGCTCATCCCAGCTGCCTGAGAGCTGACACAGCACAGGGTCAGCAGTGTCCTGCAGGGCTGGATCACAGGGACACAGGCACGGTGCCCCACCCTGGGATGGACAGGCTGGCCCTAAGAGGCCACCACCGAGTCAGGTCCTCATGAGGAATCAGCCCCAGCGGGGGCCGGGCACTCACTCGGATCATTCGATCGGAGCGGTGCCGGCGGCGGATGCGGTTCAGCCCCTCCACGAAGCGGATGAAGCCATCGAGGAGCTGCCACTCCTCCTCGTCCGAGCGCGGCTTGTCGCCGTACACGTCGCAGTGCGCCTCCCCCTCCATGATGCGCTTGGTGGCACTGATGCAGGCGGGCAGCAGCAGGAAGCGCGTCCTCCAGAACTTCAGCGACTCGATAAGGCTGCAGGAATGGGGAAGGCACGACAGAGATCAGCAGCTTCCTGGGAAGGGTTTTCCAGAATCTAAAGTATAAATCTACCTGCTGCACATTTCACTGAGTGCAGCGACCACCTGAGGCAGAACGAGCACGAGCAAAGGAATGGTCAGCAATGTGAATGTCACTGGAAACGAGGCTCAGAGTAATTGTCACCTAGAGATGCTATCTTTTCTGTAAAAGATAGGCCCCAAAAGCTTTGTCTCTAAAAATATGCAAGCAAAAAGGAATTCTCAAGGTGCACATTAGCGTAGGAGGTATTTTGACTGAGAACTGAAAAGAAAAGATGATAAAGACTGATTGTGTGGAGAGAAGATATCAAAAAAGCTATTGATACTAGTGGAGATATTCCACATTTCTAGTAAGCGCTTGCTCCACAGCTTTGGAGTAGGACTGCAGTCAAGCCCAGCACTCAGGAAACCTGCAATAGCTTCAAAACAAATGCAAGTTTTGAGTCAGATCCAAAAATCAGTAAAGAGCCAAGAAAAGCATCTGTGTGGTACAAAATGCCATCTCATTTCTTTGGATTTGTAGCAAGGGGAAAAAGTTCATGCTGAATTTTGAGATCAAGAGTCTGTATCAAAGGTCAGATATGCAGCAGCCACACAGAGCAAGGTTCCCACAAGGCAACAGCTGCTGGGAACTGACAGTGAAAGCAGGCCAGATATTCTCCCTGGAGTACTGAGCATTCGTGGGTTGAACTTGATGATGAAATTTTAGGTCAAAAAGGAAAAGAGGCAATTAGGACACAGAACAGTCTGGATGGAAAAGGAGCTCTCACCTGAAATCCTCTGAGCCAGCAGAGCAGATATACTGATCCAAGTAATTCCACTTGTACTCTTCTAGTCTCTCATGGGAAAATTCTACCCAGCAAGAGACAAATTCAGAGTCAGAGTGTGAGGGGCACAAGCTGTAGGTGTAGTTTATCTGAGCAGATTCATACGGATACCTAAAAGACCAAACACAAGCATTAATTTCAGTATTATTGATACTACTGCTTCTCTTTCTTCTCCTAAAAAGAAAGATGTTCTTTCAAGCAAGCACAGAGCTGGAAAAGAATGTTCATCTGAACACTGACTGCAAACTGCTCAAGCATAGAGATACTCACTTTGGCAGGTAGCGAGTCACAGTAATTATTTTGTCTTTTAAGGTGACTTTGTGGAAAGTACGGCCCATGCTCAGCCAGTACTGATCCTCTTCCTCAGGTCTATTTCTTGACACAAGACCTAGTTGTAAAAAGCAAAACCCTTTCAGCCTACTGCAGTACTCAGAACTTCATCAACAAACTGTGCCTATAGAAAGAGACTCCAGAACTCGAGTCCAGAAGTGGGCTTCTGAACTCAGCACAAGCTGAAATCCATCTTTCAGGCCACGTTTTTAGGGAGCAGTTGCACAAGGAGTCTTTTGCTCTTACAGTTAAGATTTGCTAATATCTTAAGCAAAGAAAAGCACTTGGGATTCATATACCAAACCCATTTAGAACTTGCCTGGCCAGAAGCACTACAGCCAACACAAAGTTGGCATAAACATCCAGCTGATGGATGTGCCTAATTTGAGGTTTGTGGGACTGGCAAAAGGAAAGAGAAAAGCCTGACTTGTCATTCACCCAGGTCACTCACCTCTGCTGTAGAGGGGACTGCTGCTGAGAGGGGGTGGCACAGCTGGGGCTGGTTTCTGTGGTTTGGATTGCACAATAATCTGATAGCCTTGCATGAGACGTTGACAAATGAACTCCTCAAACACCTGCTGGGCTGTCATCTGCACTCCTTCCTCATCCCTCCTGGACACAAAGGTTAAGCAGACTAGAATAAGGAAGCTGACCACACACCTATTCTTAGCTCTGCTCTGGAACATCTGCCTGTGGGAGCAGGAGGGGAAAGGGGCACCTTTAGACACAGGGTGATTAACTGCCTGGCAATATTTACTGCTGCCTTTGAAAGCACTTTGGCAACTAGGAACAAATTTGCCTACAGCAGTTGTGAAACAATAAATTCCCCAAAGATGGCTTTTTGAGCACTTTGCAGGCAGCCTCTGCAGTTTGCACATGTTCAGGAGAGCTCAGAATGCCAGTGGGCAGCACTGCTCCAGCCTCTCTCACAGTGGGAAGTGGAGAGCAGGGAGGGATTAGAGGACACATTCATCTTAGTGCAACTGCTGCTCTGAACTTGGCCTTCCTACTGACATTTCTTTCAGGTGTTTCTTCGTTAATCCCATTACTTCCTACATATTTTAATCAGCCTGATTAATACTTCAGGTTTTCTTTATTCCTATAAAGCAGCAACATGAGCAGGTCTTTTGATGTCTAACAAGTTATGGAAAGACTGAAAAAATGAGAACTGCATCAGAAAAAAAAAAACCAAAAAACTATTAAAGAATAGTTACCAGAGGCCTCCAAGACAAACAGAGAAGTTCTGTTTGTCCAACTAACACTGTTTTTCATCAAGATTCTTTAAACTAAATATCCTTTAGAGTGAGGATGAGCATCCTAAATACTGTGTCCACACGCATTTGCTCATTTAGTGTTACCAAAACACTTACTAGAAACTAAATTAACAGAGATTATAGCATGAGGTTGAACATTTTGATCGAAACACAACAGAAAAGAGATGTAAAAACTTGTATCCAAACAATTTCTAACAGAATCTACAGAGCACACCATACTGTCAGGGGGAACATCAGAAAAGGTCCAAAGCTACCACTGGAAAAACAAAAAAAACACAATATAAGTATTCTGCTGCTCTGTTAGCAATCCATCATTGACTTGTACAGGCTGCAGTGATCCTCTTCCATCACCTGCTCCTTAAGCACAGGACTGAGAGGAGGTGCTGGCCAAACCTGTCAATGTCAGCCTCGGGCAGCAGGTCGTAGCAGCCCTCCGTGTAATCGTTCTGCAGGCTCTGGCGGTCGGGGAAGTAATCCGTGGTGAGAGGGAGGCAGGCTGGGGTTGTGAGGGATTTCCAGTCCACTCCAACTGTACAACAGAAGCCTGGCACTATGGGGGGAGCAGACAGCGTCAGAACTGCCTCGTTGTGTCATGGGGGAACACAAGGGGGACACGTGTGGTCACCCATGGAAAAACAGGGTGCACAGCAGGATGAAAGAAGTGCATGAAGAGGAGAGTTAAAAAGAATGAGAGATGGAAAACAAGAGTTGGCATAAAGTCAGCAGGGACAAAAAAGGGCATGGAATGGGAAGGGAAAAAGAAAACAGGATGGGAAGAAGGGAGGGAGAGAAAGAGACAGAGTTTGTTAAACAATGCAGTGCACATGCCGATTCAATCCCATCATGCAAAAGGCATTCAAAGTTAATATATTTAATTTCCTCTTGATTGAAAGCTAGAGCTGACATAGCCACTGCTCTTCCAAAATTACAGCAAGTCAGGTGCAGTTACTGATTATTAATAAACAGATCAACATTCCAAGTCTGAACAGGAAAATCAGACCAGTTTTGCATCCTAGACAACTGCAGAAGGAGCTGGAGAGGAGAGAAAGAATGACAGACCAGCCTCTTTCTGGAATAGTACAACAGCAGAAAAGGGAGTATTTCAGTTATAAAAACAGAAGATATATCCAGAGGGGTGGGAAGACCAGAAAAATAGTAACTTGGAAAGCAATCTTTTCCCACACCCTTTCCTAGAGTTATGCTGCAGTTTTGAGATTAAAGGCATGTAAAACTAGACATTGAAAAGGAAAAGCTAACTAGATTATACCAAATCATCAGCTCACCACTGCATTACATTCTGACCCAATTCAAACAATCTATATCACCTATTGATGCTTAACTTCTTGTCACAGAGATCTTACAGACAGAAATTTACTATACAGGTTTTAACCAAGGGCAGGAACACTGCACAAGAAAATAACACAGGACAGACTGCTACAAGGAAGATGCTTTCTTAAGCAGTGACACACTTGTTTCTCTAGGAAGTGAAGGCAGATATTTCTCAGTGAATGGTACCAAATTCAGAAACTGACTGTACTAATTCTACTTCAACAAGCTGGTACCAAACAAACTTTTCATACTGAGAAGCAGATATGAGTTCAGCAGCTTGAGCTTTTTGCATAATGGTGTCTGCTACGGAAAGGATTTCAGCTGTAACACAACAAACAGTTTCACATGTTCTTAAGAGCTACAGAACTGCAATCACAGTGAGACTGTACAGGCAGATCCTGCAAATTACTGCAGGCCAAAATAAACCACTGCCAAAAGCCAAGGAGGCTCCTCAGTTTCTTGCTACCACCTCCTGATGCCTCTATATATGTACATGCCCTTTCCCTCCCCATCTTCCCACCTATGCAAGCTCTCTTCCAAACCTTTCTCCTGCTTACTTGGGTCTGGAGAACTAGAGACAGCATCTTCCAAGGAATCCTTGTTCTGAGTTTTGAGGTTCACCCCTACAAGAAAGTAAATGTGTTTTATTTTAAGGAATTGTGCACTTCTCTTGAATTTCAAATGAAAATAAATCAGAAGCGTGATGATGTTTCAAGACACAGAATTTCTCTGCATGGAAAATCTCAGGGTTCTGCATTGCAGAAAAAAACACTAAGCCAATTAATGAGGTAAAAATACATCTTGGATCAAATTTGAACATCTCACTAGAAGTGCTCAGTAGCTAAAACACAAATGAAATTCTCCTCCCCAAAATGGTGAAACGTCTTGAAAAGCAGATGCTATAAGCTCCTATAAACAGCTGGCATGGCACATGAGAGAAAAAGAGCTGCTAAGGAGACAAGAAAAACTGCTGCCTTTAAAGCCATTTAACAAAATAAAAATTTCAGTAAGCCTCCAAACATTTAAAAGGAACCATTGTTTAAAAGTAGCTTAGGTGGATTTATCCAGGAAATTGGTATCAACACCGTAGCTGCTCCCCTGTAAGAGGAAGGGCAGATATCTGCTGTGTGATGATGCCAATAACCCGCGGGGGAACTGGCTCTGAGCACCAGTCACCTTTCACCAGCTCCTCCTGCCATCTGCCATCCACACCGGGAACTGCAGCAGCATTCACTTGGAGCCACTGCCTCCATCCGCGGGGCAACAGCGACAACATCCCCAAGGGAAAGAGACGGGGTCATTTTTCACTCTGAAGCCCGTGATGCACCAAACCATGCTGCAGGCAGCAGAGGAGAACCTCAGTAAGAAATTGTGGTTTTGGAAATTCAAAAAAATAAAACAAAAAAAAGCCCCCCTGTCAAACTGTTTAATTTCATAGCTGACTCAAACTATAAGGAAGAACTCTCAGTTCAATCACTGAGTACCCAGTGTGGCTCCTCCAGACAGGTGAGGGTCTACAGACAAAAGGAATTCTGTAAAATGCAAGCATGTTCATTGCCAGGACATGCTCTGCATTTACATTGTGCAACCTGCATCCAGCTGAAATGCAGTTTAGCAATTAAAAAAATAAACTGAGCCTATCTGGAAGTCAGAAAACACTAAAAATGTAAAGCAAGAAAATATAATGCAATCAGATGAAATCCAAAGAAAGAAGCAACAGCAAATAATTTTTAATGTGACCACGTGAATATAAGATGAGGCACAAGAAAATTAAGTCTGCTAACTTCTTTATGGCTCTGCAAGGCATAGGGAAAACAAAGTTGTCTTAATCCAGTGTAATTCAGAAGGGCAAATTTATTCTCAAAAAAATCTTTAAATTGGTCTTGAATGCTGTAGTCCAAAAGTTCGACTTTTTTCCATGTGCCTAGCTAAAATGCATTTCCACAAAAGCAAAGGGTAGGTCACAAAAAAACAGCAGAATGGTTAACATGACATGTTGTTCCATTGATAGGGCTGAAAAGAAATGTTGAGAATTTCCACTTATTCAGGTATCTGGGCAAGTTAAGGAAGACAGAGGTTATCTCCAAGTGAAAGTACAGACATGTCTACATGTCTTCTCTCTAAAGGATAACAGCCAAACTCCACCAAGAAAAAAAAAAGGCTTCTGAACACAAGTGCATATTTAGTTATTTTTTGTGTCTGAAATCACTGCGTTGCTGTTATGGAACTCAGTTATTGCCTGAGAGGTAATTATCCATAAACAATGAGCATCTTCCTATAACAAACTTTATAAAACACACCTAGACAAGCAGAGACACATTAAACAAAACCAAACTAAAACCAACAAAGCATCCCAAAGAACTACAGTAATTTCATGAATATAAGCCGCACCTTCTTCATTGAAGAATCCAGCCTACCCCAGTAGTGCGGCTTATATTCAGGTGCGGCTTATAATCGTGAAATTACTGTACTATACACCAAGGAGTCCGAGTAAGAGCACTAGCAGATCCCAGTTTTTCCTGCTTTGCAGTGCCTGTCCCTCCCCGAGCAGAGCCCTGCCCCAAGGCTCCGCTCTCCCGGCCCTGCCCCTGCCCCTGCCCCGTACCTGCTCCGGGGCCGGCCCCCAGCCCGTTCCCGTACTCCTCCGCCCCGCCGAAGCTCAGGAAGGAGCCGCTATCCCCTGGGTGCCGGGAGCTGACGTGTCTGCAGAGAAACAGCCCAGCCTGTTTTGTACAGCCTTCCTCACTCGTGCCATTCCCTGCTTTTAGCAAATGCAACAACAAGCCCGCAGCCCCTCTGCCCCAGCCCCTCTTCCCTCACTGGTGCTGGCAGAGATTGAACAGCACAAGGGCAGCACAGACATGGCTGTGACAGCATTCCACATCTGTCCATACTGTTTGTTCCTTGTCTCCAGCAATAACCAAACCACTGCCTCTGCAGGACAGCAAAGACCCAGCTACTCACATCCCCTCAGGAGAGAAACAAAGCTTAGCTGGCTCTCTACAGACCTGATTTCATGCTCTATAAACCCAACATTGAAGACTGAGCAATGGCTCACCTGCCAGTTGCCTCATGGTAAGCCAGCTCCAGCAGCTCTGCAGAGGAATGTGTCAAATCCTGCTGCCCACTGCCCTGCATTTCTGCCATATTCTGGCGGGTTTGGTGATGGATCTGGATGGCTTCTCCTGAGGGACCTACACAGTTACAATTGGATCATTGATTACCACATCTGCACTGGTTCCTCAGTTGCTTGTACCCTTCTTTTGCCAACAGCATAGGAAACGAAAGCTAAAGGACACTAAGAAAGCATGTTCACAAAATATTCAGAGCTTCAAACCTCTGCCATCTCTTCTGAATCAAGTGAAGCAAAATATTTTTAAAAGCATTTTGGGGGATCCTACTTACAAGGCATTGAGCTTTTATGCAAACAATGCAGCATCAGAAAATCAACCCAAATTGTAGCTACAATTCCCTTCAACAGGGAATTGCTCTGGACCTGCTGCTACTCGTTAGCAAATAGACATATTCCCTAAGAGAGGATTGCTCAGGCCGCTACACTCATTTGTGTACCAATGAGTGCAGCTGAATACACAGGAGCTCTCAGTGGCTCCGTTGTTGCTGTGCTAATCCCCAGAGACAGGAGATGTGCTCACCCACGGGGAAGGTGTGCATCCAGCGGCGGCGGTTGGAGGTCAGCTTCATGGGCATGCGGGACGGGGCGAAGGGGTTGATGAGGGCGCGCTGGGGCGCGAACCCCCCCGGGCGAACGTGCAGCAGCGACTCCGCACTGCCCACGTGGAACCGGCCCGGGGCGCTGGAGTCGCGCTGCTGGGACTCCAGCATGTTCTCCAGGAAATCTGCAAAACACAGCCCAGCCACAGTGAGATCCTGCAGTAGCCAAGCACCAGAGAATTAACTGCTCGGGGATATCATGATTGCCCAGGGTAAGGGGAAATGAGGAAACCTAAGGAATAAGCAGGCAGAGAAGCTGAAAGCAATTCCTATCCAGCCTGAAAGTTATGATGTAAACAAGAAAAAGGATTATCCCATCTGCCATTACAGCACTGCTGTCAAGTAAACTTCTACTAAATGAATCCATACAGAAAACACTTGCTAAGCCAATTATGAACAACCACTCAGACCTTCGAGAATTCTTGAGAAATCATAGACTGACATAACAAACTTCACAATGAGTACCAAAGACACAGTAGAAGCCACAGCTGAGCCTTGTACACATGCCTCTTCTGTAACACTCAGATCTGAGCACAGAAATCAGGGATTACTCCCAGAAGACATGGGACATGATCTCCACGAGATACCACTTAGTTGTCACTACTCAGTGTAGAACAAAAGTGAAGTTTTTTAGAAATAGGAGAGAAAAATATACTAGATAGATAAGTAGCAATTACTCTCCCCAACAAATGGAAATCCCAAAGAGAAGGAAAGGTCTCATTTACCATTCTATATTGTCAAATACAACATGTGAAAAACCTCCCTGTCAGTCCTAATCCACACATATACTCATCCTGTTGAAAACCTTCAGCTGGGTCACACAATTATCCTTCAAATTAAAGAAGTAACAAATACCAAAGGAAGAAAAGAGTTGTATTTACTGACAGCAGGGGAAAACATGAATGGTAGATGTGGTGTCAAGTACACTATGTGAGAGCAGCTCCACACCAGTAACTGCAATTCCTGTGACAGGATAAACATGGTAGCAGTGTCATACAGCATGGCATGAAAAAACCATGAAAAGCCTTCAGGGATAAAATTTTATAATAGATGAAGCAGTTGCAGGAGGAAAATAATTTAGTTAGAAATGAGCTGGGTTTGTGGAAGATACTGCATACTGCCTGAGAAGAAAATTAAATTGGAAAGGAAGAAAAGGGGAGTGCCAACACTGCTAACACACTGAGACAGCTCAACAGTACATTGTCAAAAGGAAGGATCCAGAAAGTGAGTCTTAATGACAACAAATCCCTATGGAGAAATGTTATAAGCAGGGTCCCCCAGGGCTCACTGCTGAGGCCAGTTCCCATCTGACAGATTATAGGTGACCTGGATAATACAAGTTCTCTGTGTATGTCCACACTTACAGGCAGGCACGGGAGAATAGTCAAGTACTAAAGAAGGCAATAGGCAAGGGAAAAGAGCAAATCAGTGTCAGGACACTTCTATATAGGACAAGCCATTAAAAAAAAAACAATGGAATTAGACAAGGATGACAAAGGGAGAATGCACACCCAGCAGCACCTGGAGCTATGGAAAAGCTGTACCATGAGTGCCAACACAAGCACCATCTCCACTATGCTGGTCTGGCAGTGGCCAACACAAACTTCCCCCTTCTCTCCTCAAAGGCACCCTCCCACCTGCCCCAGGCTGACCTCTGGTGCTGGTATAGCCCAAGGAGCTGCTGACTTCACACTGGTGCAGGTGAGGCCGTGGGATCATCAGGATGTTGGAGATCTTGCCCAGAGAGCTGTCATCAGAAGCCTGGCTCCTCACCTCCTCGGGGGGCAGCGTGCGGCTCTGCAGGGAGGGGCTGCACGACACATCGTACGAGCTGGAGCTCTTCCTCGTGCGGCTCTCCCTCTCCCTCACTGACCTGCTGAGAGGGATGCCCAGTGACAGGAAACACTGATTAATCCCCAGCTTGTCAGGGGGCTGGAACAGACCCAGGTCATGCAAAAGGCTCGATGTACAGCAGGTGAACTCAAGAAAAGCATTACAGAGAAGCCATCGTTATCCTTTTTGATTGCTTGGGTAATTTATTCTTCTGTGCATCACTCAACACAACAAGAACACTCCAACAGTTCCAGCATAAGGGCTGTCAAAGGGTCTGCTCACCTCTCATTCTACAGACACCACACCAACCTGGTAGAGATGTGGCCTGGTAGATACCAGACCTCAGCCTACAGTGCCAGGAACATGCAGCTATAGGGAAACTGCTTGGAATTATGAGCCTTTTTAATTGTGCTGGCATCTTTCAGCATGGGTTCCTATAGGCTGCTCAAATAAACACATTAACAAGTGAGTCCACATGCTCTGAGTTAGGCAATACTGCAGAAAGAAGCAAAGTAAAAAAGGTACTTCAAAGCAAGCTTGTCAAGCCCTTATTTCTGAAAAAGCACTGAAATTAATGGTTTATTCAATGAATTTGGCCAGGATCTGAGAAAAATCAGCCTTTCTCCTTAGACAAAAGGACATGGAGTAGTTGTGAACCTGCATCCAGCTTTTCTGCTTTTTCTCTCATTCAGACAGGCATCATTTTTAGGGAGGATTCCTCACCACTCTGTTCACCAGTTACTAAGCAGTGCATAAAGCAATCTATTTCTTCAACTCTGTGCTAGATTAATGTGCAAATACTTTCTTAACCCCCTAGAAAAATCTGCTGGGACGACTAGCTTTATTCCACTTCAAACAAAATTAAAGATTTAAGGGAAAAATATTTTATGCCTTTTCCTAGACCCCACGTACTATTTTAGAAGTAAAATACCAGACAACCAGTCATGAAGATCAGGGAACAGATGAAGCTTTTTGTTCAACTGGGAGCATGTGAAGACCAATTCTCCGTGTATTTCTCCAAGTATTTTATGTATCAAGCACACACAACATGGCTACTCCAGAACCAGTGCACTCCCAAGGCTCTCACCTGAAAGTGGTACAGCGCTGGGCTCTGGCTGGGCCTGGCAGTCTGAACACCTGGGCATCATAGCCATCATAATCTACCTGGATAGGCAGGGCATTCTCAGCATCCTTTGGAGCCCCTAATGCTGAAATAAAAATCATACACCACTGGAATGTCTTTTTAAAATGTTCAAGATCTTCAAGTCAGAGTATCCCTAAGGAAAGTATCTATTCCAAAAGAAATCCCAAAGTGTCATGAGCAGAGCAGCTGGAGCAGCTGAATTATCAAAGTTGGTGCCTCTGAATCAGGCTGGCTGAGGCCATAATGTTTTTCCCCCATACATCCTAAACACTAAATGAATAATTGCCGAGAAGTCAACAGGCACGTGAACATTAGCATCCTGAGTAACAGATACAGGAAATACTCAAAGATGGGTTTGATATTTTCTGTAGCAATTATCCCTTCCTTGTGCTGAAGTGTCATTGTGTTACTGCTGTTTGTCAGTTTGGGAGTCAGTGGGACAGACCATTCCAGAACAGAATTACTTACAGGCATCACGATTATTTTTTGCTTTCTCCGTCAGTGGCTGGAGGGTCCAACAAGGAAGCGTGAAGTGACCAAAATAACAAACAAGAAAGAAAAACAAAAGAGAGCAACAGAGAAGACAGAGGAAAGGCAATCAGTCAGCATGTTCTGAAGAAACATCCCCAGTGGGATGGGGATCCACAGACCAAGCAGACAAAGTTTAGCTTGCTGACTCAGTGAGGCAGCTAGACAAATTCAGAAATATTAAATACTGACACTAGGTCACAAACCTGTGTGAAAAACACAATTCTCAACACCTTTCTTCTTCTCCATGGAGTTCTTTTTTACAGAATGAAACTAATTTTATGGTGGCTCAAACATTTCTCACCCAGTTCTGTCTAGAAAGAAAAGACCTACAAACTAGTCCCTCATTCACAATCCCTACAACAAACCTTGCAGCTTTGTTTTCACAGCCTTTTAACACAGAAACTTAGTTCCAGCTGATGGAATACCCTGTGATGCTTAACTGAGAAGAGGTATTGGACAAGCCAGAAAGAAAATAAATCAGAGAGATTCCCACCTTCCTTCCTGCCAGCTTGATCCGTGGAGTGAAGCTGTTACACAGGAGCTGGCTTTTGGATGTGTAGAAACTGAAAAGAAAGAACAGTGTGGCTTTAAGAACTCCCACAGCTGGTTTGTTACACAGTAAATAGACCAAGAACCAGAGTCAGTTATGGGCTAGAGAAAAGGGGATACCTTTCTGTGCATAAAAAAGTATGGAAAACACTGAGGATGGTTGAGAGAAGCTGCTCTTTGCCTAAAGACAGGGCTTTGGTCCTTGTAGAGCCTCAGCCTAGACACTTCTTAATATGTTTAACACCTGCATTCCCAGTTAATTTTCTCTTTCTACAGAGAGACACACATTTCCACTGTGCCATTTTCACAACTCTTTCTGATCTACACAACTGTAGTGATTCCCACCAGCTGTTTGAAAACTCTATCATTTCTGTTAGGTTGCATTAGTGGCCAGAGTTCTGCAAGAGTAATGTAATATTTCCTTTGCTTCACAAGGAAAGCAGAGGAAGTAAACAGTGAAAGAAGGGAATTCAAGAGATTATGAAGAGTAAAGCAAAGCAGAAGTACCTAGCAAAAGCTGACAGAATTCACCTACCTATGATTTATCCAGTGTGGGATATTGTAGTCATCACCCATACGCGAGTCACCAGGGCCACAGCGATTATGGAGCTGTAAGAGTAATTCAGAAGTAACTGTATCCAGCCAGTCACAAAATGAGTAAGGTTTGTAGCAGGAACAGAGAGAAGGGAAGGCAGCCTTACCTTAAAGAGTGGTACAGCATGCAAGGGTTGCTCTCCCATGCACACCAAATCCACACCTATGCCTGTGAACAGACAACAGTAGAGTTCAGCTATTGGCCAAGCAGGACCAATATGCTAACACAATATAGATCATCATTTGAATTGAAGACCCAATATGTATTCACATCACACTATAAGAGGTAATAATACTCAAAATGGTAGTTAATGGTCTCATGGTATGGTTACAAACCAACAGTACCTGTGGGGATATATGAAATTATTTTTCTGAACTGATGCAATTTGTGCAAGATTATCTTTTAAGAGAAAAGTTTGCACAGACAGGTGAGGTTCTCTATCACAAACAAAACAAACTAAATGCCTGTAAGTACTCTGAAAATGTGTTAATTTCAATATGAAGTGCAGACACAAATCTTGCAGCTGGAACCCTTCCTCCCAGAGCACACAACGTGTGTTTGCCCTCAGAGAGGCTGCAGGCAGACATTTACCATTGTCACTTTTCCCCAGCTCTTCCCAAACGTGTGTTTGCCCTCAGAGAGGCTGCTGGCAGACATTTACCATTGTCAATCATGCGCTGCTTGGTGAGGATCATGAGGAGCCGATCCACCTCGAACACGCCCACGCCAGGGGTGATCACCACCGACATCTGCCCCGTGCGGTCGAAGTTGCGGTTGATGTAATGCTTGTCAAACACTGCAGACAGAATGCAGCAATACTTTCCAAATGTTTCTTTCCACAGCAAGGCAGGTGACCACCTAATATCCCCCTCCTCTTCACAGTGTTAAGGAAAAAGTAACAGAAGTCCACAGCCATTTTTTGGCAGCTGCTTTAATGGTTCTTCCCCTGGATATTTTTATCCATTGCTAATAACGTACCATTGAATGAAAGATTTATAGCCTCCAGGTAGTTCCCTTGTGCTGAGGTAGAATTGTAGCCTGGAGGAAAGCCCTCTGGAAAAGTATTCAGAAGGAAAAACAAAATCATCATTCCTGTATATTAACTTTATATAATAAAAAACACACAGAAAAAGACATCTGTACTAAATACTATTAGTTCAAAAATTACAGGCAAAATTGATGTCATTAAGTTCCACAGAAAGACCAAGGCAAACTGCCCAGCCAGGAGAGCACTAAGTAGCACAACACCAGACTCCAACTGAAACTGGATAGTTTACTGACAAGCTAAAAAATTAAAAAGAAAAAAAAAGAAACAAAAAAAGAGAGAGAGTAAAGGATAAAAGCAGGGAAATGAGGAATCATGTACCTGCTTGCTCGAGTCGTACCAACACAGGATACTGGATGAAAAGCTTTTTAATGGTCACAAGCAAGGAGGTCCACTCTTCCCGCCTCTCATTCTGAACTACAACTCTAGAAAAAACACAGCCTGATGAGGTCCATGAAAGGAAGCTATGAGGGGAAGTGAGAAGGGATGAACAAACTATAAAGAACTGCACAAAAGGTGCATCAGGTTGCACATAAACTGTGGGACAAGAGGCGCACAGAATTGGGAGGAAAACATACTTGTAAAAATCTTCATAAAATCTTCCCTCGTGATCCTGCCGAATTGATGCACGATGTGTTTCAGGAAACTCATCTGAAATGGAAGGAAAAGTATAACTTATCTCATGCTCTTGTATAGAAATGACTCATCTTTTCCAACAAGAAGCTGTTATTTCCATTAAAAATAAACAAACAAAAAACCCAAAAAAAGTCTCCAGCAAACAAACAAAAACCAAAGTATTTGGAGAAATATCAGACCTCCTATACAATATAAAAACTGCTTTTAAACCAATATGACAGCTTGAGTATGATGAAGAAAATTTGCAACATTCTTCTATGCAAGGTTTTCACTGCACTATGCTCATAACAATGGCTGTGTACCCACTGTGCTTGACAGAGAATACTTTGAACATGGCAATTAAAGAAGGAGAAAGTCCCTGTCAGCCAGTGACTAACTTTCAAGAGAAGGTAAGTTTAAAAATGGAAACATGAAAATAGAGAATTTGCATACCTATAGATTTTGCTTCATAAAATGTTCTTGAAAACAGAACCACTGTCACTTCATGGCTGCAATTCTTCTCCTGTCCAGGAAGAACAAATGCAAAAAGAAAACCTTAAAAGTCGTATTTGGTAGAAAGTTGTGTATATACACATATAGTAACAGCCTCTGCTCCCTCACACCTAGAAACAAAGGTAACTAACAAAATCTAGACTGCATTAATGGATCTGCATAGTGCTCCACCTGCCTTTCTGAAATAAAAAAATGATCTGTCCTGCAGATTCTGTGCTGCTTGGCTTGATCACATTTACCAGGAGTACTCTACACTAGTCTCTAAAGAACTCTTCTCTGTAGTTGCCAAGATTTTTGTTAAGAAAACAGAGAGTTGACACAGTTTGTTCATAGCCACAGCAATTCAATATTCTGTAACTATAACCTAACAATTCCAAAAAAAAAAAAAAATTAAATCAACTATTTACCCTCCATTTTGTGAAGAGGTCAGCAAGGAAACCATTCACAGCTTTCTCAAAGTATAGATCTCCTGCAAAATAAAAATCTCCCAAGCATCAGATAACAATAGTTACTTCAACTATGGGGCATATCTAACCCTACCATTTTACAATTCTCTTTATTAAAATTCAAGCAGCTGTGTACATAATAAAGGGCAATATCACTAAGATAAGATGATAAAATGATTAAAAAGCATGACTGTTTTATGATAAGAAGATTAAAAAGCATCATTTTTTCAGAGGATGTAAACATGACTCTTACTGCCAGAAGGATCTGACCTTTTATTCATTTTTCCAACACATTTCCAGCACGCTGGGAAAGCATCTGTACTGTCTTTTAGACATAGAATGTACAACTGGATCCCCTGCCATATCTGATTTGAATAGTTGCCCAGTTCCATATGCCTAAACACATGGTCAAAGGAAGTGGTAAGAGGTTTGCTAAAGAATTAAGGCAGAAAAAATGAATAGGATGACACAGAGAAGTGACTCATTCTTAATGCCTAAAGTTGTAACACTTCCAGCTGAAGTTACCAACTTCAAGCTGGGCTAAGACAGGTTGCACTTCCTCAGTAAGCCAATGACAAAAGAAATCTAAAACATCAAGGTCCTCTTTGCACAGGACTTCCACACATTTCTGGCTTCAGGATTCACAAACTTGCACCTGTCCTCATCACCCAACATGTTCATATCCACAAAAACCTTTCCAATGTTCAGAGTGATTTTGTGGCTGAGATAATGGTACCCAGGCTCTACAGGGACAGGAAATGGGTGGCACTGCAAGGAAGGATCAAAGGAAAGATCACAACACACCCTGGAGCACTGCTTAGGCCAAAAGCAGGATATTTTAATTTGCTGGTAGTGGCAGAAAAACATAGCAGTGGCAGTTTTCTAGTAGGGGCAAAAAGGACAGCTGCTACCATCCAGTCACAGGCAGGTCTGTTACCTACATACCATAAATATCAAAATCCCACATTTCACAGCTCATCTGGATAAAAATATAAACCATGGCAGAAGTGGAGCGGAAAACCACCTGCAAAGGAATGCAAGACCTTATTTAAAACCAGGAACATTCATTAGAAGGCCCAAATGAAGAGGTTAACTACACAGCTATACAACTGTGGCCCTTGCATCTCAGGGCATTTCCCCTCTAACAAGTCATTCCTAGTGCTGCCAGCACAGCAGAGGTGGTTTAATAATAATTCATTGTCCTAAACTCATTGCCATTCTTTACCTTGCAATACAGCCAATTCCAATCATCCATACAAATCTGCAGGCAGGACAGAACTATAAAAAACCTAGCAAGGAAAGCAAGGGAAGGGAAAAGCTGCTTTCCCCCTCTCCTGAACTCTTACCCGGGTGTCTTCGCTGATGTATCCACAAGTGACTTTCTCACTCTTTACCCACAGTTCACCTGCCTGGGCCCTGGAAGAAAAGAAGTGCAGAATATTTAAATATGAAGATTGGAGAATCAGTATTTGAGCAAGTAAGAGATGCACCAAAGTCTACACTCAAGGATGACTTATTTGGTTAAAACCTGATATTTAACCCAAAATACGTCAAACAGCCATTTCCCTCTGCATCTGCATATTTCCTTGTCCCTGTGTCACCCCAAAAGGAACTGAAGTAATCCCCTCTGAACTATTAATGCAGCTTGGGAAGGCGGGGTAAATACTCTAAGAGATGAAAGGAAAATTATTTGGCTTTCATCAGAGGACACGAGCGTAGCTGGCTGTCCTATTATTACTTTCTTTTACCCCAAATCAGATAGAAGCCTTCCCCCACCCCATGGTGCAGACAAAGACCTATAGATGAGTTAGAGAACAATGATCATGAAGGATTTTTCAGAGAGGAGTCTCCAGTTGGATATTTAAAACTCATGAAGCTAAAGCAATAAGTAACAGTTAGCCCTCAGAGGAGGCACTGACCTGATACCTGCAAATTCAACTTTTTGGGTGACATATGCACATGTGCTGACCTAGGAAAGAAGAGTTATATGTGTTAGAAGAAGAACAGGCTCAGAGTGAGAACAATGTGCATAAAAACCACTTGCACTCAAACATGATTTTCACAAAAGAAGTCACAAAATCCATTCCATATAGTTACTATTAACAGCTCAGCCCACAGAACCTTGCAATAGACAGCAGAAAATCACTTTTAACACAGCTGAACTCTAACTGGGATCATTTGCCTAATTCACTGCACTTAGAGGAGCTGAAGACTGCACTTCAGAGATGCAGGCAGAAGATATTCTAATAGCTGCTTATTAAGTGGTACTCTCAGAGAGGGGACACTTCAGCATACTTCTACTTGAAAAACATTTGGATTCAACTCCTTCCAAATGTCGTAAATCATTAAAATTCAGAACATAAGCAAAAACACTTCTCAACAGCATTGTCAATGCCCAAGGCAGTAATCAACACGATAGCAGTGGAGTAGGAAATGATGGGATTTGTTTTTCTACAACACATTTACATCCATTTCTCCAATTCTGATGTGCCAGTCACAGCACCAGGTCCTCAGGAAAGCAAACTCTTACCAAACTCTTCTTCAGTCGCCACATATCCCCACGGCCAATATACTGATCTTTAAATGTCAGCTCCACCAAGTCCAAGGTCACCTCCTGGGAAACGGATAAAAAACACTGCTTAGATTTTACTGGTTGTTTTTAAGTATGGCTCAACATCTGTTCATTTAATAACCAAATGTTACAAGAAGGGCCATTGAAAAGCAAGTCAATATACCTAACACTGCAAGATAAAGGGGAAGCCCATGCAAATAAATACCAAAGTTGTGCATGTACCTCAACTACTGTGAGCTGCAAAATGTTGCACAATGTGACCAGAAAAAGCCCAGAGACTAAATGTGTACTAGAAATCTCAGTGCAGACTGGAAGCTGAATTAAAACTAATTATTGCCATTGTTCATTACATTAAGGAAGCCTCATTTCCTGCAGATTTTGTCTTGTGCAGAATGTAAATTCTGAATGCAGCTCATATACAGGAAATGCCTCTCTACAAGAGGCTTTGTAGTATCATGTAATGCAAATTCAGACCACAGCTCTTCTTTTGACAAGGCCATTTTCTGTTTTTCTTTACTGTGCCTGGTTCTCATGAATTCCTCAAATTTAAAAATATGTGAAATGTCTACATTTCTAGAGTTCAAAAAGAGAGCAGAGATGTTAGGGAGAGAAGAAACATATAATAAACCAACAAATAATTCAAAAGTCTAAGGCTCATTTTCTTAGCGAAGAAGACTAGTCTTTCAATTAAAAATATCTGCTGTTTTTCCCCCAGACTACTGTAGATGGAAAGTCATAGGGCTCTGATTTGAGTCAAGTGATGGAATGGATGGAAACAAGTGGCAAAACCACACACCTTTGGGTCAACAACATTGACATGGACATCCTGGTAGGGCCGCAGGCGGAACACTTGTGCAACTGTCTGATCCACACTGATGGTTTCTGCCGCGAGAACGAGAGAAGTGAATGCCCCCAGCAGGTTTCAAGTGGTTTACAGGTACAAAACCAGCACAGTGAGACTGTCACGAAATACAAATTTCAGGCTAAAAAGCCAAGTTTGTTTAAACCATACTCATACTACTCAAATTAAAGCAGATTTAGAACTGCCCATTTTCTCTTAAAATTCTAATCCTTCCTTTGCTAAACAGACAAAGCATTGATTTTCTTTTAAAGTTAAAATACACACGTTAGCCAATCACTGGTACAGCCCAGTCATGTCACTCTTCCTATGATTTTACTGTGTGTAAGTCTAGAGTTTTACCTTTTTGCAAATCTTCCTTAAGTGACTTCACTTGTAGAAGCAGGGGACTGAGCACGGAGAAGAGAAAAAAGGTAGACAAGTTGAGTTACCAACAGTCTCTCTGGTAAATCACACACTCAAAACTATTTAGTAACAGGGACCAGAGGATAAATTAAAGAGAAACATTAATATTTTCTAGAAAGCTTCATACACCATCCTCTCCACCTGTCTCTCTGTCTTGTTCTTTACACTCTTCATAACTATAAGGTACTCTTGAGGCAAAGATGATACAACAAACGGGAAATCAGAACTTCAGAACAAGAACTTCTTAGATCCTCACACAAGTGCACTGTTGCTTTTCAGATACAGGCTGAGGATAAACAGGTTCATACAACAAGGCCACCAAATTTTAATTTAATAATCCTTAGGTAATAGCAGATCTAGGAAGAGGATACAGGCATTGTCAACTCTATATTCAGATGCTATCAGCCTATGGAAGACAGCAAACTAACACCAAACACAAAAAAAATCCATAATTTTTTAAGGAAGAACTCTTGGTAAAGTTAACCTCTTTACTTCTCTTTAGGCAGAAAAAAAATCATGGCAGCATCCTGAAGCAAAGTTATGTCAGCCCCAAGAGCCTCTCACTCTGGAAACCACTAGATATGAACAGATTCTTCCAGTGCTCCAACCTCACTGATACCAGCAAAGAGAGTTCACCTGTATTCATCATTGGGATGTGCAATTTCCACAACATCTCCCAGCTTGATTTGAAGAAACACTTTAGGATTCACCACCAGTTCATCATCTACAAGACATAAATGAATGAGGGTAGTGAACAGATACATACTAAACAGACACTGCAAGTTTGCATACACCAGCTCAGCATGCATAAATATACCAAACTAAGATGAACACATCAGCAAAATGCTTTCTATTCACATGTCAGGGAACCTACCCAGCCACTACAGATCAGCCACAAACAATTCAAATAACAGAACTTTCACAAAAGAAGTGTTCAGCGAAAGACTGTGCCTTGTTTAAGCAACCAGAATCATCTTCTGTAATTTTCATACAAACAAACACCAGCAGGAATGTAGACAGATATAGAATTTCAACAAGATTTATCAACGTGCTTCAAGTCTAGAAGGAGGGAATAATCCAATCAGGGGCGCTGCTATTACTGCTCAGAAACACATCTAACACATGTGACTAATGAGTGACTGAAACACCAGATTAAGAGAAAAATGTTGCAACAAAAGGGGAGGAAGCAAAAATAAAGCAATTTTATTTTTAGATACAATCTTGGTCTCTTCCAATAAACATTCATTGATTTTGCTGTATCCTGTTATTAAAAAGGGCTTTCCAAACTCTGGCTGGTAATACTGCTTGTTACATCAAAGTTCCATCTTCACTCTTTTGTTAAAAAGATCGCTAAAACAATTGCTTTCAGTTAGGTGAGTACTGGTCTCACACTTATGAGCTAGGAGATACTGACCACTGCCTCCAAAGCCCTTCTTATGTATGACGAGTTTGTACACCTTGTTGGTTCTCATCTTGAGCTCCAGTTCCTCTCAGACGCTTCGAGCCAAGACGGTTAAAGGCATGTTGCATATCTAACACAGAAACGAAAGCAAACACAGAGCTCTTGTCAATGCAAAATGATTGTGTACGTTCTGCACGTGAACACAGCACGTTGGTCCTGGCCAATTTCACCGCAAGCGCGGCAGAGCAGCGTGCGGGGCAGCTACAGGTACAAAGGAGAGAGGGATCTAAACGTGTGCTTTTCAAATACATTAAAGGGTTGGGCTTGCAGATGTGCTTGGTAGAAAGTCAATTACCGAGCTACACAGTTGTGGTGGGGAAAAAACCCAAAATTTGTTCGGGTCTGGAAAGAAGCACCGCTTGGTGGTGCGAGCCGGCAGTGCAGCACAGGGGACTCCACGAAGAGCAGGGCCGGAGAAGAGAGCAAACAAACCCGAGCAGCTATAGCCCAGTCCCGTGCTTAGGGTCATTAAGCAGCTATGGAACCGCTGAGTCCACTCGGCCGCTCGCTCATAGGGAGAGGGAAGCCCATGGAGACACCCGAGATCCTGCCCGGAGCAGCGGCGAGGGGCGATCCGGCTCACGGGCCCGCCAGGGTCCCTACCCGCATGGGGAGCAGTAGCGCAGAGCGA